>JAROOI010000048.1:792500-947500 GCA_030578255.1 Tiaroga cobitis | reverse complement strand
CTTTCTTCCTAATATTTCTTTCTATTTTCTTTCTTTCTTTCTTTCTTTCTTTCTTTCTAACTAATCTTTCTTCTTTCTTTCTTTATTTCTAACTAATCTTTCTTTCTTTCTTTCTAATTAATATTCTTTCTTTCTTTCTTTCTTTCTTTCTAACTAATCTTTCTTTCTTTCTTTCTTTCTAACTAATCTTCTTTCTTTCTTTCTTTCTTACTTTCTAACTAATCTTTCTTCTTTCTTTCTTTCTTTTTTCTTTCTATTTTTCTTTTTTCTTTCTTTCATTCTTTTTTACTAATCTTTTTTCTTTCTTTCTTTCTTTCTTTCTTTCTTTCTTTCTTTCTTTCTTTCTTTCTTTTTTTTTCTAACTAATCTAATTTTCTAACAAATCTTTTTTCTTTCAACCTAATCTTTCTTTCTTTCTAAATAATCTATCTATCTTTATTTCTTTCTAACTAAACTTTCTTTCTTTCTAACTAATCTATCTATCTTTCTTTCTAACTAATCTATCTATATATCTTTCTTTCTTTCAAACTAATCTATCTTTCTAACTAATCTATCTTTTTTCTAACTAATCTATCTTATTTTCTTTCTAACTAATCTTTCTTTCTATCTAATTATCTTTCTTTCTTTCTTTCTTTATAATTAATCTTTCTTTCATTTTACCTAATCTTTCTTTCCAACTAATCTCTTTCTTTCTTTCTTTCTTTCTTCCTTTCTTTCTTACTGATCTATCTTTCTTTCTATCTTATCTTTCTGTCTTTCTAACTAATCTTTCTTTATTTCTTTCTAACTAATCTTTTCTTTCTTTCTAACTAATCTTTCTTTCTTTCTTTCTTTCTTTCTAACTAATCCATCTTTCTTTCTTTCTTACTGATCTATCTTTCTTTCTATCTTATCTTTCTTTTTTTCTAAATAATCTTTCTTTGTTTCTTTCTAATTATCTTTCTTTCTTTCTTTCTTTCTTTCCTTATAATTAATCTTTCTTTCTTTTTACCTAATCTTTCTTTCTTTTTCTTTCTTTCCAACTAATCTCTTTCTTTCTTTCTTTCTTACTGATCTATCTTTCTTTCTATCTTATCTTTCTTTCTATCTTTCTAACTAATCTTTCTTTATTTCTTTCTGACTAATCCATCCTTCTTTCTTTCTGACTAATCCATCTTTCTTTCTAACTAATCCATCTTTCTTTCTAACTAATCTTTCTTTCTTCTTTCTTTCTTTCTAACTAATCTTTCTTTCATTCTTTCTAACTAATCTTTCTTCTTTCTTTCTAACTAAACTTTCTTCTTTTTTTCTAACTAATCCATCTATCAAACTTCAAACTATTTTAAACTTCTTCAAACTCTCTGGTCTGGCTTTTTCAAGCCAACTTAAAGTTTGTCTCATCAAACTTTTTTCTAGTTATTATTCTTCTTCTGCCCCCTAAAATTTCTGACTCTAACTCCTCCTAGAGCTTTAACTCCACATACTCCAAACTCGGCACGGACACTCAAACTGTTCTCACTTAGTGTGCTATATCTTTTCTAACTGATCGGACTTACGGTTTTCCTAAAAATGACGATCGAAACTCGAAAAAAAACATTTGAAAATCCCATTGACTTAACATTGCGGAATGTTCAGATTTTCAAACTGACCAACTGCCAAAAATTCAAAAATTCAAATCTAAACACCTTGAAGCCCTAGACTCAATCAAACTGCCATTCTATATGTACTAATGAACCTACCTATCTCTCTCTCTCTCTTTCTAACTCTCTCTTTCTAACTCTCTCTATCTCACTCTCTCTTTTTCTAACTCTCTATCTAACTATCTATCTAACTCTCTATCTCTCTCTTTATCTAACTCTCTATCTATCTAACTCTCTATCTATCTAACTCTCTATCTATCTAACTCTCTATCTATCTAACTCTCTCTTTCTAACTCTCTCTTTCTAACTCTCTCTTTCTAACTCTCTCTTTCTAACTCTCTCTTTCTAACTCTCTCTTTCTAACTCGCTCTTTCTAACTCGCTCTTTCTAACTCGCTCTATCTCACTCTCTCTTTTTCTAACTCTCTATCTATCTAACTATCTATCTAACTCTCTATCTATCTCTTTCTAACTCTCTCTTTCTAACTCTCTCTTTCTAACTCTCTCTTTCTAACTCTCTATCTATCTAACTTTCTAACTCTTTCTTTCTAACTCTCTCTTTCTAACTCTCTCTTTCTAACTCTCTATCTATCTAACTTTCTAACTCTCTCTTTCTAACTCTCTCTTTCTAACTCTCTCTTTCTAATTCTCTCTTTCTAACTCTCTCTTTCTAACTCTCGATCTATCTAACTATCTATCTATCTCTTTCTAACTCTCTCTTTCTAACTCTCTCTTTCTAACTCTCTCTTTCTAACTCTCTATCTATCTCTTTCTAACTCTCTCTTTCTAACTCTCTATCTCTCTCTTTCTAACTCTCTCTTTCTAACTCTCTATCTATCTCTTTCTAACTCTCTCTTTCTAACTCTCTCTATCTATCTCTTTCTAACTCTCTCTTTCTAACTCTCTCTTTCTAACTCTCTCTTTCTAACTCTCTCTTTCAAACTCTCTCTTTCTAACTAATCTATCTTTCTTTCTTTCTAACTAATCTCTTTTAAACTTTCTTTCTTTCTAACTAATCTTTCTTTCTTTCTAACTAATCTTTCTTTCTAACTAATCTCTTTTTTCTTTCTAACTAATCTTTCTTTCTTTCTTTCTTTCTAACTAATCTTTCTTTCTAACTAATCTTTCTTTCTAACTAATCTATCTTTCTTTTTTCTAACTAATCTTTCTTTCTGTTTTTTCAAACTAATCTTTCTTTCTTTCTAACTAATCTTTCTTTCTAACTAATCTTTCTTTCTAACTAATCTATCTTTCTTTCTTTCTAACTAATCTTTCTTTCTAACTAATCTCTTTTAAACTTTCTTTCTTTCTAACTAATCTTTCTTTCTTTCTAACTAATCTTTCTTTCTAACTAATCTATCTTTCTTTCTTTCTAACTAATCTTTCTTTCTAACTAATCTCTTTTAAACTTTCTTTCTTTCTAACTAATCTTTCTTTCTTTCTAACTAATCTTTCTAACTAATCTTTCTTTCTAACTAATCTATCTTTCTTTCTTTCTAACTAATCTTTCTTTCTAACTAATCTTTCTTTCTAACTAATCTATCTTTCTTTCTTTCTAACTAATCTTTCTTTCTTTTTTTCAAACTAATCTTTCTTTCTAACTAATCTTTCTTTCTAACTAATCTATCTTTCTTTCTTTCTAACTAATCTTTCTTTCTTTCCTTCTAACTAATCTATCTTTCTTTTTATCTATCTAACTAATCTTTCTTTCTAACTAATCTTTCTTTTTTCTAACTAATCTTTCTTTCTTTTTTCTTTCTAACTAATATTTCTTCTTTCTTTCTAACTATTCTTTCTTTCTTTCTTCCTTTTTAAACTAATGTTTCTTTTTTTTTTTACTTTGAACTATTTAACATTTTAAACTACTTTAAACTTCAAACTACTTTTAAACTAATTCAAACTTTCTGGGCCAAACTTTCACAAGCCAACTTAAAGTTTGTCTTGACGAACTTTTTCTAGTTATTAAGTTGGCTTGGAGAGCCAACTTACTGATATTGTACTTAAACTTATTATTATTATTATTAAGTTGGCTTGGAGAGCCAACTTACTGATATTGTACTTAAACTTATTATTATTATTAAGTTGGCTTGTGAGAGCCAACTTACTGATATTGTACTTAAACTTATTATTATTATTATTATTATTCTTTTTCTGAGACTAAAATTTCAAACTCTAACTCCTCCTAGAGCTTTAACTCCACATACTCCAAACTCGGCACGGACACTCAAACTGTTCTGACTCGAGTTGCTATATCTTTTCTAACTGATCGGACTTACGGTTTTCCTAAAAACTGCGATCAAACTCGGAAAAAACTCCCATTGACTTTACATTGCGGAACTTTCAAAAATTCAAATCCCAACTGTCATTTTCACACAGACACAAAAGGGCCTGACAGCCCTGCTGTCAGGCAGACCTCTCTCTCTCCCTAGGAGGATTTATTTTATCAAGCAGCCAATAAGTAATGGCCCTAAATCTTCAAAGCCACACCATAGCAACCAGTTACAGCACCCTAGCAACCGTGGGCGATAGGCACGAGGCCGCAGGCCTCGTGCCATACTAAATAACTCTATAAAAACTCTATAAAAACTCTATAAAAACTCCAAATAAAAACTCCACAGTAATTATCTGTTAAAAAATACACGCCGACATCACACACCCCTGATTGAGGCGTCAAATTGTGCGGATTATTGAGGAGAGGTGTGCTGTGACTTTTCTTAGCGATCGGGGGTACGGTGTTCGCCCCAGGGGCAAATAATTGGGTAAAAAAATCCCATAGACTTAACACTGCCACAAACTTTGACGACACGTAGCACTGACCGATGATTTCTCAGAAACTTGTAATTTACCACATTTGATGAGGCTGGCAGGCTCTGTAAGAACATACCTCACAATGGGGTAAAAGTTGCACCCCTGGGGGGCAGGAGCTGCCCAAAGTTGCCCCATTGACTTACTATGGTGTAGGACGGCCCATGAAATGGGCTGTCCTACACCATAGAAACCGCATTTATATTGAACATAACTCTGGATCACAGTGTCGTAGAGACAAGGGGGCGGGCTCATTTTACTCGGACGACCAATCAGTCTCTCAGGATCATTGTGAAGCTATTAGGCCACGCCCTAACAACCATTTAGAGCACCCTTAGCAACAACTCCCATAGACTTCCATTGAAAGAGATCAAAGGGATATCTCCGGATAGAAGTGTCATAGAAACATGAGGGTGGTCTCGTTTGACTCGGGGCAGCAAACAGCCAATCATGAATCACCTCAACACTTCCTAGCCACGCCCTAGCAACCATTGTCGAGCACCTTAGCAACCAAAATCCAAAGAGGAATATCGTCCATTCTGAATGTCACAGAGGCATGGGAGTTGGTTTATATCATTCATACTGACAAGCAGCCTTTGGAGTTTCATGATTGGCAGCTGCCAAGCCACTCCCTAGCAACCAAACAGAGTACCCTAGCAACCATTTTGCAAGACCTACATCTCTGCATCAGAACATGGTATAGAGATGGGGGTTGGTTTATATCATTCATACTGACAAGCAGCCTTTGGAGTTTCATGATTGGCAGCAGCAAAGCCACTCCCTAGCAACCAAACAGAGTACCCTAGCAACCATTTTGTAACAGCTATATGTCAGCATCAGAACATTGTATCGCGATGGGGGTTGGGTCTTTTGACTCATGCTAGCACACAGGACTTTCAACATGCTTAACATGCTAGCTGTGAATAGCTACATGCTAATATTGATTAGCTAAGTGCTAAATCATGCCATGAACATTATAAAAACTCTATAGTAACCATAGATGAACACTACCAACCACCTAGTAACACCATAGCAACCACCCAGAATACCATAGCAACCACCTAAAACACCCTAGCAACCACCCAGAACACCCTAGCAACCACCCAGAATACCCTAGCAACCGCCTAGCAACACCCTAGCAACCACCTAGAACACCCTAGCAACCACCCATAACACCCTAGCAACCACCTAGCAACACCCTAGCAACCACCCAGAACACCCTAGCAACCGCCTAGCAACACCCTAGCAACCACCCAGAATACCCTAGCAACCGCCTAGCAACACCCTAGCAACCACCCAGAACACCCTAGCAACCGCCTAGCAACACCCTAGCAACCACCCAGAACACCCTAGCAACCGCCTAGCAACACCCTAGCAACCACCCAGAACACCCTAGCAACCACCAAGAAACACCCTAGCAACCACCCAGAACACCCTAGAAACCACCTAGCAACACCCTAGCAACCACCCAGAACACCCTAGCAACCGCCTAGCAACACCCTAGCAACTACCCAGAACACCCTAGCAACTGCCTAGCAACCACCCAGAACACCATAGCAACTGCCTAACAACCACCCAGAACACCATAGCAACCCACTAGAAACACCGTAGCAACTTTAAATTACTTCAAACTATACTTTAAACTTTAAACTAATTTAAACTTCAAACTACTTTAAACTTTAAACTAAATTAAAATTTAAACTACTTTAAAATTCAAACTAATTTAAACTTTAAACTACTTTAAATTTCAAACTAATTTAAATTTTCAAACTAATTTAAACTTCTTCAAACTTTCTGTTCCAAACTTTCACAAGCCAACTTAAAGTTTGTCTCGACGAACTTTTTCTAGTTATTATTATTATTATTATTATTCTGCCCCCTAAAATGTCTGACTCTAACTCCTCCTAGAGCTTTAACTCCACATACTCCAAACTCGGCACGGACACTCAAACTGTTCTCACTTAGTGTGCTATATCTTTTCTAACTGATCGGACTTACGGTTTTCCTAAAAATGACGATCAAAACTCGAAAAAAACCATTTGAAAATCCCATTGACTTAACATTGCGGAATGTTCAGACTGTCAAACTCCCCAACTGTCAAAATTTCAAATCTAAATCCCTTGAAGCCCTGGACTCAAACTGCCATTCTATACACTATATGAGCCATTGAGACTCATTTAAACTAATGAACTCATCAATGACACTTCTAACTATCTAATCTTAAACTCTTAAACTCATAATAAATTAATAAACTCTAAACTTGAACTCTTAGACTCATTTAAACTTATAAACTCTAAACTCATAAATTAATCAACTCTGAACTCTTACTCATTTATACTTAAAATCTCATGAATTTATACACTTATAAACTCATAAACATAGAAACTCATGAATTCATACACTAATGAACTCTCATGAATTCATACACTAATGAACTCTCATGAATTCATACACTAATGAACTCTCATGAATTCATACACTAATGAACTCTCATGGATTCATACTTATGAACTTTAAACTCATAAACTGAGTGTGTGTCTGAGTGAATGTATGCGTGTATATGTGTGTGTGTCTGTGAGCGAGTTAGTGTGTGTGTGCATTTGTGAGTGTATGTGCATGAGTGTGTGTGTTAGTGAGCGTGTGTGTAAAGGTGAGCAAGTGTGTGTGTGAGTTAGTGAGCTTGTCTGTGTGTGTGTGTGTGTGTGTGTGTGTGTGTGTTAGAGTTAGTGAGCGTGTCTGTGTGTGTTTGTGTTAGTGAGCATGTCTGTCTGTGAGTGTTTGTGAGTGAATAACTCATGAATTCATACACTTATGAACTCTTAAACTAAAATGAATAAACTCTGAACTCTTACTCATCTAAACTTATTAACTCTAAACTTGTACACTTATAAACACATGAATTCATACACTTATGAACTTTTAAACTCATAAATAGTTCACCATAGCAACCACCCAAAATACATTAGAACACCCTAGCAACACCTTAGCAACCACCCAAAATACCTTGGAACACCCTAGCAACACCATAGCAACCACCCAAAATACATTAGAACACCCTAGCAACACCTTAGCAACCACCCAAAATACCTTGGAACACCCTAGCAACACCATAGCAACCACCCAGAACACCCTAGCAACCGCCTAGCAACCCCCAGAACACCATAGCAACTACCCAAAATACCTCAGAACACCCTAGCAACACCATAGCAACCACCCAGAACACCCTAGCAACCGCCCAAAATACCTTAGAACACCTTAGCAACACCATAGCAACCACCCAGAACACCCTAGCAACCACCCAAAATACCTTAGAACACCCTAGCAACCACCCAGAACACCCTAGCAACCACGCAAAATACCTTAGAACACCCTAGCAACCACCCAAAATACATTAGAAAACCCTAGCAACACCATAGCAACCACCCAAAATACCTTAGAACACCCTAACAACACCCTAGCAACCACCAAAAATACCTTAGAACACCCTAGCAACACCTTAGCAACCACCCGAAATACCTCAGAACATCCTAGCAACACCCTAGCAACCACCCAAAATACCTTAGAACACCATAGCAACCACCCAGAACACCCTAGCAACCACCCAAAATACCTTAGAACACCCTAGCAACCACCCAGAACACCCTAGCAACCACCCAAAATACCTTAGAACACCCTAGCAACCACCCAAAATAACTTAGAACACCCTAGCAACCACCCAAAATACCTTAGAACACCCTAGCAACACCATAGCAACCACCCAAAATACCTTAGAACACCCTAGCAACACCCTAGCAACAACCAAAAATACCTTAGAACACCCTAGCAACACCCTAGCAACCACCCGAAATACCTCAGAACATCCTAGCAACACCCTAGCAACCACCCAAAATACCTTAAAACACCCTAGCAACACCCTAGCAACCACCTAAAATACCCTAGAACACCCTAGCAACCACCCAGAACACCCTAGCAACCACTCAAAATACCTTAGAAACCACCTCTAATTTAAACTAATTTAAACTACTTTAAAATTCAAACTTATTTAAACTTTAAACTACTTTAACTTTCAAACTAATTTAAACTTCAAACTACTTTAAAATTCAAACTAATTTAAACTTTAAACTAATTTAAACTATTTTAAACTTTAAACTAAGTTAAACTATAAACTACTTTAAACTAATTTAAACTTCTTCAAACTTTGCGGTCCAAACTTTCACAAGCCAACTTAAAGTTTGTCTCGACGAACTTTTTCTAGTTATTATTATTCTTTTTCTGAGACTAAAATTTCAAACTCTAACTCCTCCTAGAGCTTTAACTCCACATACTCCAAACTCGGCACGGACACTCAAACTGTTCTGACTCGAGTTGCTATATCTTTTCTAACTGATCGGACTTACGGTTTTCCTAAAGACTGCGATCAAACTCGGAAAAAACTCCCATTGACTTTACATTGCGGAACTTTCAAAAATTCAAATCCCAACTGTCATTTTCACACAGACACAAAAGGGCCTGACAGCCCTGCTGTCAGGCAGACCTCTCTCTCTCCCTAGGAGGATTTATTTTATCAAGCAGCCAATAAGTAATGGCCCTAAATCTTCAAAGCCACACCATAGCAACCAGTTACAGCACCCTAGCAACCGTGGGCGATAGGCACGAGGCCGCAGGCCTCGTGCCATACTAAATAACTCTATAAAAACTCTATAAAAACTCCAAATAAAAACTCCACAGTAATTATCTGTTAAAAAATACACGCCGACATCACACACCCCTGATTGAGGCGTCAAATTGTGCGGATTATTTAGGAGAGGTGTGCTGTGACTTTTCTTAGCGATCGGGGGTACGGTGTTCGCCCCAGGGGCAAATAATTAGGTAAAAAAAATCCCATAGACTTAACACTGCCACAAACTTTGACGACACGTAGCACTGACCGATGATTTCTCAGAAACTTGTAATTTTCCACATTTGATGAGGCTGGTAGGCTCTGTAAGAACATACCTCACAATGGGGTAAAAGTTGCACCTCTGGGGGGCAGGAGCGGCCCAAAGTTGCCCCATTGACTTACTATGGTGTAGGACGGCCCATGAAATGCAAGCGTTTTTCCTACTATGGTAAATTGTATTGTGATTTTGTATTGAACATAGCTCTGAGTCACAGTGTAATAGAGACAAGGGGGCGGGCTCAATTTTCTCAGACGACCAATCAGTCTCTCAGGATCATTGTGAAGCTATCAAGCCACGCCCTAGCAACCATTTAGAGCACCCTTAGCAACAACTCCCATAGACTTCCATTGAAAGAGATCGAAGGGATATCTCTGGACTGAATTGTCATAGAAACATGAGGGTGGTCTCGTTTGACTCGGGGCAGCAAACAGCCAATCATGAATCACCTCAACACTTCCTAGCCACGCCCTAGCAACCATTGACGAGCACCTTAGCAACCAAAATCCAAAGAGGAATATCGTCCATTCTGAATGTCACAGAGGCATGGGAGTTGGTTTAAACCATTCATACTGACAAGCAGCCTTTGGAGTTTCATGATTGGCAGCTGCCAAGCCACTCCCTAGCAACCAAACAGAGTACCCTAGCAACCATTTTGCAAGACCTACATCTCTGCATCAGAACATGGTATAGAGATGGGGGTTGGTTTATATCATTCATACTGACAAGCAGCCTTTGGAGTTTCATGATTGGCAGCAGCAAAGCCACTCCCTAGCAACCAAACAGAGTACCCTAGCAACCATTTTGTAACAGCTATATCTCAGCATCAGAACATTGTATCGCGATAGGGGTTGGGTCTTTTGACTCATGCTAGCACACAGGACTTTCAACATGCTTAACATGCTAGCTGTGAATAGCTACATGCTAATATTGATTAGCTAAGTGCTAAATCATGCCATGAACATTATAAAAACTCTATAGTAACCATAGATGAACACTACCAACCACCTAGTAACACCATAGCAACCACCCAGAATACCATAGCAACCACCTAAAACACCCTAGCAACCACCCAGAACACACTAGCAACCACCCAGAATACCCTAGCAACCGCCTATCAACACCCTAGCAACCACCTAGAACACCCTAGCAACCACCCATAACACCCTAGCAACCACCTAGCAACACCCTAGCAACCACCCAGAACACCATAGCAACCCACTAGAAACACCGTAGCAACTTTAAATTACTTCAAACTATACTTTAAACTTTAAACTAATTTAAACTTCAAACTACTTTAAACTTTAAACTAAATTAAAATTCAAACTACTTTAAAATTCAAACTAATTTAAACTTTAAACTACTTTAAATTTCAAACTAATTTAAATTTTCAAACTAATTTAAACTTCTTCAAACTTTCTGTTCCAAACTTTCACAAGCCAACTTAAAGTTTGTCTCGACGAACTTTTTCTAGTTAGTGGTGTTCTGCCCTTTATCTCAAACGCCTTGCTTGAGTATGCAGTCAGATAACGCCTCCCAAAAAACAACAGACGCAGGGGTTGTTTCCAAGGTTTACTGTTGCCCAAGGAATAACGTAAAACTGTAAAAATACAAAATACAGAATTCTAAATGTACAGTCAATTACATGTTCACATAAGCACAACAAAGGCTTTTACATTGCATATAGTTAGCATCCACTATATCAGAAACAGATTGTGCAATTCACGAAACAAAGAAAACTAAATTTACATCTGAGATATAAGATATAACAATTAAATAAGCATAGGAATTATAATGTAGCAACATCTACATACCGAAAGTGCCTTCAAAACAACTTAAATAAAGGAGCAATAGTAGCCATGACCGCATGCTCTTCTTTGCTGCTGGGCTCACATTTGTGATGTCATAATATAAGGACTTTAACAATATTATATGCAATACCCAACTTTGAACAGAAGGGGTCACTTTACTACAACTTTTATATCAAATAAATGCAGAATGTTCATATAGAACAGCACACTCCCCGTCTGGTATTCGGGGAATACCAAACCTTCTTACTTGATTTTAAACCTGAACAGTCTATTCCGAATCTTCATGTAGGAGGAGTACTATCTCATTAATAGGTCTCAGAAACAGTTTGGGTCCGTCTTTCCCAATGATTTTTACTTGTACTTTTCGAACTCGCCCGTCTTGGCTGGGGTAAGTTTCCGTTATGATGCCCAGGGGCCAATCGTTCCGTTTTGACTGACAGTCCTTGAGTAGAACTATACATCCTTTGGAAACGTTGGGCTGTTGGTGTTGCCATTTCCGTCGATGCTGTAGGGTTGAAAGGTACTGTTTACGCCATCTGTCCCAGAAAGTGTTTGCGAGGCTTTGCACAGTACGCCACTGTTGTTTGTACAGGTCAGGCTTTCCAAAGTCCCCAGGTGGAACTGAACTAGTACCAGTCTTTTGGGTAAGTAATGTGGCAGGTGTTAGGATGAAAGGATCTGTTGGATCAGTAGACACAGGTATCAGTGGTCTGTTGTTTATAATGGCAGTAACTTCAGCCATGAAGGTGGAGAGTACCTCATGCGTGAGTTTAGAGGATGCCATCTGAAGAAGCATAGAGTCCAAAATCCTGCGAGCAATGCCAATCATCCTTTCCCATGCACCGCCCATGTGCGACGAATGCGGAGGGTTGAACGTCCATATGCAGCCGTGATCTGACAGGAAATTTTTCACTGCTTTTTCATCAACGTTGGAAGGAATTTGCAGGTCTTTACAAGCTCCAATGAAATTGGTCCCTCTATCAGAGCGAATTCGTTTCACTGGACCTCGAATTGCCAGAAACCTCCTTAAAGCATTAATGAAACTGGAGGTATCTAGGGACTCGATCACTTCTATATGAATTGCTCTGACACTTAGACATGTGAACAGCACCGCCCATCTTTTGCTTTCTGCATAGCCGCCTCTTGTCCTACGAGCAGATACTGACCAGGGGCCAAACACATCTAACCCCACATGTGTGAAGGGAGGCTCTGTGCTGAGCCTGTCAGCAGGCAGATCTGCCATCTTTTGAGTCTCGCAGCCCCTCCGGAGTCTGCGGCATACAACACAGGAATGGATGAGACCATTCACACGTCTTTTGCCTCCTATTATCCAGTAGCCGGCAGATCTTATCGCTCCCTCTGTGAAGTGACGACCCTGATGATGCGTTTGCTCGTGAAAGTGTCGTGTTAGAAGCAACGCTAAATGGTTCCTACCCGGTATGATGAGGGGTCTCTTTTCTTCAGAACCTAGATCTGCTTTGACCAGACGACCTCCGACCCTCAACAGTCCGCTTTGATCAATGAAGGGATCTAATTTTCGAAGTGTGCTAATTTTGGGAAGTGGTTCGTTCCGTTTGAGGCACTGCAACTCCTCAGCAAAGGTTTCCTGTTGTACTGCTCGTATGACAACTTCTGTGCTCTGAATTATTGTGTCAGCACTAAGAGGAAGTTTGCAACAGTGCCATCCTTTGCATGCCTGAGGGGTGTCGTTTTGACCCTGCTTATAAGAGCGTGCAACATGAATCAGTTTTCCAACAGCTCGGATCAGACGGCTCCAGTTTGAAAAGCGTTCAAAGCGATTTGAAACAGTGGTATGCAAGACTGTTACTTGTGGACGAACTTCTGAATCTCGATCAGGATCGACAAGTGTGAAGGGTTCTCTGGGGAAAGTCTCTGTTCTTGGATGATGCAAGAATGCTGGTCCACTAAACCAGATAGTGTCCTGCAATTTGGTTGGAGCTATTGGTCTTGTTGCAACATCAGCTGGATTATGCTCTGAGCTCACATAATGCCATTGTTCTGGATTAGTGCTTGTCCGGATTCTCTGTACACGATTGCTTACATAGACATGAAATCTACGTTTCTCGTTGTAGATATAGCCAAGGACCACTCTACTATCTGTGTAGAAGGTGATCTCGTCGAATTTGACAGCAATCTCAGCAATGATGGTTTCCATCATGTTCACAGCCAAGACAGCCGCACAGAGTTCCAGACGAGGTATAGTGTGCTCTGGTAGTGGCGCTAGCCTTGCTTTGCCTGTGATGAACCCCATATGACATCTACCATCTGAATCAACTGTTTTGAGGTAAGCAACTGCTGCGATTACTCTCTCAGAAGCATCCGAAAAAACGCAGAGCTCCTTGAACTTGGCACCTGACAACGATGTGGGCCCATAGCTTCTTGGGACTTGTACATGTTGCAGTTCTTGCAGAGAATCTCTCCACTCCTCCCACACCTTTTGTTTGTTCACAGGTAAGGATGCATCCCAGTCAGCAGCATTCTCAGTTAGTTCCCTCAGTAGTACTTTGCCTTGAACTATGATGGGGGCCACAAATCCTAGTGGGTCATACAAACTGTTTATAACAGACAGCAGTCCACGCCTAGTGTAAGGCCTTCTGTCCTTTTGGACGTGGAAGTTGAAGCAGTCTGTGTCCAGATTCCAAAGCAAACCAAGACTGCGTTGCATAGGAAGTGAGCTAACACCTAAATCCAGTTCTTTCATTGAGTTGGCGTAATCCTCAGATGGGAATGCACCCATAACTTCCTTGCTGTTTGACGCCAGTTTATGCAACTTCAAATTAGATCCAGCCAGCATGTCATGTGTCCTTTTTAACAGGTCGATTGCCATCTCTGCGGAGGGTAAGGACTTCAATCCGTCATCCATATAAAAGTCTTGCTCCACGAACTGTAGGGCGTCTTGACCGAATTCCTCTTGTCCTTCTTGAGCTGCACGACGAAGACAGTAAACGGCCACTGCTGGAGAGGGACTGTTCCCAAATACGTGTACCTTCATACGGTATTCCGTGACCTCGTTCTCTGGGTTATTATCATGAAACCAGAGGAACCTGAGGTGGTTCCTATCTGCAGATCGAACTTTAAAGCAGTGGAACATTTGTTGTATATCTACCATGAAGGCGACAGGCTCTTTGCGAAACCGCATGAGGACACCGAGGAGACTGTTGTTGAGGTCAGGACCTGTCAAGAGAACCTTGTTCAGTGATGCACCTTTGCATTGAGCGCTCGAATCAAATACCACCCGGATCTGGGATGGCTTTTTTGGATGGTACACGGCAAAAGAAGGTAGATACCAACACTGTTCATTGGGACCAACTGAAGGAGCTATTTCTGCATGATCATTTTGGAATAGCCTCTCCATAAAGGCTACAAAGTCTTTTTTCATCTCGGGCTTCTTCCTGAAAGATCGTTGAAGTGAATTGAAGCGTTCCACAGCTTGTTGACGATTGTTTGGAAGATATTGCCTTGGCTGCTTGAATGGGAGTGGGGCAACCCATGAATTTTCCTTGTCTTTATAGACTTCTCTGTCCATGATTTGCAGAAAGAGTCTGTCCTCAATAGACAGAGCTGTTCTTTCGTCATCTTTTGTTCTCTGAAATACATCCCATTCTGCTAGTCTTTGAGTCCGCTCCTTCATAAGGGACTTGATAAGTGAGTCGCTTTGGGATCTATCCTTCACAGTGTAGTTGTTAGGACATGGGTGAAAGTATGTAGACTGACCGTTCTCCAAAATGTTGGTGTGATAAGTTTGGATGAAAGTCGGTTTATGAACTTTCCCGAGGCACATGTCTCCAATGATTACCCACCCGAAGTCCAACTTTTGCGCAAAAGGGGCATTTGGTGGCCCATTCACTTGCTTATGAGCTTTGTGGGCTCTGATCATATCTCTGCCTAACAGGAGAAGAATGGGAACATCATGATCGGGCTCTGGAATGTACCTTGCAAGATGTTTTAGGTGCCTGTGGTTACTAACTACTTCTGGAGTGGGGATTTCAGAGCGATTGTCTGGGATTTCGTTACACTCAAGTAGCACTGGTAAAGGTAAGACTAAGCTTCCATCAAAGGATTCCACTTGAAAGCCTCGTGCTAGCCTGCCTTCTGTTTCGACTGTGCCTGCGCATGTTTTGAGAGTGTAGGCTACGTTACACTCTGTAATGCCAAACAGATCGAAGAATTCTGATCTTGCGAGCGATCTGTTGCTTTGATCATCTAGTATCACATATGTTTTAACTGCCTTTTCTGGGTGGCCTTCAGGAAAAATTTTCACGAGACATACCTTGGAGCATGAGCGTGGAAGTTGACTGTCTCCACATACCTCTGTACAAGCTGAGGAAACCTCAGATTCCACAGGGACGTCCTCGCTTACTTTGTGATCCTCCGATGTCAGGAATTGTGGTTCTTTCATCCATGGTGCTGGGCCTGGATGTAGCGCTGCCATGTGGGTAATGCTGCCACATTCTGAACACTTAACATCCTGGTCACAGTTCTTTGCCATGTGGAATATGGAGCTGCAACATTTAAAGCATATGCCTTGTTGTTTGAGCAATGACTTTCTCTCTTCCATAGGTTTCATCCTGAATCCTCTACATCTGGACAGAGGGTGAGGCTTATTGTGTAGAAAGCACTGTTTTGCTGGATTTACTCTATTTTTTAATTCACTGGCAGCTGATGAATTCTCGGAGGAGACCTGTGTCTTGTGTGTGATGACAGCTCTGGGAAAAACAGGTTTGTTTAACTGTCTGTTTGGTTTGTGAGTTTCTTCCTGTACAGCTGTGAGAAAGAAACTTGGATCATTGCGCATTTTAGCTTGCTGACACACAAAGTCTACTAAGAACTTAAAGGGAGGAAAGGAAACTCTGCAGTCCTCTTTGTACTTAGATCCCACCGTGAGCCACTTCTCTTGTAAGCTGAATGGCAATTTCTGAATTATCGGATTTACTCCCCGTGGTGTGTCTAGATAGGAAAGACCCATTAGATCGCCATCCTGCTTAGCTGCCTGGATTTCCATGAGCAAATCTCCCAGCTCGCGCAGTCTGTGACTGTCTCTGTTGGCTATTTTGGGGAAGCTCTCCAGTTTAGAGAATAGAGCACTTTCTACCATTTCCGGCGAGCCATATGTCTCATAAAGTCTGTCCCAAATCAGACGGAGCCCTTGTAACGGATGGTTAATGTGCACAGCTCTTATCCGTTTTGCATGCTCAGCTGACTCACGCCCCAGCCATTTTACTAGCAAGTCCATCTCCTCGCTAGGTGAGAGGTTAAGGTCTTTAGTGGCATTTATGAAGGATGCCCTCCATGCTCTAAAAGTCTCTGGATGATCATTAAACTGCGTAAGGCCGGTAGACACTAATTCACGTCTTGCGATAAACTTGACGACATCAGACATTTGATTATTTGCATATAGATTACCTTGATACTGTCCAGCTTGTAAAGGTGTAGCTGACTGAGTCTGATAATAGTCGAGCGGCACCCTTCTGTCTCCGCTCCTTTCCTCACTGCCTGGAAATGGTGTAGATCGTGGGTGATAAACATCTCGAGGTGACCTGAAGTACGCCTCATGCTGAGCCCGGAGTGTAAACTGTACATCCTTGGATTGCGAAATGGTAGGGTACTGCACACACTCTGCATCGACAGGCTGGGAGTTGGGAGGTATGGCATAAAAACCACGTTGGCCCTCCTGTTGCAAGTAGGATTCCGTAGTCTGTGGTTGTTGCACTTCTGAAACATTTATGCCTCCATTATCGTAAAACGGCCCATCCAGCACTGGCATTTGTGAATCTACGGCACTATCCGCTTGTTCCGATAAATAAGCCTGTGTGCGTTCTGCTGTATCCTCTATAGGTAGGTCTATTACACTCTCATTCCCTCTACTTTCTTGCTCTGCAGCTGTTTCTAAAGCCTCTGCCTTCGCTTGTATGGCTGCAGCCTTTTTTTGCAGCCTTAAAGTCTCTAGTGATGCCTCAAGCTGTGCTTGTTGTATTTTAAGTTCACTTTCTTTCTTTGCAAACGCTATTTCTGCTTTAGCCGCTTCAGCCTCTGCTCTAGCCATTGCGGCAGCTGTGGTTACGGCCGATGAGCCTCGTGAGCGCCGTGACGAACATGATACATTAGATGCTTGCCTCCGTGATCCAGACTTGAAGCTTGCCTTAGACATTGTAGGAGGAATCTCACCTTATGGGCTAGCTTGCTCCCCGCCGTGGAGTTGGAAACTAGAAGTTGGTCACCGAAGATAGTTTTCGTTTTACTGTTCTGCCCTTTATCTCAAACGCCTTGCTTGAGTATGCAGTCAGATAACGCCTCCCAAAAAACAACAGACGCAGGGGTTGTTTCCAAGGTTTACTGTTGCCCAAGGAATAACGTAAAACTGTAAAAATACAAAATACAGAATTCTAAATGTACAGTCAATTACATGTTCACATAAGCACAACAAAGGCTTTTACATTGCATATAGTTAGCATCCACTATATCAGAAACAGATTGTGCAATTCACGAAACAAAGAAAACTAAATTTACATCTGAGATATAAGATATAACAATTAAATAAGCATAGGAATTATAATGTAGCAACATCTACATACCGAAAGTGCCTTCAAAACAACTTAAATAAAGGAGCAATAGTAGCCATGACCGCATGCTCTTCTTTGCTGCTGGGCTCACATTTGTGATGTCATAATATAAGGACTTTAACAATATTATATGCAATACCCAACTTTGAACAGAAGGGGTCACTTTACTACAACTTTTATATCAAATAAATGCAGAATGTTCATATAGAACAGCACAAGTGGTGCTTGCAAAGCAACACTATTGTTCTTCTCCATACTTATTAGTGGTGCTTGCCAAAGGCGAAGCAACACTATTGTTATCCGCCATACTTATTATTATTATTAGTGGTGCTTGCCAAAGGCGAAGCAACACTATTGTTATCCGCCATACTTATTATTAGTGGTGCTTGCCAAAGGCGAAGCAACACTATTGTTATCCGC
This sequence comes from Tiaroga cobitis, assembly GCA_030578255.1. Classification (NCBI taxonomy): domain Eukaryota; kingdom Metazoa; phylum Chordata; class Actinopteri; order Cypriniformes; family Leuciscidae; genus Tiaroga; species Tiaroga cobitis. Next base: position 929,328 of record JAROOI010000048.1, on the reverse strand, counting down.
CATACTTATTATTATTATTAGTGGTGCTTGCCAAAGGCGAAGCAACACTATTGTTATCCGCCATACTTATTATTATTATTATTATTATTCCGTTTTATTCCACACACTTTTTGACGCGCTACTCCTCCCGCAGCTTTTGTCACACACCCACGAATGAGGCGTCAAATCGTGCGGATTATTCGGGAATGGTGTGCTATGACTTTTCTAAGGGATCGGGGGTACGATGTTCGCCCCAGGGGCGAAAAACCGGCCGAAAAATCCCATAGACTTAACATTGCGTCAAACTTTGACGAGTCGTAGCTCGGAACGAGGATGTCGCAGAAACGTGTAATTTACCACATTTGAAGAGGCTGACAGGCTCTGTAAGAACATACCACACAATGGGGTAAAAGTTGCACCCCTGGGGGGCAGGAGCTGCCCAAAGTTGCCCCATTGACTTACTATGGTGTAGGACGGCCCATGAAATGGGCCGTCCTACACCATAGAAACCGCATTTATATTGAACATAACTCTGGATCACAGTGTCGAAGAGACAAGGGGGCGGGCTCATTTTACTCAGACGACCAATCAGTCTCTCAGGATCATATTGAAGCTATCAAGCCACGCCCTAGCAACCATTTAGAGCACCCTTAGCAACAACTCCCATAGACTTCCATTGAAAGCGATCGAAGGGATATCTCTGGACTGAATTGTCATAGAAACATGAGGGTGGTCTCGTTTGACTCGGGGCAGCAAACAGCCAATCATGAATCACCTCAACACTTCCTAGCCACGCCCTAGCAACCATTGTCGAGCACCTTAGCAACCAAAATCCAAAGAGGAATATCGTCCATTCTGAATGTCACAGAGGCATGGGAGTTGGTTTATATCACTCATACTGACAAGCAGCCTTTGGAGTTTCATGATTGACAGCTGCCAAGCCACTCCCTAGCAACCAAACAGAGTACCCTAGCAACCATTTTGCAAGACCTACATCTCTGCATCAGAACATCGTATAGAGATGGGGGTTGGTTTATATCATTCATACTGACAAGCAGCCTTTGGAGTTTCATGATTGGCAGCTGCCAAGCCACTCCCTAGCAACCAAACAGAGTACCCTAGCAACCATTTTGCAAGACCTACATCTCTGCATCAGAACATCGTATAGAGATGGGGGTTGGTTTATATCATTCATACTGACAAGCAGCCTTTGGAGTTTCATCATTGGCAGCTGCCAAGCCACTCCCTAGCAACCAAATAGAGTACCTTAGCAACCATTTTGTAACAGCTATATCTCAGCATCAGAACATTGTATCGCGATGGGGGTTGGGTCTTTTGACTCATGCTAGCACACAGGACTTTCAACATGCTAAACATGCTAGCTGTGAATAGCTACATGCTAATATTGATTAGCTAAGTGCTAAATCATGCCATGAACATTATAAAAACTCTATAGTAACCATAGATGAACACTACCAACCACCTAGTAACACCATAGCAACCATCCAGAATACCATAGCAACCACCTGAAACACCCTAGCAACCACCCAAAACACCCTAGCAACCGCCTAGCAACACCATAGCAACCACCAAGAAAACCCTAGCAACTGCCTAGCAACCACCCAGAACACCCTAGCAACCGCCTAGCAACACCCTAGCAACCACCCAGAATACCCTAGCAACACCCTAGCAACCACCCAGAATACCCTAGCAACCACATAGCAACACCCTAGCAACCACTCAGAACACCCTAGCAACTGCCTAGCAACACCATAGCAACCACCCAGAACACCCTAGCAACCGCCTAGCAACCACCCAGAACACCCTAGCAACCGCCTAGCAACACCCTAGCAACCACACAGAATACCCTAGCAACCACCTAGCAACACCCTAGCAACCACCCAGAACACCTTAGCAACCGCCTAGCAACACCCTAGCAACCACCCAGAACACCCTAGCAACCGCCTAGCAACACCCTAGCAACCAACCAGAACACCCTAGCAACCGCCTAGCAACACCCTAGCAACCACCCAGAACACCCTAGCAACCGCCTAGCAACACCCTAGCAACCACCCAGAATACCCTAGCAACCACTCAGAACACCCTAGCAACTGCCTAGCAACACCCTAGCAACCACCCAGAACACCCTAGCAACCGCCTAGCAACACCCTAGCAACCACCCAGAACACCCTAGCAACCACCTAGCAACACCCTAGCAACCACCCAGAACACCCTAGCAACCGCCTAGCAACACCCTAGCAACCACCCAGAACCACCTAGCAACACCCTAGCAACCACCCAGAACACCCTAGCAACCACCCAGAAAACCTTAGCAACCACCCAGAATACCCTAGCAACCGCATAGCAACACCATAGCAACCACCCAGAACACCGTAGCAACCACCCAGAACACCCTAGCAACCGGGTGGCGAATTTTGCCACTGCAAGCACCACTTCACATTTTCTTCTGGAAATGTACATTCTAGTTAGTGGTGCTTGCTGAAAGCAAAGCAACACTATTGTTCTCTTGCATACTTATTATTCTTCTTATTATTATTATTCTGGCCACTTTTTGGCACGCTACTCCTCCCGCAGATTTTGTCACAGACCCATGGGTGAGGCGTCAAATCGACCGGCTTATTTAGGAGAGGTGTGCTATGACTTTTCTAAGCGATCGGGGGTACGATGTTCGCCCCAGGGGCGAAAAACGGCCCAAAAAAAACGCATAGACTTAACATTGCGTCAAACTTTGACGAGCCATAACTCTGAGCGAGGATTTCGCAGAAACGTGAAATTTGCCACATTTGAAGAGGTTGACAGGCTCTGTAAGAACATACCACACAATGGGGTAAAAGTTGCACCCCTGGGGGGCAGGAGCTGCCCAAAGTTGCCCCATTGACTTACTATGGTGTAGGACGGCCCATGAAATGGGCCGTCCTACACCATAGAAACCGCATTTATATTGAACATAACTCTGGATCACAGTGTCGTAGAGACAAGGGGGCGGGCTCATTTTACTCAGACGACCAATCAGTCTCTCAGGATCATTGTGAAGCTATTAAGCCACGCCCTAGCAACCATTTAGAGCACCCTTAGCAACAACTCCCATAGACTTCCATTGAAAGAGATCGAAGGGATATCTCCGGATAGAAGTGTCATAGGAACATAAGGGTGGTCTCGTTTGACTCGGAGCAGCAAACAGCCAATCATGAATCACCTCAACACTTCCTAGCCACGCCCTAGCAACCATTGTCGAGCACCTTAGCAACCAAAATCCAAAGAGGAATATCGTCCATTCTGAATGTCACAGAGGCACGGGAGTTGGTTTATATCATTCATAGTGACAAGCAGCCTTTGGAGTTTCATGATTGGCAGCTGCCAAGCCACTCCCTAGCAACCAAACAGAGTACCCTAGCAACCATTTTGCAAGACCTACATCTCTGCATCAGAACATCGTATAGAGATGGGGGTTGGTTTATATCATTCATACTGACAAGCAGCCTTTGGAGTTTCATCATTGGCAGCTGCAAAGCCACTCCCTAGCAACCAAATAGAGTACCTTAGCAACCATTTTGTAACAGCTATATCTCAGCATCAGAACATTGTATCGCGATGGGGGTTGGGTCTTTTGACTCATGCTAGCACACAGAACTTTCAACATGCTAAACATGCTAGCTGTGAATAGCTACATGCTAATATTGATTAGCTAAGTGCTAAATCATGCCATGAACATTATAAAAACTCTATAGTAACCACAGATGAACACTACCAACCACCTAGCAACACCCTAGCAACCACCCAGAACACCCTAGCAACCGCCTAGTAACACCCTAGCAACCACCCAGAACACCCTAGCAACCGCCTAGCAACACCCTAGCAACCACCCAGAACACCCTAGCAACCACCTAGCAACACCCTAGCAACCACCCAGAACACCCTAGCAACACCCTAGCAACCACCCAGAACACCCTAGCAACCGCCTAGCAACACCCTAGCAACCACCCAGAACACCTTAGCAACCACCCAGAATACCCTAGCAAGCCCATAGCAACACCATAGCAACCACCCAGAACACCCTAGCAACCACCCAGAACACCTTAGCAACCACCCGGAATACCCTAGCAACCGCATAGCAACACCATAGCAACCACCCAGAATACCCTAACAACCGCCTAGCAACCACCCAGATCACCCTAGCAACCGAGCTGCGAATTTTGCCACTGCAAGCACCACTTCACATTTTCTTCTGGAAATGTACATTCTAGTATTGTGATTACTATTCACCTAGACAAAACTTCGGCACGCTACTCCTCCCGCATTTTTTGTCATAGACCCATGAATGAGGTGTCAAATCGACCGGCTTATTGAGGAGAGGTGTGCTATGACTTTTCTAAGTGATCGGTGGTACGATGTTCGTTCAGCGGGCGATAAATCGGACAAATAAATTCCCATAGACTTAACATTGGCACAACATTTGTGAGATCATATCTTTTGACTAGAAGGTCATAGAGACTTGGGGTTGGGCTCTTTTGACTCGGCCTGTCAAGTAGCCAATAAGTAGTGACATAATAACTTCATATTTACGCCCTAGCAACCACTTAGGGCAGCCTAGCAACCATAAAACAACATATTCAAGCCATTTCTCAGCTCCAGAAAATAGAAGAAACGTGGAGTTTAACTTTTTTTGACTCAGACTGCCAACTAGTCTTTAAATATTATCTCATAAACTGTATAAGCACACCATAGCAACCATATAGGGTACCCTAGTAACCATACAAACACATGAATAAGCCATATCTCAGCACCAGAACATCGTACAGACATGGCTGTTGTCTCGTATGCAATAATGTTCCACACTCTAGCAACCGAGCGGCGAATATTGCCACTGCAAGCACCACTTCACATTTTCTTCTGGAAATGTACATTCTAGTATTGTGATTACTATTCACCTGGACAAAACTTCGGCACGCTACTCCTCCCGCATTTTTTGTCGTAGACCCATGAATGAGGTGTCAAATCGACCGGCTCATTAAGGAAAGGTGTGCTATGACTTTTCTAAGTGATCGATTGTACGATGTTCGTTCAGCGGGCGATAAATCAGACGAAAAAATTCCCATAGACTTAACATTGGCACAATATTTGTGAGATCATATCTTTTGACTAGAAGGTCATAGAGACTTGAGGTTGGGCTCTTTTGACTCGGCCAATCAAGCAGCCAATAAGTAGGGGCATAACAACTTCATGGCCGTGCCCTAGCAACCACTTATGCCACCCTAGCAACCATAAAACAACATTTACAAGCTATATTTCAGCTCCAGAAAATCGTAGAGACGTGGAGTTCGGCTTTTTTGACTCAGACTGTCAACTAGTCTTCTAATATCATCTAATAAACTGTATAAGCACACCATAGCAACCATATAGAGTACCCTAGTAACCATACAAACACATAAATAAGCCATATCTCAGCACTAGAACATCGTACAGACATGGTTCTTGGCTTGTATGCAATAATGTACAAAACCCTTGCAACCGAGCGGCGAATTTTGCCACTGCAAGCACCACTTCACATTTTCTTCTGGAAATGTACATTCTAGTATTGTGATTACTATTCACCTAGACAAAACTTCGGCACGCTACTCCTCCCGCATTTTTTGTCATAAACCCATGAATGAGGTGTCAACTCGACCGGCTCATTGAGGAGAGGTGTGCTATGACTTTTCTAAGTGATGGGTTGTACGATGTTCGTTCAACTGGCGATAAATCGGACGAAAAAATTCCCATAGACTTAACATTGGCACAAAATTTGTTATATCATATCTTTTGACCTGAAGGTCACAGAGACTTGGGGTTGGGCTCTTTTGACTCGGCCAATCAAGCAGCTAATAAGTAGTGACATAATACCTTCATATTTACGCCATAGCAACCACTTAGGGCAGCCTAGCAACCATAAAACCACATATTCAAGCCATTGCTCAGCTCCAGAAAATAGAAGAAACATGGAGTTTAACTTTTTTTGACTCAGACTGTCAACTAGTCTTTAAATATTATCTCATAAACTGTATAATCACACCATAGCAACCATATAGGGTACCCTAGTAACCATACAAACACATGAATAAGCCATATCTCAGCACCAGAACATCGTACAGACATGGTTGTTGCCTCGTATGCAATAATGTACCACACTCTAGCAACCGAGCGGCGAATTTTGCCACTGCAAGCACCACTTCACATTTTCTTCTGGAAATGTACATTCTAGTTAGTGGTGCTTGCTGAAAGCAAAGCAACACTATTGTTCTCTTGCATACTTATTATTAGGGGCCAAGCACCGAAGGTGCGGAGGCACCTATTGTATCTGTTCCGGTTCTTATTATTATTATTATTATTATTATTCTTCTTCTTCTTCTTCTTCCGACTGGGCGTCTATGGCAGCCCCTAGAACCGTGTCCGGGAAAGTTGTTCCGGTTTGACATTCTGATAGAGGACAGTCCCAACAGTAATTGTAGCAATTTTGGTGTCTCCAACTCATTGCCTCTAGCGCCACCACCTGTCCAAATTTTCAAAATCATTATGCTAATAACTTTTGAACCGTAAGGCCTATCGACAAAATTCTTTTTTCCTCTGATTCCTGAGCTCATGACGATTCGATTGCACCCTATGACGTCATTTTCCGTCATGACAAATTTCCCGCCATTTTGAATAATCTGAAAAACCTACTTTTGCGAACTCGTCCTAGACGGTTTGTCCGATTTTCACCAAAATTGCACCAGATCATCTCCAGGCAGTGCCAACAAAAAGTTATGGAATTCAAGTCGATTCGTCAAACCGTTTTCGATAAACGCACAAACTAATTTTACGTAGCGCTTGCGAAAACAGACGTAAGGCTGTATCTCCGCAACGCTTAATCGTATTTAGACCAAACTTGGTACATGTCATTACAAGCATGACCTGAGGCTACATGCTGCGTTTCGGCGCAGCGCCACCTACTGGTCCGGAGATATGAAAAATGGCTATTTTTGCTTATAACTTCTGATTGGTTTGTCCAAAAATCATAAATGTGGTCTCGTTAGATTCAGGGAGTCATGCCGAGTCGACTGATATCCAATATTCCCAGATCAGCCATTTTGGCTGTCGGCCATTTTGAATTATGTGCTAAAATGCTGTATTTTCTGAACGCATGAACGAATTGTTACGAAACTCGGTATGGTTCATCAGTACGATGCCCTGAAGGAGCCTGAGAAGTTTCGAAACAGCGCCACCTAGTGGTCAAAAGTTACAATTAAATTTCCAAAAATGCTAATAACTTTTGAAAAAATATGCCTATTGTAATGACACTGGTCTTAATAGATTCCTTGGGTCATGCCGATAACATAGATACCAAGTTTGACATATTTGGAAGAACTTCCTGTCCACCATCTTGATTTTCATTCAAAAGCTACTTTTTCGAACTCCTCCTAGACCGTTAGTCCAATTTTCACCAAAATCAAATCGTATCATCTTCAGACATTGCCGACTAAAAGTTATGGATTTTGTGTCGATAGACGAAACCGTTTTCGTGCAGCGCAGCAGAAAAGTTGAGATAGGATGCCAAAATGACTATTAAGTCTTTATCTCTGCAATGCCTTGACATTTTGACACCAAACTTTGTATGTGTCATTGTCACCTCACTCTGACCACATTACATCGATTTCTTAATGGCGCCACCTATTGGTCGAAAGTGTTAATCCATTAAATCATCTTAAAAGTTACTGTGTATATGATTTTTTAGCCATTTGCCCAAAGTTCTCTTAAAATGTCTTAAATTGCTCCTTGCTGCAGTTGGTCTGCCACTCCCACCCATGATGGCATCTGTTGCCGCTTCTTGCGCTTGGCCCCGGTAATGGCTGCTTGCAGCTATATTTAGGGGCCAAGCACCGAAGGTGCGGAGGCACCTATTGTATCTGTTCCGGTTCTTATTATTATTATTATTATTATTATTCTTCTTCTTCTTCTTCTTCCGACTGGGCGTCTATGGCAGCCCCTAGAACCGTGTCCGGGAAAGTTGTTCCGGTTTGACATTCTGATAGAGGACAGTCCCAACAGTAATTGCACCAATTTTGGTGTCTCTAACTCATTGCCTCTAGCGCCACCACCTGTTCAAAGTTTCAAAATCATTATGCTAATAACTTTTGAACCGTAAGGCCTATCAACAAAATTCTTTTTTCCTCTGATTCCTGAGCTCATGACGATTCGATTGCACCCTATGACGTCATTTTCCGTCATGCAAATTTTCCCGCCATTTTGAATTTTCAGAAAAACCTACTTTTTCGAACTCCTCCTAGGCCGATGCTCAGATTTTCACCAAAATTGCACCAGATCATCTTCAGGCAGTGGGGACAAAAAGTTATGGAATTCAAGTCGATTCGCTCAACAGTTTTCGATAAACGCACAAACTAATTTTACGTAGCGCTTGTGAAAACAGACGTAAGGCTGTATCTCCGCAACGCTTTATCAAATTCAGACCAAACTTGGTACATGTCATCACAAGCATGACCTGAGACTACATGCTGCGTTTCGGCGCAGCGCCACCTACTGGTCCGGAGATATGAAAAATGGCTATTTTTGCTTATAACTTCTGATTGGTTTGTCCAAAAATCATAAATGTGGTCTCGTTAGATTCAGGGAGTCATGCCGAGTCGACTGATATCCAATATTCCCAGATCAGCCATTTTGGCTGTCGGCCATTTTGAATTATGTGCAAAAATGCTGTATTTTCTGAACGCATGAACGAATTGTTACGAAACTCGGTATGGTTCATCAGTACGATGCCCTGAAGGAGCCTGAGAAGTTTCGAAACAGCACCACCTAGTGGTCAAAAGTTACAATTAAATTTCTAAAAATGCTAATAACTTTTGAAAAAATATGCCTATTGTAATGACACTGGTCTTAATAGATTCCTTGGGTCATGCCGATAACATAGATACCAAGTTTAACGTATTTGGATGAACTTCCTGTCCGCCATTTTTATTTACTTTCAAAACCTACTTTTGCGAACTTGTCCTAGACGGTTCGTCCGATTTTCACCCAAATCGAATCATATCATCTCCAGACCATGCTGACTAAAAGTTATGGATTTCGTGACGATAGACAAAACCGTTTTCGTGTAGCGCAGCAGCAAATTTGAGGCATGCTGCCGAAATGACTATTAAGTCTTTATCTCTGCAATGCCTTGACATTTTGACACCAAACTTTGTATGTGTCATTGTCACCTCACTCTGACCACATCACATCGATTTCGTAATTGCGCCACCTATTGGTCGAAAGTGATAATCCATTAAATCATCTTAAAAGTTACTGTATTTATGATTTTTTAGCCATTTGCCCAAAATTCTCTTAAAATGTCTTTAATTGCTCCTTGCTGCAGTTGGTCTGCCACTCCCACCCATGTTGGCATCTGTTGCCGCTTCTTGCGCTTGGCCCCGGTAATGGCTGCTTGCAGCTATATTACCAATTGTATCTGTTCCGGTTCTTATATTCTTCTTCTTCCGACTGGGTGTCTATGGCAGCCCATAGAACCGTGTCCGGGAAAGTTGTTCCGGTTTGACATTCTGATAGAGGACAGTCCCAACAGTAATTGCACCAATTTTGGTGTCTCTAACTCATTGCCTCTAGCGCCACCACCTGTTCAAAGTTTCAAAATCATTATGCTAATAACTTTTGAACCGTAAGGCCTATCAACAAAATTCTTTTTTCCTCTGATTCCTGAGCTCATGACGATTCGATTGCACTATATGACGTCATTTTCCGTCATGCAAATTTTCCCGCCATTTTGAATTTTCTGAAAAACCTACTTTTTCGAACTCCTCCTACGCCGATGCTCAGATTTTCACCAAAATTGCACCAGATCATCTTCAGGCAGTGGGGACAAAAAGTTATGGAATTCAAGTCGATTCGCTTAACAGTTTTCGATAAACGCACAAACTAATTTGACGTAGCGCTTGAAAAAACAAACGTAAGGCTGTATCTCCGCAACGCTTTATCGAATTCAGACCAAACTTGGTACATGTCATCACAAGCATGACCTGAGACTACATGCTGCGTTTCGGCGCAGCGCCACCTACTGGTCCGGAGATATGAAAAATGGCTATTTTTGCTTATAACTTCTGATTGGTTTGTCCAAAAATCATAAATGTGGTCTCATTAGATTCAGGGAGTCATGCCGAGTCGACTGATATCCAATATTCCCAGATCAGCCATTTTGGCTGTGGGCCATTTTGAATTATGTGCTAAAATGCTGTATTTTCTGAACGCATGAACGAATTGTTACGAAACTCGGTATGGTTCATCAGTACGATGCCCTGAAGGAGCCTGAGAAGTTTCGAAACAGCGCCACCTAGTGCTCAAAAGTTACAATTAAATTTCCAAAAATGCTAATAACTTTTGAAAAAATATGCCTATTGTAATGACACTGGTCTTAATAGATTCCTTGGGTCATGCCGATAACATAGATACCATGTTTGACGTATTTGGATGAACTTCCTGTCCGCCATCTTTATTTACTTTCAAAACCTACTTTTGCGAACTTGTCCTAGACGGTTCGTCCGATTTTCACCCAAATCGAATCGTATCGTCTCCAGACCATGCCGACTAAAAGTTATGGATTTCGTGACGATAGACAAAACCGTTTTCGTGTACCACAGCAGCAAAGTTGAGGCATGCTGCCAAAATGACTATTAAGTCTTTATCTCTGCAATGCCTTGACATTTTGACACCAAACTTTGTATGTGTCATTGTCACCTCACTCTGACCACATCACATCGATTTCGTAACTGCGCCACCTATTGGTCGAAAGTCATAATCCATTAAATCATCTTAAAAGTTACTGTATATATGATTTTTTTAGCCATTTGTCCAAAATTCTCTTAAAATGTCTTTAATTGCTCCTTGCTGCAGTTGGTCTGCCACTCCCACCCATGTTGGCATCTGTTGCCGCTTCTTGCGCTTGGCCCCGGTAATGGCTGCTTGCAGCTATATTTAGGGGCCAAGCACCGAAGGTGCGGAGGCACCTATTGTATCTGTTCCGGTTCTTATTAGGGGCCAAGCACCGAAGGTGCGGAGGCACCTATTGTATCTGTTCCGGTTCTTATTATTATTATTATTATTATTATTATTCTTCTTCTTCTTCTTCTTCCGACTGGGCGTCTATGGCAGCCCCTAGAACCGTGTCCGGGAAAGTTGTTCCGGTTTGACATTCTGATAGAGGACAGTCCCAACAGTAATTGCAGCAATTTTGGTGTCTCTAACTCATTGCCTCTAGCGCCACCACCTGTCCAAATTTTCAAAATCATTATGCTAATAACTTTTGAACCGTAAGGCCTATCGACAAAATTCTTTTTTCCTCTGATTCCTGAGCTCATGACGATTCGATTACACCCTATGACGTCATTTTCCGTCATGAAAAATTTCCCGCCATTTTGAATAATCTGAAAAACCTACTTTTGCGAACTCGTCCTAGACGGTTTGTCCGATTTTCACCAAAATTGCACCAGATCATCTCCAGGCAGTGCCGACAAAAAGTTATGGAATTCAAGTCGATTCGTCAAACCGTTTTCGATAAACGCACAAACTAATTTTACGTAGCGCTTGTGAAAACAGACGTAAGGCTGTATCTCCGCAACGCTTTATCGAATTCAGACCAAACTTGGTACATGTCATCACAAGCATGACCTGAGGCTACATGCTGCGTTTCGGCGCAGCGCCACCTACTGGTCCGGAGATATGAAAAATGGCTATTTTTGCTTATAACTTCTGATTGGTTTGTCCAAAAATCATAAATGTGGTCTCGTTAGATTCAGGGAGTCATGCCGAGTCGACTGATATCCAATATTCCCAGATCAGCCATTTTGGCTGTCGGCCATTTTGAATTATGTGCTAAAATGCTGTATTTTCTGAACGCATGAACGAATTGTTATGAAACTCGGTATGGTTCATCAGTACGATGACCTGAAGGAGCCTGAGAAGTTTCGAAACAGCGCCACCTGGTGGTCAAAAGTTATAATTAAATTAGGAAATATGCTAATAACTTTTGAATAAATATGCCTATTGCAATGCCACTGGTCTTATTAGGTTCCTTGGGTCATGCCTAGAACATAGATACCAATTTTGACATATTTTGAAGATTTTCCTGTCCGCCATCTTTATTTACTTTCAAAACCTTCTTTTTCGAACTCCTCCTAGACCATTCGTCCGATTTTCACCAACATCGAATCGTATCATCTCCAGACCATGCCGACTAAAAGTTATGGATTTCGTGACGATAGACAAAACCGTTTTCGTGTAGCGCAGCAGCAAAGTTGAGGCATGCTGCCAAAATGACTATTAAGTCTTTATCTCTGCAATGCCTTGACATTTTGACACCAAACTTTGTATGTGTCATTGTCACCTCTCTCTCACCACATCACATCGATTTCGTAACTGCGCCACCTATTGGTCGAAAGTGATAATCCATTAAATCATCTTAAAAGTTACTGTATATATGAATTTTTTAGCCATTTGCCCAAAATTCTCTTAAAATGTCTTTAATAGCTCCTTGCTGCAGTCGGGCTGCTATTCCCACCCATGTTGGCATCTGTTGCTGCTTCTTGCGCTTGGCCCCGGTAATGGCTGCTTGCAGCTATATTTATTATTATTCTTCTTCTTCTTCTTCTTCCGACTGGGCGTCTATGGCAGCCCCTAGAACCGTGTCCGGGAAAGTTGTTCCGGTTTGACATTCTGATAGAGGACAGTCCCAACAGTAATTGCACCAATTTTGGTGTCTCTAACTCATTGCCTCTAGCGCCACCACCTGTTCAAAGTTTCAAAATCATTATGCTAATAACTTTTGAACCGTAAGGCCTATCAACAAAATTCTTTTTTCCTCTGATTCCTGAGCTCATGACGATTCGATTGCACCCTATGACGTCATTTTCCGTCATGCAAATTTTCCCGCCATTTTGAATTTTCAGAAAAACCTACTTTTTCGAACTCCTCCTAGGCCGATGCTCAGATTTTCACCAAAATTGCACCAGATCATCTTCAGGCAGTGGGGACAAAAAGTTATGGAATTCAAGTCGATTCGCTCAACAGTTTTCGATAAACGCACAAACTAATTTTACGTAGCGCTTGTGAAAACAGACGTAAGGCTGTATCTCCGCAACGCTTTATCGAATTCAGACCAAACTTGGTACATGTCATCACAAGCATGACCTGAGACTACATGCTGCGTTTCGGCGCAGCGCCACCTACTGGTCCGGAGATATGAAAAATGGCTATTTTTGCTTATAACTTCTGATTGGTTTGTCCAAAAATCATAAATGTGGTCTCGTTAGATTCAGGGAGTCATGCCGAGTCGACTGATATCCAATATTCCCAGATCAGCCATTTTGGCTGTCGGCCATTTTGAATTATGTGCAAAAATGCTGTATTTTCTGAACGCATGAACGAATTGTTACGAAACTCGGTATGGTTCATCAGTACGATGACCTGAAGGAGCCTGAGAAGTTTCGAAACAGCGCCACCTAGTGGTCAAAAGTTACAATTAAATTTCCAAAAATGCTAATAACTTTTGAAAAAATATGCCTATTGTAATGACACTGGTCTTAATAGATTCCTTGGGTCATGCTGATAACATAGATACCAAGTTTGACGTATTTGGATGAACTTCCTGTCCGCCATTTTTTATTTACTTTCAAAACCTACTTTTGCGAACTTGTCCTAGACGGTTCGTCCGATTTTCACCCAAATCGAATCATATCATCTCCAGACCATGCCGACTAAAAGTTATGGAATTCAAGATGATTCGCTTAACAGTTTTCGTATACCGCAGCAGCAAAGTTGAGGCATGCTGCCGAAATGACTATTAAGTCTTTATCTCTGCAATGCCTTGACATTTTGACACCAAACTTTGTATGTGTCATTGTCACCTCTCTCTGACCACATCACATCGATTTCGTAACTGCGCCACCTATTGGTCGAAAGTGATAATCCATTAAATCATCTTAAAAGTTACTGTATATATGATTTTTTAGCCATTTGCCCAAAATTCTCTTAAAATGTCTTTAATTGCTCCTTGCTGCAGTTGGTCTGCCACTCCCACCCATGTTGGCATCTGTTGCCGCTTCTTGCGCTTGGCCCCGGTAATGGCTGCTTGCAGCTATATTTAGGGGCCAAGCACCGAAGGTGCGGAGGCACCTATTGTATCTGTTCCGGTTCTTATTATTATTATTATTATTATTATTATTCTTCTTCTTCTTCTTCTTCCGACTGGGCGTCTATGGCAGCCCCTAGAACCGTGTCCGGGAAAGTTGTTCCGGTTTGACATTCTGATAGAGGACAGTCCCAACAGTAATTGTAGCAATTTTGGTGTCTCTAACTCATTGCCTCTAGCGCCACCACCTGTCCAAATTTTCAAAATCATTATGCTAATAACTTTTGAACCGTAAGGCCTATCGACAAAATTCTTTTTTCCTCTGATTCCTGAGCTCATGACGATTCGATTGCACCCTATGACGTCATTTTCCGTCATGCAAATTTCCCGCCATTTTGAATAATCTGAAAAACCTACTTTTGCGAACTCGTCCTAGACGGTTTGTCCGATTTTCACCAAAATTGCACCAGATCATCTCCAGGTAGTCCCGACAAAAGTTATGGAATTCAAGTCGATTCGTCAAACCGTTTTCGATAAACGCACAAACTAATTTTACGTAGCGCTTGCGAAAACAGACGTAAGGCTGTATCTCCGCAACGCTTAATCGTATTTAGACCAAACTTGGTACATGTCATCACAAGCATGACCTGAGGCTACATGCTGCGTTTCGGCGCAGCGCCACCTACTGGTCCGGAGATATGAAAAATGGCTATTTTTGCTTATAACTTCTGATTGGTTTGTCCAAAAATCATAAATGTGGTCTCGTTAGATTCAGGGAGTCATGCCGAGTCGACTGATATCCAATATTCCCAGATCAGCCATTTTGGCTGTCGGCCATTTTGAATTATGTGCTAAAATGCTGTATTTTCTGAACGCATGAACGAATTGTTACGAAACTCGGTATGGTTCATCAGTACGATGCCCTGAAGGAGCCTGAGAAGTTTCGAAACAGCGCCACCTAGTGGTCAAAAGTTACAATTAAATTTCCAAAAATGCTAATAACTTTTGAAAAAATATGCCTATTGTAATGACACTGGTCTTAATAGATTCCTTGGGTCATGCCGATAACATAGATACCAAGTTTGACATATTTGGAAGAACTTCCTGTCCACCATCTTGATTTTCATTCAAAAGCTACTTTTTCGATCTCCTCCTAGACCGTTTGTCCGATTTTCACCAAAATCAAATCGTATCATCTCCAGACATTGCCGACTAAAAGTTATGGATTTTGTGTCGATAGACAAAACCGTTTTCGTGCAGCGCAGCAGCAAATTTGAGGCATGCTGCCGAAATGACTATTAAGTCTTTATCTCTGCAATGCCTTGACATTTTGACACCAAACTTTGTATGTGTCATTGTCACCTCACTCTGACCACATCACATCGATTTCGTAACTGCGCCACCTATTGGTCGAAAGTCATAATCCATTAAATCATCTTAAAAGTTACTGTATATATGATTTTTTAGCCATTTGCCCAAAATTCTCTTAAAATGTCTTTAATTGCTCCTTGCTGCAGTCAGGCTGCCACTCCCACCCATGTTGGCATCTATTGCTGCTTCTTGCGCTTGGCCCCGGTAATGGCTGCTTGCAGCTATATTACCAATTGTATCTGTTCCGGTTCTTATATTCTTCTTCTTCCGACTGGGTGTCTATGGCAGCCCATAGAACCGTGTCCGGGAAAGTTGTTCCGGTTTGACATTCTGATAGAGGACAGTCCCAACAGTAATTGCACCAATTTTGGTGTCTCTAACTCATTGGCTCTAGCGCCACCACCTGTCCAAAGTTTCAAAATCATTATGCTAATAACTTTTGAACCGTAAGGCCTATCAACAAAATTCTTTTTTCCTCTGATTCCTGAGCTCATGACGATTCGAGTGCACTATATGACGTCATTTTCCGTCATGCAAATTTTCCCGCCATTTTGAATTTTCTGAAAAAACTACTTTTTCGAACTCCTCCTAGGCCGATGCTCAGATTTTCACCAAAATTGCACCAGATCATCTTCAGGCAGTGGGGACAAAAAGTTATGGAATTCAAGTCGATTCGCTTAACAGTTTTCGATAAACGCACAAACTAATTTTACGTAGCGCTTGCGAAAACAGACGTAAGGCTGGATCTACGCAACGCTTAATTGTATTCAGACCAAAATTGGTACCTGTCATCACAAGCATGAGCTGAGGCTATATGCTGCGTTTCGGCGCAGCGCCACCTACTGGTCTGGAGATATGAAAAATTGCTATTTTGAATTATAACTTCTGAACGGTTTGTCCAAAAATCATAAATGTGGTCTCGTTAGATTCAGGGAGTCATGCCGAGTCGACTGATATCCAATTTTCCCAGATCGGCCATTTTGGCTGTCGGCCATTTTGAATTATGTGCTAAAATGCTGTATTTTCTGAACGCATGAACGAATTGTTACGAAACTCGGTATGGTTCATCAGTACGATACACTGAAGAAGCCTGAGAAGTTTCGAAACAGCGCCACCTAGTGGTCAAAAGTTATAATTAAATTTGCAAATATGCTAATAATTTTTGAATAAATATGCCTATTGTAATGCCACTGTTCTTATTAGATTCATTGGGTCATGCCGAGAACATAGATACCAAGTTTGACATATTTGGAAGAACTTCGTGTCCGCCATCTTTATTTACTTTCAAAACCTTCTTTTTCGAACTCCTCCTAGACCATTGGTCCGATTTTCACCAAAATCGAATCGTATCATCTCCAGACCATGCCGACTAAAAGTTATGGATTTCGTGACGATAGACAAAACCGTTTTCGTGTACCGCAGCAGCAAAGTTTAGGCATGCTGCTAAAATGACTATTAAGTCTTTATCTCTGCAATGCCTTGACATTTTGGCACCAAACTTTGTATGTGTCATTGTCACCTCACTCTGACCACATCACATCGATTTCGTAACTTCGTAAATCATCTTAAAAATTACTGTATATATGATTTTTTAGCCATTTGCCCAAAATTCTCTTAATGTCTTTAATTGCTCCTTGCTGCAGTTGGTCTGCCACTCCCACCCATGTTGGTATCTGTTGCCGCTTCTTGCGCTTGGCCCCGGTAATGGCTGCTTGCAGCTATATTACCAATTGTATCTGTTCCAGTTCTTATATTCTTCTTCTTCCGACTGGGTGTCTATGGCAGCCCATAGAACCGATTGCGGGAAAGTTGTTTTGGTTTGACATTCTAATAGAGGACAGTCCCAACATTAAGTACACCAATTTTGGTGTTTCTGAGTCATTCCCTCTAGCGCCACCACCTGTCCAAAGTTTCACTTTTATTATGCTAATAACTTTTGAACCGTAAGGCCTATCATCAAAATTCTTTTTTCCCCTTGTTCCTGAGCTCATGCCGATTCGATTGCACCCTATGACGTCATTTTCCGTCATGCAAATTTTTCCGCCATTTTGAATTTTCAGAAAAACCTACTTTTTCGAACTCCTCCTAGGCCGATGCTCAGATTTTCACCAAAATTGCACCAGATCATCTTCAGGCAGTCGGGACAAAAAGTTATGGAATTCAAGTCGATTCGCTTAACAGTTTTCGATAAACGCACAAACTAATTTTACGTAGCGCTTGTGAAAACAGACGTAAGGCTTTATCTCCGCAATGCTTAATCGTATTCAGACCAAACTTAGTACCTGTCATCACAAACATAACCTGAGGCTACATGCTGCGTTTCGGCGCAGCGCCACCTACTGGTCCGGAGATATGAAAAATTGCTATTTTGGCTTATAACTTCTGAACGGTTTGTCCAAAAATCATAAATCTGGTCTCGATAGATCCAGGGAGTCATGCCGAGTCGACTGATATCCAATTTTCCCAGATCGGCCATTTTGGCTGTCGGCCATTTTGAATTATGTGATAAAATGCTGTATTTTCTGAACACATGAACGACTTGTTACGAAACTCGGAATAGTTCATCAGTACGATACCCTGAAGGAGCTTAAGAAGTTTCGAAACAGCGCCACCTAGTGGTCAAAAGTTATAATTTAATTTGCAAATATGCTAATAACTTTTGAATAAATATGCCTATTGTAATGCCACTGGTCTTATTAGCTTCCTTAGGTCATGCCGAGAACATAGATACCAAGTTTGACATATTTTGAAGAACTTCCTGTCCGCCATCTTTATTTACTTTCAAAACCTTCTTTTTCGAACTCCTCCTAGACCATTGGTCCGATTTTCACCAAAATCGAATCGTATCATCTCCAGACCATGCCGACTAAAAGTTATGGATTTCGTGACGATAGACAAAACCGTTTTCGTGTACCGCAGCAGCAAAGTTGAGGCATGCTGCCAAAATGACTATTAAGTCTTTATCTCTGCAATGCCTTGACATTTTGACACCAAACTTTGTATGTGTCATTGTCACCTCACTCTGACCACATCACATCGATTTCGTAACTGCGCCACCTATTGGTCGAAAGTCATAATCCATTAAATCATCTTAAAAGTTACTGTATGATTTTTTAGCCATTTGCCCAAAATTCTCTTAATGTCTTTAATTGCTCCTTGCTGCAGTTGGTCTGCCACTCCCACCCATGATGGCATCTGTTGCCGCTTCTTGCGCTTGGCCCCGGTAATGGCTGCTTGCAGCTATATTAGCAATTGTATCTGTTCCGATTCTAATTCTTCTTCTTCTTCCGACTGGGTGTCTATGGCAGCCCATAGAACCGATTGCGGGAAAGTTGTTTTGGTTTGACATTCTGATAGAGGACAGTCCCAACATTAAATACACCAATTTTGGTGTTTCTAAGTCATTCCCTCTAGCGCCACCACCTGTCCAAAGTTTCACTTTTATTATGCTAATAACTTTTGAACCGTAAGGCCTATCATCAAAATTCTTTTTTCCTATGATTCCTGAGCTCATGACGATTCGATTGCACCCTATGACGTCATTTTCCGTCATGAAAATTTTTCCGCCATTTTGAATTTTCAGAAAAAAATACTTTTTCGAACTCCTCCTAGGCCGATGCTCAGATTTTCACCAAAATTGCACCAGATCATCTTCAGGCAGTGGAGACAAAAAGTTATGGAATTCAAGTCGATTCGCTTAACAGTTTTCGATAAACGCACAAACTAATTTTACGTAGCGCTTGCGAAAACAGACGTAAGGCTGTATCTCCGCAACACTAAATCGTATTCAGACCAAACTTGGTACATGTCATCATAACCATGACCTGAGGCTACATGCTGCGTTTCGGCACAGCGCCACCTATTGGTCCGGAGATATGAAAAATGGCTATTTTTGCTTATAACTTCTGATTGGTTTGTCTATAAATCATGAATGTGGTCTCGTTAGATTCAGGGAGTCATGCCGAGTCGACTGACATCCAATTTTCCCAGATCGGCCATTTTGGCTGTCGGCCATTTTGAATTATGTGCTAAAATGCTGTATTTTCTGAACGCATGAACGAATTGTTACGAAACTCGGTATGGGTCATCAGTACGATGCCCTGAAGGACTCTGAGAAGTTTCGAAACAGCGCCACCAAGTGGTCAAAAGTTATAATTAAAATTGCAAATATGCTAATAACTTTTGAATAAATATGCCTATTGAAATGCCACTTATCTTAATAGATTCCTTGGGTCAAGCCGAGAACATAGATACCAAGTTTTTCTTATTTGGCCAAACTTCCTGTCCACCATCTTGATTTTCATTCAAAAGGTACTTTTTCGAACTCCTCCTAGACCGTTTGTCCGATTTTCACCAAAATCAAATCGTATCATCTCCAGACATTGCCGACTAAAAGTTATGGATTTTGTGTCGATAGACAAAACCGTTTTCGTGCAGCGCAGCAGCAAATTTGAGGCATGCTGCCGAAATGACTATTAAGTCTTTATCTCTGCAATGCCTTGACATTTTGACACCAAACTTTGTATGTGTCATTGTCACCTCTCTCTGACCACATCACATCGATTTCGTAACTGCGCCACCTATTGGTCAAAAGTGATAATCCATTAAATCATCTTAAAAGTTACTGTATATATGAATTTTTTAGCCATTTGCCCAAAATTCTCTTAAAATGTCTTTAATTGCTCCTTGCTGCAGTTGGTCTGCCACTCCCACCCATGTTGGCATCTATTGCTGCTTCTTGCGCTTGGCCCCGGTAATGGCTGCTTGCAGCTATATTTAGGGGCCAAGCACCGAAGGTGCGGAGGCACCTATTGTATCTGTTCCGGTTCTTATTATTATTATTATTATTCTTCTTCTTCTTCTTCTTCTTCTTCCGACTGGGCGTCTATGGCAGCCCCTAGAACCGTGTCCGGGAAAGTTGTTCCGGTTTGACATTCTGATAGAGGACAGTCCCAACAGTAATTGCACCAATTTTGGTGTCTCTAACTCATTGCCTCTAGCGCCACCACCTGTTCAAAGTTTCAAAATCATTATGCTAATAACTTTTGAACCGTAAGGCCTATCAACAAAATTCTTTTTTCCTCTGATTCCTGAGCTCATGACGATTCGATTGCACCCTATGACGTCATTTTCCGTCATGCAAATTTTCCCGCCATTTTGAATTTTCAGAAAAACCTACTTTTTCGAACTCCTCCTAGGCCGATGCTCAGATTTTCACCAAAATTGCACCAGATCATCTTCAGGCAGTGGGGACAAAAAGTTATGGAATTCAAGTCGATTCGCTCAACAGTTTTCGATAAACGCACAAACTAATTTTACGTAGCGCTTGTGAAAACAGACATAAGGCTGTATCTCCGCAACGCTTTATCAAATTCAGACCAAACTTGGTACATGTCATCACAAGCATGACCTGAGACTACATGCTGCGTTTCGGCGCAGCGCCACCTACTGGTCCGGAGATATGAAAAATGGCTATTTTTGCTTATAACTTCTGATTGGTTTGTCCAAAAATCATAAATGTGGTCTCGTTAGATTCAGGGAGTCATGCCGAGTCGACTGATATCCAATATTCCCAGATCAGCCATTTTGGCTGTCGGCCATTTTGAATTATGTGCAAAAATGCTGTATTTTCTGAACGCATGAACGAATTGTTACGAAACTCGGTATGGTTCATCAGTACGATGCCCTGAAGGAGCCTGAGAAGTTTCGAAACAGCGCCACCTAGTGGTCAAAAGTTACAATTAAATTTCCAAAAATGCTAATAACTTTTGAAAAAATATGCCTATTGTAATGACACTGGTCTTAATAGATTCCTTGGGTCATGCCGATAACATAGATACCAAGTTTGACGTATTTGGATGAACTTCCTGTCCGCCATTTTTATTTACTTTCAAAACCTACTTTTGCGAACTTGTCCTAGACGGTTCGTCCGATTTTCACCCAAATCGAATCATATCATCTCCAGACCATGCTGACTAAAAGTTATGGATTTCGTGACGATAGACAAAACCGTTTTCGTGTAGCGCAGCAGCAAATTTGAGGCATGCTGCCGAAATGACTATTAAGTCTTTATCTCTGCAATGCCTTGACATTTTGACACCAAACTTTGTATGTGTCATTGTCACCTCACTCTGACCAAATCACATTGATTTCGTAATTGCGCCACCTATTGGTCGAAAGTGATAATCCATTAAATCATCTTAAAAGTTACTGTATTTATGATTTTTTAGCCATTTGCCCAAAATTCTCTTAAAATGTCTTTAATTGCTCCTTGCTGCAGTTGGTCTGCCACTCCCACCCATGTTGGCATCTGTTGCCGCTTCTTGCGCTTGGCCCCGGTAATGGCTGCTTGCAGCTATATTTATTATTATTATTCTTCTTCTTCTTCCGACTGGGCGTCTATGGCAGCCCCTAGAACCGTGTCCGGGAAAGTTGTTCCGGTTTGACATTCTGATAGAGGACAGTCCCAACAGTAATTGCACCAATTTTGGTGTCTCTAACTCATTGCCTCTAGCGCCACCACCTGTTCAAAGTTTCAAAATCATTATGCTAATAACTTTTGAACCGTAAGGCCTATCAACAAAATTCTTTTTTCCTCTGATTCCTGAGCTCATGACGATTCGATTGCACCCTATGACGTCATTTTCCGTCATGCAAATTTTCCCGCCATTTTGAATTTTCAGAAAAACCTACTTTTTCGAACTCCTCCTAGGCCGATGCTCAGATTTTCACCAAAATTGCACCAGATCATCTTCAGGCAGTGGGGACAAAAAGTTATGGAATTCAAGTCGATTCGCTCAACAGTTTTCGATAAACGCACAAACTAATTTTACGTAGCGCTTGTGAAAACAGACGTAAGGCTGTATCTCCGCAACGCTTTATCAAATTCAGACCAAACTTGGTACATGTCATCACAAGCATGACCTGAGACTACATGCTGCGTTTCGGCGCAGCGCCACCTACTGGTCCGGAGATATGAAAAATGGCTATTTTTGCTTATAACTTCTGATTGGTTTGTCCAAAAATCATAAATGTGGTCTCGTTAGATTCAGGGAGTCATGCCGAGTCGACTGATATCCAATATTCCCAGATCAGCCATTTTGGCTGTCGGCCATTTTGAATTATGTGCAAAAATGCTGTATTTTCTGAACGCATGAACGAATTGTTACGAAACTCGGTATGGTTCATCAGTACGATGCCCTGAAGGAGCCTGAGAAGTTTCGAAACAGCGCCACCTAGTGGTCAAAAGTTACAATTAAATTTCCAAAAATGCTAATAACTTTTGAAAAAATATGCCTATTGTAATGACACTGGTCTTAATAGATTCCTTGGGTCATGCCGATAACATAGATACCAAGTTTGACGTATTTGGATGAACTTCCTGTCCGCCATTTTTATTTACTTTCAAAACCTACTTTTGCGAACTTGTCCTAGACGGTTCGTCCGATTTTCACCCAAATCGAATCATATCATCTCCAGACCATGCTGACTAAAAGTTATGGATTTCGTGACGATAGACAAAACCGTTTTCGTGTAGCGCAGCAGCAAATTTGAGGCATGCTGCCGAAATGACTATTAAGTCTTTATCTCTGCAATGCCTTGACATTTTGACACCAAACTTTGTATGTGTCATTGTCACCTCACTCTGACCACATCACATCGATTTCGTAATTGCGCCACCTATTGGTCGAAAGTGATAATCCATTAAATCATCTTAAAAGTTACTGTATTTATGATTTTTTAGCCATTTGCCCAAAATTCTCTTAAAATGTCTTTAATTGCTCCTTGCTGCAGTTGGTCTGCCACTCCCACCCATGTTGGCATCTGTTGCCGCTTCTTGCACTTGGCCCCGGTAATGGCTGCTTGCAGCTATATTACCAATTGTATCTGTTCCGGTTCTTATATTCTTCTTCTTCCGACTGGGTGTCTATGGCAGACCATAGAACCGATTGCGGGAAAGTTGTTTTGGTTTGACATTCTAATAGAGGACAGTCCCAACATTAAATACACCAATTTTGGTGTTTCTAAGTCATTCCCTCTAGCGCCACCACCTGTCCAAAGTTTCACTTTTATTATGCTAATAACTTTTGAACCGTAAGTCCTATCATCAAAATTCTTTTTTCCCCTTGTTCCTGAGCTCATGCCGATTCGATTGCACCCTATGACGTCATTTTCCGTCATGCAAATTTTTCCGCCATTTTGAATTTTCAGAAAAACCTACTTTTTCGAACTCCTCCTAGGCGGATGCTCCGAATTTCACCAAAATTGCACCAGATCATCTTCAGGCAGTTGGGATAAAAAGTTATGGAATTCAAGTAGGTTCGCTTAACAGTTTTTTAATACCGTGCAAAATAATTTTACGTAGCGGTTGCGAAAAAAAACGTAAGGCTGTATCTCCGCAACACTTAATCGTATTCAGACCAAACTTGGTACATGTCATCACAAGCATGACCTGAGGCTACATGCTGCGTTTCGGCGCAGCGCCACCTACTGGTCCGGAGATATAAAAAATTGCTATTTTTGCTCATAACTCCTGAACGGTTTGTCCAAAAATCATAAAATTGGTCTCGATAGATTCAGGGCGTCATGATGAGTCGACTGATATCCAATTTTCCCAGATCGGCAATTTTGGCTGTCGGCCATTTTTAATTATGTGCTAAAATGCTGTATTTTTTTAACGCATAAACGAATTGTTACGAAACTCGGTATGGGTCATCAGTACGATGCCCTGAAGGAGTCTGAGAAGTTTCGAAACAGCGCCACCAAGTGGTCAAAAGTTATATAAAAAATTCAAAAAAGGCTCATAACTTTTGAATAAATCTCTGCCTATTGAAATGCCACTTGTCTTAGTAGATTCCTTGGGTCAAGCCGAAAACATAGATACCAAGTTTTTCTTATTTGGCCAAACTTCCTGTCCACCATCTTGATTTTCATTCAAAAGCTACTTTTTCGAACTCTTCCTAGACCGTTTGTCCGATTTTCACCAAAATCAAATCGTATCATCTCCAGACATTGCCGAGTAAAAGTTTTGGATTTTGTGTCGATAGACAAAACAATTTTCGTGTAGCGCAGCAGCAAAGTTGAGGTAGGATGCCAAAACGACTATTAAGTCTTTATCTCTGCAATGGCTTGACATTTTGACACCAAACTTTGTATGTTTCATTGTCACCTCACTCTGACCACATCACATCAATTTCGTAATTGCGCCACCTATTTGTCGAAAGTGATAAACCATTAAATTATCTTAAAATTTACTGTATATATGATTTTTTAGCCATTTAATCCAAAGTTCTCTTAAGATGTCTTTACTTGCTCATTGCTGCAGTTGGTCTGCCACTCCCACCCATGATGGCATCTGTTGCCGCTTCTTGCGCTTGGCCCCGGTAATGGCTGCTTGCAGCTATATTACCAATTGTATCTGTTCCGGTTCTTATATTCTTCTTCTTCCGACTGGGTGTCTATGGCAGCCCATAGAACCGTGTCCGGGAAAGTTGTTCCGGTTTGACATTCTGATAGAGGACAGTCCCAACAGTAATTGCACCAATTTTGGTGTCTCTAACTCATTGCCTCTAGCGCCACCACCTGTTCAAAGTTTCAAAATCATTATGCTAATAACTTTTGAACCGTAAGGCCTATCAACAAAATTCTTTTTTCCTCTGATTCCTGAGCTCATGGCGATTCGATTGCACCCTATGACGTCATTTTCGGTCATGCAAATTTTTCCGCCATTTTGAATTTTCAGAAAAACCTACTTTTTCAAACTCCTCCTAGGCCGATGCTCAGATGTTCACAAAAATTGCACCAGATCATCTTCAGGCAGTGGGGACAAAAAGTTATGGAATTCAAGTCGATTCGCTTAACAGTTTTCGATAAACGCACAAACTAATTTTACGTAGCGCTTGTGAAAACAGACGTAAGGCTGTATCTCCGCAACGCTTCATTGTATTCAGACCAAACTTGGTACCTGTCATCACAAGCATGACCTGAGGCTACATGCTGCGTTTCGGCGCAGCGCCACCTACTGGTCCGGAGATATGAAAAATACCTATTTTGGCTTATAACTTCTGAACGGTTTGTCCAAAAATCATAAATGTGGTCTCGTTAGATTCAGGGAGTCATGCCGAGTCGACTGATATCCAATTTTCCCAGATCGGCCATTTTGGCTGTCGGCCATTTTGAATTATGTGCTAAAATGCTGTATTTTCTGAAAGCATGAACGAATTGTTACGAAACTCGGTATAGTTCATCAGTACGATACCCTGAAGGAGCTTGAGAAGTTTCGAAACAGCGCCACCTAGTGGTCAAAAGTTATAATTAAATTTGCAAATATGCTAATAACTTTTGAATAATTATGCCTATTGTAATGCAACTGGTCTTATTAGCTTCCTTCGGTCATGCCGAGAACATAGATACCAAGTTTGACATATTTGGAAGAACTTCCTGTCCGCCATCTTTATTTACTTTCAAAACCTTCTTTTTCGAACTCCTCCGAGACCATTGGTCCGATTTTCACCAAAATCGAATCGTATCATCTCCAGACCATGCCGACTAAAAGTTATGGATTTCGTGACGATAGACAAAACCGTTTTTGTGTACCACAGCAGCAAAGTTGAGGCATGCTGCCAAAATGACTATTAAGTCTTTATCTCTGCAATGCCTTGACATTTTGACACCAAACTTTGTATGTGTCATTGTCACGGTAATGGCTGCTTGCAGCTATATTTCTTCTTATTATTATTATTCTGGCCACTTTTTGGCACGCTACTCCTCCCGCAGATTTTGTCACAGACCCATGGGTGAGGCGTCAAATCGACCGGCTTATTTAGGAGAGGTGTGCTATGACTTTTCTAAGCGATCGGGGGTACGATGTTCGCCCCAGGGGCGAAAAACGGCCCAAAAAAAACGCATAGACTTAACATTGCGTCAAACTTTGACGAGCCATAACTCTGAGCGAGGATTTCGCAGAAACGTGAAATTTGCCACATTTGAAGAGGTTGACAGGCTCTGTAAGAACATACCACACAATGGGGTAAAAGTTGCACCCCTGGGGGGCAGGAGCTGCCCAAAGTTGCCCCATTGACTTACTATGGTGTAGGACGGCCCATGAAATGGGCCGTCCTACACCATAGAAACCGCATTTATATTGAACATAACTCTGGATCACAGTGTCGTAGAGACAAGGGGGCGGGCTCATTTTACTCAGACGACCAATCAGTCTCTCAGGATCATTGTGAAGCTATTAAGCCACGCCCTAGCAACCATTTAGAGCACCCTTAGCAACAACTCCCATAGACTTCCGTTGAAAGCGATCGAAGGGATATCTCTGGACTGAATTGTCATAGAAACATGAGGGTGGTCTCCTTTGACTCGGGGCAGCAAACAGCCAATCATGAATCACCTCAACACTTTCTAGCCACGCCCTAGCAACCATTGTCGAGCACCTTAGCAACCAAAATCCAAAGAGGAATATCGTCCATTCTGAATGTCACAGAGGCATGGGAGTTGGTTTATATCATTCATACTGACAAGCAGCCTTTGGAGTTTCATGATTGGCAGCTGCCAAGCCACTCCCTAGCAACCAAACAGAGTACCCTAGCAACCATTTTGCAAGACCTACATCTCTGCATCAGAACATCGTATAGAGATGGGGGTTGGTTTATATCATTCATACTGACAAGCAGCCTTTGGAGTTTCATGATTGGCAGCTGCCAAGCCACTCCCTAGCAACCAAACAGAGTACCCTAGCAACCATTTTGCAAGACCTACATCTCTGCATCAGAACATCGTATAGAGATGGGGGTTGGTTTATATCATTCATACTGACAAGCAGCCTTTGGAGTTTCATCATTGGCAGCTGCCAAGCCACTCCCTAGCAACCAAATAGAGTACCTTAGCAACCATTTTGTAACAGCTATATCTCAGCATCAGAACATTGTATCGCGATGGGGGTTGGGTCTTTTGACTCATGCTAGCACACAGAACTTTCAACATGCTAAACATGCTAGCTGTGAATAGCTACATGCTAATATTGATTAGCTAAGTGCTAAATCATGCCATGAACATTATAAAAACTCTATAGTAACCACAGATGAACACTACCAACCACCTAGTAACACCATAGCAACCATCCAGAATACCATAGCAACCACCTGAAACACCCTAGCAACCACCCAAAACACCCTAGCAACCGCCTACCAACACAATAGCAACCACCCAGAAAACCCTAGCAACTGCCTAGCAACCATCCAGAACACCCTAGCAACACCCTAGCAACCACCCAGAATACCCTAGCAACACCCTAGCAACACCCTAGCAACCACCCAGAATACCCTAGCAACCACCTAGCAACACCCTAGCAACCACTCAGAACACCCTAGCAACTGCCTAGCAACACCCTAGCAACCACCCAGAACACCCTAGCAACCGCCTAGCAACACCCTAGCAACCACTCAGAACACCCTAGCAACCACCTAGCAACACCATAGCAACCACCCAGAATGCCCTAGCAACCGCCTAGCAACACCCTAGCAACCACCCAGAACACCCTAGCAACCACCTAGCAACCACCTAGCAACACCCTAGCAACCACCCAGAACACCCTAGCAACCGCCTAGTAACACCCTAGCAACCACCCAGAACACCCTAGCAACCGCCTAGCAACACCCTAGCAACCACCCAGAACACCCTAGCAACCACCTAGCAACACCCTAGCAACCACCCAGAACACCCTAGCAACACCCTAGCAACCACCCAGAACACCCTAGCAACCGCCTAGCAACACCCTAGCAACCACCCAGAACACCTTAGCAACCACCCAGAATACCCTAGCAAGCCCATAGCAACACCATAGCAACCACCCAGAACACCCTAGCAACCACCCAGAACACCTTAGCAACCACCCGGAATACCCTAGCAACCGCATAGCAACACCATAGCAACCACCCAGAATACCCTAACAACCGCCTAGCAACCACCCAGATCACCCTAGCAACCGAGCTGCGAATTTTGCCACTGCAAGCACCACTTCACATTTTCTTCTGGAAATGTACATTCTAGTATTGTGATTACTATTCACCTAGACAAAATTTCGGCACGCTACTCCTCCCGCATTTTTTGTCATAGACCCATGAATGAGGTGTCAAATCGACCGGCTTATTGAGGAGAGGTGTGCTATGACTTTTCTAAGTGATCGGTGGTACGATGTTCGTTCAGCGGGCGATAAATCGGACAAATAAATTCCCATAGACTTAACATTGGCACAACATTTGTGAGATCATATCTTTTGACTAGAAGGTCATAGAGACTTGGGGTTGGGCTCTTTTGACTCGGCCTGTCAAGTAGCCAATAAGTAGTGACATAATAACTTCATATTTACGCCCTAGCAACCACTTAGGGCAGCCTAGCAACCATAAAACAACATATTCAAGCCATTTCTCAGCTCCAGAAAATAGAAGAAACGTGGAGTTTAACTTTTTTTGACTCAGACTGCCAACTAGTCTTTAAATATTATCTCATAAACTGTATAAGCACACCATAGCAACCATATAGGGTACCCTAGTAACCATACAAACACATGAATAAGCCATATCTCAGCACCAGAACATCGTACAGACATGGCTGTTGTCTCGTATGCAATAATGTTCCACACTCTAGCAACCGAGCAGCGAATATTGCCACTGCAAGCACCACTTCACATTTTCTTCTGGAAATGTACATTCTAGTATTGTGATTACTATTCACCTGGACAAAACTTCGGCACGCTACTCCTCCCGCATTTTTTGTCGTAGACCCATGAATGAGGTGTCAAATCGACCGGCTCATTAAGGAAAGGTGTGCTATGACTTTTCTAAGTGATCGATTGTACGATGTTCGTTCAGCGGGCGATAAATCAGACGAAAAAATTCCCATAGACTTAACATTGGCACAATATTTGTGAGATCATATCTTTTGACTAGAAGGTCATAGAGACTTGAGGTTGGGCTCTTTTGACTCGGCCAATCAAGCAGCCAATAACTTCATGGCCGTGCCCTAGCAACCACTTATGCCACCCTAGCAACCATAAAACAACATTTACAAGCTATATTTCAGCTCCAGAAAATCGTAGAGACGTGGAGTTCGGCTTTTTTGACTCAGACTGTCAACTAGTCTTCTAATATCATCTAATAAACTGTATAAGCACACCATAGCAACCATATAGAGTACCCTAGTAACCATACAAACACATAAATAAGCCATATCTCAGCACTAGAACATCGTACAGACATGGTTCTTGGCTTGTATGCAATAATGTACAAAACCCTTGCAACCGAGCGGCGAATTTTGCCACTGCAAGCACCACTTCACATTTTCTTCTGGAAATGTACATTCTAGTATTGTGATTACTATTCACCTAGACAAAACTTCGGCACGCTACTCCTCCCGCATTTTTTGTCATAAACCCATGAATGAGGTGTCAACTCGACCGGCTCATTGAGGAGAGGTGTGCTATGACTTTTCTAAGTGATGGGTTGTACGATGTTCGTTCAACGGGCGATAAATCGGACGAAAAAATTCCCATAGACTTAACATTGGCACAAAATTTGTTATATCATATCTTTTGACCTGAAGGTCACAGAGACTTGGGGTTGGGCTCTTTTGACTCGGCCAATCAAGCAGCTAATAAGTAGTGACATAATACCTTCATATTTACGCCATAGCAACCACTTAGGGCAGCCTAGCAACCATAAAACCACATATTCAAGCCATTTCTCAGCTCCAGAAAATAGAAGAAACATGGAGTTTAACTTTTTTTGACTCAGACTGTCAACTAGTCTTTAAATATTATCTCATAAACTGTATAATCACACCATAGCAACCATATAGGGTACCCTAGTAACCATACAAACACATGAATAAGCCATATCTCAGCACCAGAACATCGTACAGACATGGTTGTTGCCTCGTATGCAATAATGTACCACACTCTAGCAACCGAGCGGCGAATTTTGCCACTGCAAGCACCACTTCACATTTTCTTCTGGAAATGTACATTCTAGTTAGTGGTGCTTGCTGAAAGCAAAGCAACACTATTGTTCTCTTGCATACTTATTATTCTTCTTATTATTATTATTCTGGCCACTTTTTGGCACGCTACTCCTCCCGCAGATTTTGTCACAGACCCATGGGTGAGGCGTCAAATCGACCGGCTTATTTAGGAGAGGTGTGCTATGACTTTTCTAAGCGATCGGGGGTACGATGTTCGCCCCAGGGGCGAAAAACGGCCCAAAAAAAACGCATAGACTTAACATTGCGTCAAACTTTGACGAGCCATAACTCTGAGCGAGGATTTCGCAGAAACGTGAAATTTGCCACATTTGAAGAGGTTGACAGGCTCTGTAAGAACATACCACACAATGGGGTAAAAGTTGCACCCCTGGGGGGCAGGAGCTGCCCAAAGTTGCCCCATTGACTTACTATGGTGTAGGACGGCCCATGAAATGGGCCGTCCTACACCATAGAAACCGCATTTATATTGAACATAACTCTGGATCACAGTGTCGTAGAGACAAGGGGGCGGGCTCATTTTACTCAGACGACCAATCAGTCTCTCAGGATCATTGTGAAGCTATTAAGCCACGCCCTAGCAACCATTTAGAGCACCCTTAGCAACAACTCCCATAGACTTCCATTGAAAGCGATCGAAGGGATATCTCTGGACTGAATTGTCATAGAAACATGAGGGTGGTCTCCTTTGACTCGGGGCAGCAAACAGCCAATCATGAATCACCTCAACACTTTCTAGCCACGCCCTAGCAACCATTGTCGAGCACCTTAGCAACCAAAATCCAAAGAGGAATATCGTCCATTCTGAATGTCACAGAGGCATGGGAGTTGGTTTATATCATTCATACTGACAAGCAGCCTTTGGAATTTCATGATTGGCAGCTGCCAAGCCACTCCCTAGCAACCAAACAGAGTACCCTAGCAACCATTTTGCAAGACCTACATCTCTGCATCAGAACATCGTATAGAGATGGGGGTTGGTTTATATCATTCATACTGACAAGCAGCCTTTGGAGTTTCATGATTGGCAGCTGCCAAGCCACTCCCTAGCAACCAAACAGAGTACCCTAGCAACCATTTTGCAAGACCTACATCTCTGCATCAGAACATCGTATAGAGATGGGGGTTGGTTTATATCATTCATACTGACAAGCAGCCTTTGGAGTTTCATCATTGGCAGCTGCCAAGCCACTCCCTAGCAACCAAATAGAGTACCTTAGCAACCATTTTGTAACAGCTATATCTCAGCATCAGAACATTGTATCGCGATGGGGGTTGGGTCTTTTGACTCATGCTAGCACACAGAACTTTCAACATGCTAAACATGCTAGCTGTGAATAGCTACATGCTAATATTGATTAGCTAAGTGCTAAATCATGCCATGAACATTATAAAAACTCTATAGTAACCACAGATGAACACTACCAACCACCTAGTAACACCATAGCAACCATCCAGAATACCATAGCAACCACCTGAAACACCCTAGCAACCACCCAAAACACCCTAGCAACCGCCTACCAACACAATAGCAACCACCCAGAAAACCCTAGCAACTGCCTAGCAACCATCCAGAACACCCTAGCAACACCCTAGCAACCACCCAGAATACCCTAGCAACACCCTAGCAACACCCTAGCAACCACCCAGAATACCCTAGCAACCACCTAGCAACACCCTAGCAACCACTCAGAACACCCTAGCAACTGCCTAGCAACACCCTAGCAACCACCCAGAACACCCTAGCAACCGCCTAGCAACACCCTAGCAACCACTCAGAACACCCTAGCAACCACCTAGCAACACCATAGCAACCACCCAGAATGCCCTAGCAACCGCCTAGCAACACCCTAGCAACCACCCAGAACACCCTAGCAACCACCTAGCAACCACCTAGCAACACCCTAGCAACCACCCAGAACACCCTAGCAACCGCCTAGTAACACCCTAGCAACCACCCAGAACACCCTAGCAACCGCCTAGCAACACCCTAGCAACCACCCAGAACACCCTAGCAACCACCTAGCAACACCCTAGCAACCACCCAGAACACCCTAGCAACACCCTAGCAACCACCCAGAACACCCTAGCAACCGCCTAGCAACACCCTAGCAACCACCCAGAACACCTTAGCAACCACCCAGAATACCCTAGCAAGCCCATAGCAACACCATAGCAACCACCCAGAACACCCTAGCAACCACCCAGAACACCTTAGCAACCACCCGGAATACCCTAGCAACCGCATAGCAACACCATAGCAACCACCCAGAATACCCTAACAACCGCCTAGCAACCACCCAGATCACCCTAGCAACCGAGCTGCGAATTTTGCCACTGCAAGCACCACTTCACATTTTCTTCTGGAAATGTACATTCTAGTATTGTGATTACTATTCACCTAGACAAAACTTCGGCACGCTACTCCTCCCGCATTTTTTGTCATAGACCCATGAATGAGGTGTCAAATCGACCGGCTTATTGAGGAGAGGTGTGCTATGACTTTTCTAAGTGATCGGTGGTACGATGTTCGTTCAGCGGGCGATAAATCGGACAAATAAATTCCCATAGACTTAACATTGGCACAACATTTGTGAGATCATATCTTTTGACTAGAAGGTCATAGAGACTTGGGGTTGGGCTCTTTTGACTCGGCCTGTCAAGTAGCCAATAAGTAGTGACATAATAACTTCATATTTACGCCCTAGCAACCACTTAGGGCAGCCTAGCAACCATAAAACAACATATTCAAGCCATTTCTCAGCTCCAGAAAATAGAAGAAACGTGGAGTTTAACTTTTTTTGACTCAGACTGCCAACTAGTCTTTAAATATTATCTCATAAACTGTATAAGCACACCATAGCAACCATATAGGGTACCCTAGTAACCATACAAACACATGAATAAGCCATATCTCAGCACCAGAACATCGTACAGACATGGCTGTTGTCTCGTATGCAATAATGTTCCACACTCTAGCAACCGAGCGGCGAATATTGCCACTGCAAGCACCACTTCACATTTTCTTCTGGAAATGTACATTCTAGTATTGTGATTACTATTCACCTGGACAAAACTTCGGCACGCTACTCCTCCCGCATTTTTTGTCGTAGACCCATGAATGAGGTGTCAAATCGACCGGCTCATTAAGGAAAGGTGTGCTATGACTTTTCTAAGTGATCGATTGTACGATGTTCGTTCAGCGGGCGATAAATCAGACGAAAAAATTCCCATAGACTTAACATTGGCACAATATTTGTGAGATCATATCTTTTGACTAGAAGGTCATAGAGACTTGAGGTTGGGCTCTTTTGACTCGGCCAATCAAGCAGCCAATAACTTCATGGCCGTGCCCTAGCAACCACTTATGCCACCCTAGCAACCATAAAACAACATTTACAAGCTATATTTCAGCTCCAGAAAATCGTAGAGACGTGGAGTTCGGCTTTTTTGACTCAGACTGTCAACTAGTCTTCTAATATCATCTAATAAACTGTATAAGCACACCATAGCAACCATATAGAGTACCCTAGTAACCATACAAACACATAAATAAGCCATATCTCAGCACTAGAACATCGTACAGACATGGTTCTTGGCTTGTATGCAATAATGTACAAAACCCTTGCAACCGAGCGGCGAATTTTGCCACTGCAAGCACCACTTCACATTTTCTTCTGGAAATGTACATTCTAGTATTGTGATTACTATTCACCTAGACAAAACTTCGGCACGCTACTCCTCCCGCATTTTTTGTCATAAACCCATGAATGAGGTGTCAACTCGACCGGCTCATTGAGGAGAGGTGTGCTATGACTTTTCTAAGTGATGGGTTGTACGATGTTCGTTCAACGGGCGATAAATCGGACGAAAAAATTCCCATAGACTTAACATTGGCACAAAATTTGTTATATCATATCTTTTGACCTGAAGGTCACAGAGACTTGGGGTTGGGCTCTTTTGACTCGGCCAATCAAGCAGCTAATAAGTAGTGACATAATACCTTCATATTTACGCCATAGCAACCACTTAGGGCAGCCTAGCAACCATAAAACCACATATTCAAGCCATTTCTCAGCTCCAGAAAATAGAAGAAACATGGAGTTTAACTTTTTTTGACTCAGACTGTCAACTAGTCTTTAAATATTATCTCATAAACTGTATAATCACACCATAGCAACCATATAGGGTACCCTAGTAACCATACAAACACATGAATAAGCCATATCTCAGCACCAGAACATCGTACAGACATGGTTGTTGCCTCGTATGCAATAATGTACCACACTCTAGCAACCGAGCGGCGAATTTTGCCACTGCAAGCACCACTTCACATTTTCTTCTGGAAATGTACATTCTAGTTAGTGGTGCTTGCTGAAAGCAAAGCAACACTATTGTTCTCTTGCATACTTATTATTCTTCTTATTATTATTATTCTGGCCACTTTTTGGCACGCTACTCCTCCCGCAGATTTTGTCACAGACCCATGGGTGAGGCGTCAAATCGACCGGCTTATTTAGGAGAGGTGTGCTATGACTTTTCTAAGCGATCGGGGGTACGATGTTCGCCCCAGGGGCGAAAAACGGCCCAAAAAAAACGCATAGACTTAACATTGCGTCAAACTTTGACGAGCCATAACTCTGAGCGAGGATTTCGCAGAAACGTGAAATTTGCCACATTTGAAGAGGTTGACAGGCTCTGTAAGAACATACCACACAATGGGGTAAAAGTTGCACCCCTGGGGGGCAGGAGCTGCCCAAAGTTGCCCCATTGACTTACTATGGTGTAGGACGGCCCATGAAATGGGCCGTCCTACACCATAGAAACCGCATTTATATTGAACATAACTCTGGATCACAGTGTCGTAGAGACAAGGGGGCGGGCTCATTTTACTCAGACGACCAATCAGTCTCTCAGGATCATTGTGAAGCTATTAAGCCACGCCCTAGCAACCATTTAGAGCACCCTTAGCAACAACTCCCATAGACTTCCATTGAAAGCGATCGAAGGGATATCTCTGGACTGAATTGTCATAGAAACATGAGGGTGGTCTCCTTTGACTCGGGGCAGCAAACAGCCAATCATGAATCACCTCAACACTTTCTAGCCACGCCCTAGCAACCATTGTCGAGCACCTTAGCAACCAAAATCCAAAGAGGAATATCGTCCATTCTGAATGTCACAGAGGCATGGGAGTTGGTTTATATCATTCATACTGACAAGCAGCCTTTGGAGTTTCATGATTGGCAGCTGCCAAGCCACTCCCTAGCAACCAAACAGAGTACCCTAGCAACCATTTTGCAAGACCTACATCTCTGCATCAGAACATCGTATAGAGATGGGGGTTGGTTTATATCATTCATACTGACAAGCAGCCTTTGGAGTTTCATGATTGGCAGCTGCCAAGCCACTCCCTAGCAACCAAACAGAGTACCCTAGCAACCATTTTGCAAGACCTACATCTCTGCATCAGAACATCGTATAGAGATGGGGGTTGGTTTATATCATTCATACTGACAAGCAGCCTTTGGAGTTTCATCATTGGCAGCTGCCAAGCCACTCCCTAGCAACCAAATAGAGTACCTTAGCAACCATTTTGTAACAGCTATATCTCAGCATCAGAACATTGTATCGCGATGGGGGTTGGGTCTTTTGACTCATGCTAGCACACAGAACTTTCAACATGCTAAACATGCTAGCTGTGAATAGCTACATGCTAATATTGATTAGCTAAGTGCTAAATCATGCCATGAACATTATAAAAACTCTATAGTAACCACAGATGAACACTACCAACCACCTAGTAACACCATAGCAACCATCCAGAATACCATAGCAACCACCTGAAACACCCTAGCAACCACCCAAAACACCCTAGCAACCGCCTACCAACACAATAGCAACCACCCAGAAAACCCTAGCAACTGCCTAGCAACCATCCAGAACACCCTAGCAACACCCTAGCAACCACCCAGAATACCCTAGCAACACCCTAGCAACACCCTAGCAACCACCCAGAATACCCTAGCAACCACCTAGCAACACCCTAGCAACCACTCAGAACACCCTAGCAACTGCCTAGCAACACCCTAGCAACCACCCAGAACACCCTAGCAACCGCCTAGCAACACCCTAGCAACCACTCAGAACACCCTAGCAACCACCTAGCAACACCATAGCAACCACCCAGAATGCCCTAGCAACCGCCTAGCAACACCCTAGCAACCACCCAGAACACCCTAGCAACCACCTAGCAACCACCTAGCAACACCCTAGCAACCACCCAGAACACCCTAGCAACCGCCTAGTAACACCCTAGCAACCACCCAGAACACCCTAGCAACCGCCTAGCAACACCCTAGCAACCACCCAGAACACCCTAGCAACCACCTAGCAACACCCTAGCAACCACCCAGAACACCCTAGCAACACCCTAGCAACCACCCAGAACACCCTAGCAACCGCCTAGCAACACCCTAGCAACCACCCAGAACACCTTAGCAACCACCCAGAATACCCTAGCAAGCCCATAGCAACACCATAGCAACCACCCAGAACACCCTAGCAACCACCCAGAACACCTTAGCAACCACCCGGAATACCCTAGCAACCGCATAGCAACACCATAGCAACCACCCAGAATACCCTAACAACCGCCTAGCAACCACCCAGATCACCCTAGCAACCGAGCTGCGAATTTTGCCACTGCAAGCACCACTTCACATTTTCTTCTGGAAATGTACATTCTAGTATTGTGATTACTATTCACCTAGACAAAACTTCGGCACGCTACTCCTCCCGCATTTTTTGTCATAGACCCATGAATGAGGTGTCAAATCGACCGGCTTATTGAGGAGAGGTGTGCTATGACTTTTCTAAGTGATCGGTGGTACGATGTTCGTTCAGCGGGCGATAAATCGGACAAATAAATTCCCATAGACTTAACATTGGCACAACATTTGTGAGATCATATCTTTTGACTAGAAGGTCATAGAGACTTGGGGTTGGGCTCTTTTGACTCGGCCTGTCAAGTAGCCAATAAGTAGTGACATAATAACTTCATATTTACGCCCTAGCAACCACTTAGGGCAGCCTAGCAACCATAAAACAACATATTCAAGCCATTTCTCAGCTCCAGAAAATAGAAGAAACGTGGAGTTTAACTTTTTTTGACTCAGACTGCCAACTAGTCTTTAAATATTATCTCATAAACTGTATAAGCACACCATAGCAACCATATAGGGTACCCTAGTAACCATACAAACACATGAATAAGCCATATCTCAGCACCAGAACATCGTACAGACATGGCTGTTGTCTCGTATGCAATAATGTTCCACACTCTAGCAACCGAGCGGCGAATATTGCCACTGCAAGCACCACTTCACATTTTCTTCTGGAAATGTACATTCTAGTATTGTGATTACTATTCACCTGGACAAAACTTCGGCACGCTACTCCTCCCGCATTTTTTGTCGTAGACCCATGAATGAGGTGTCAAATCGACCGGCTCATTAAGGAAAGGTGTGCTATGACTTTTCTAAGTGATCGATTGTACGATGTTCGTTCAGCGGGCGATAAATCAGACGAAAAAATTCCCATAGACTTAACATTGGCACAATATTTGTGAGATCATATCTTTTGACTAGAAGGTCATAGAGACTTGAGGTTGGGCTCTTTTGACTCGGCCAATCAAGCAGCCAATAACTTCATGGCCGTGCCCTAGCAACCACTTATGCCACCCTAGCAACCATAAAACAACATTTACAAGCTATATTTCAGCTCCAGAAAATCGTAGAGACGTGGAGTTCGGCTTTTTTGACTCAGACTGTCAACTAGTCTTCTAATATCATCTAATAAACTGTATAAGCACACCATAGCAACCATATAGAGTACCCTAGTAACCATACAAACACATAAATAAGCCATATCTCAGCACTAGAACATCGTACAGACATGGTTCTTGGCTTGTATGCAATAATGTACAAAACCCTTGCAACCGAGCGGCGAATTTTGCCACTGCAAGCACCACTTCACATTTTCTTCTGGAAATGTACATTCTAGTATTGTGATTACTATTCACCTAGACAAAACTTCGGCACGCTACTCCTCCCGCATTTTTTGTCATAAACCCATGAATGAGGTGTCAACTCGACCGGCTCATTGAGGAGAGGTGTGCTATGACTTTTCTAAGTGATGGGTTGTACGATGTTCGTTCAACGGGCGATAAATCGGACGAAAAAATTCCCATAGACTTAACATTGGCACAAAATTTGTTATATCATATCTTTTGACCTGAAGGTCACAGAGACTTGGGGTTGGGCTCTTTTGACTCGGCCAATCAAGCAGCTAATAAGTAGTGACATAATACCTTCATATTTACGCCATAGCAACCACTTAGGGCAGCCTAGCAACCATAAAACCACATATTCAAGCCATTTCTCAGCTCCAGAAAATAGAAGAAACATGGAGTTTAACTTTTTTTGACTCAGACTGTCAACTAGTCTTTAAATATTATCTCATAAACTGTATAATCACACCATAGCAACCATATAGGGTACCCTAGTAACCATACAAACACATGAATAAGCCATATCTCAGCACCAGAACATCGTACAGACATGGTTGTTGCCTCGTATGCAATAATGTACCACACTCTAGCAACCGAGCGGCGAATTTTGCCACTGCAAGCACCACTTCACATTTTCTTCTGGAAATGTACATTCTAGTTAGTGGTGCTTGCTGAAAGCAAAGCAACACTATTGTTCTCTTGCATACTTATTATTCTTCTTATTATTATTATTCTGGCCACTTTTTGGCACGCTACTCCTCCCGCAGATTTTGTCACAGACCCATGGGTGAGGCGTCAAATCGACCGGCTTATTTAGGAGAGGTGTGCTATGACTTTTCTAAGCGATCGGGGGTACGATGTTCGCCCCAGGGGCGAAAAACGGCCCAAAAAAAACGCATAGACTTAACATTGCGTCAAACTTTGACGAGCCATAACTCTGAGCGAGGATTTCGCAGAAACGTGAAATTTGCCACATTTGAAGAGGTTGACAGGCTCTGTAAGAACATACCACACAATGGGGTAAAAGTTGCACCCCTGGGGGGCAGGAGCTGCCCAAAGTTGCCCCATTGACTTACTATGGTGTAGGACGGCCCATGAAATGGGCCGTCCTACACCATAGAAACCGCATTTATATTGAACATAACTCTGGATCACAGTGTCGTAGAGACAAGGGGGCGGGCTCATTTTACTCAGACGACCAATCAGTCTCTCAGGATCATTGTGAAGCTATTAAGCCACGCCCTAGCAACCATTTAGAGCACCCTTAGCAACAACTCCCATAGACTTCCATTGAAAGCGATCGAAGGGATATCTCTGGACTGAATTGTCATAGAAACATGAGGGTGGTCTCCTTTGACTCGGGGCAGCAAACAGCCAATCATGAATCACCTCAACACTTTCTAGCCACGCCCTAGCAACCATTGTCGAGCACCTTAGCAACCAAAATCCAAAGAGGAATATCGTCCATTCTGAATGTCACAGAGGCATGGGAGTTGGTTTATATCATTCATACTGACAAGCAGCCTTTGGAGTTTCATGATTGGCAGCTGCCAAGCCACTCCCTAGCAACCAAACAGAGTACCCTAGCAACCATTTTGCAAGACCTACATCTCTGCATCAGAACATCGTATAGAGATGGGGGTTGGTTTATATCATTCATACTGACAAGCAGCCTTTGGAGTTTCATGATTGGCAGCTGCCAAGCCACTCCCTAGCAACCAAACAGAGTACCCTAGCAACCATTTTGCAAGACCTACATCTCTGCATCAGAACATCGTATAGAGATGGGGGTTGGTTTATATCATTCATACTGACAAGCAGCCTTTGGAGTTTCATCATTGGCAGCTGCCAAGCCACTCCCTAGCAACCAAATAGAGTACCTTAGCAACCATTTTGTAACAGCTATATCTCAGCATCAGAACATTGTATCGCGATGGGGGTTGGGTCTTTTGACTCATGCTAGCACACAGAACTTTCAACATGCTAAACATGCTAGCTGTGAATAGCTACATGCTAATATTGATTAGCTAAGTGCTAAATCATGCCATGAACATTATAAAAACTCTATAGTAACCACAGATGAACACTACCAACCACCTAGTAACACCATAGCAACCATCCAGAATACCATAGCAACCACCTGAAACACCCTAGCAACCACCCAAAACACCCTAGCAACCGCCTACCAACACAATAGCAACCACCCAGAAAACCCTAGCAACTGCCTAGCAACCATCCAGAACACCCTAGCAACACCCTAGCAACCACCCAGAATACCCTAGCAACACCCTAGCAACACCCTAGCAACCACCCAGAATACCCTAGCAACCACCTAGCAACACCCTAGCAACCACTCAGAACACCCTAGCAACTGCCTAGCAACACCCTAGCAACCACCCAGAACACCCTAGCAACCGCCTAGCAACACCCTAGCAACCACTCAGAACACCCTAGCAACCACCTAGCAACACCATAGCAACCACCCAGAATGCCCTAGCAACCGCCTAGCAACACCCTAGCAACCACCCAGAACACCCTAGCAACCACCTAGCAACCACCTAGCAACACCCTAGCAACCACCCAGAACACCCTAGCAACCGCCTAGTAACACCCTAGCAACCACCCAGAACACCCTAGCAACCGCCTAGCAACACCCTAGCAACCACCCAGAACACCCTAGCAACCACCTAGCAACACCCTAGCAACCACCCAGAACACCCTAGCAACACCCTAGCAACCACCCAGAACACCCTAGCAACCGCCTAGCAACACCCTAGCAACCACCCAGAACACCTTAGCAACCACCCAGAATACCCTAGCAAGCCCATAGCAACACCATAGCAACCACCCAGAACACCCTAGCAACCACCCAGAACACCTTAGCAACCACCCGGAATACCCTAGCAACCGCATAGCAACACCATAGCAACCACCCAGAATACCCTAACAACCGCCTAGCAACCACCCAGATCACCCTAGCAACCGAGCTGCGAATTTTGCCACTGCAAGCACCACTTCACATTTTCTTCTGGAAATGTACATTCTAGTATTGTGATTACTATTCACCTAGACAAAACTTTGGCACGCTACTCCTCCCGCATTTTTTGTCATAGACCCATGAATGAGGTGTCAAATCGACCGGCTTATTGAGGAGAGGTGTGCTATGACTTTTCTAAGTGATCGGTGGTACGATGTTCGTTCAGCGGGCGATAAATCGGACAAATAAATTCCCATAGACTTAACATTGGCACAACATTTGTGAGATCATATCTTTTGACTAGAAGGTCATAGAGACTTGGGGTTGGGCTCTTTTGACTCGGCCTGTCAAGTAGCCAATAAGTAGTGACATAATAACTTCATATTTACGCCCTAGCAACCACTTAGGGCAGCCTAGCAACCATAAAACAACATATTCAAGCCATTTCTCAGCTCCAGAAAATAGAAGAAACGTGGAGTTTAACTTTTTTTGACTCAGACTGCCAACTAGTCTTTAAATATTATCTCATAAACTGTATAAGCACACCATAGCAACCATATAGGGTACCCTAGTAACCATACAAACACATGAATAAGCCATATCTCAGCACCAGAACATCGTACAGACATGGCTGTTGTCTCGTATGCAATAATGTTCCACACTCTAGCAACCGAGCGGCGAATATTGCCACTGCAAGCACCACTTCACATTTTCTTCTGGAAATGTACATTCTAGTATTGTGATTACTATTCACCTGGACAAAACTTCGGCACGCTACTCCTCCCGCATTTTTTGTCGTAGACCCATGAATGAGGTGTCAAATCGACCGGCTCATTAAGGAAAGGTGTGCTATGACTTTTCTAAGTGATCGATTGTACGATGTTCGTTCAGCGGGCGATAAATCAGACGAAAAAATTCCCATAGACTTAACATTGGCACAATATTTGTGAGATCATATCTTTTGACTAGAAGGTCATAGAGACTTGAGGTTGGGCTCTTTTGACTCGGCCAATCAAGCAGCCAATAACTTCATGGCCGTGCCCTAGCAACCACTTATGCCACCCTAGCAACCATAAAACAACATTTACAAGCTATATTTCAGCTCCAGAAAATCGTAGAGACGTGGAGTTCGGCTTTTTTGACTCAGACTGTCAACTAGTCTTCTAATATCATCTAATAAACTGTATAAGCACACCATAGCAACCATATAGAGTACCCTAGTAACCATACAAACACATAAATAAGCCATATCTCAGCACTAGAACATCGTACAGACATGGTTCTTGGCTTGTATGCAATAATGTACAAAACCCTTGCAACCGAGCGGCGAATTTTGCCACTGCAAGCACCACTT
The DNA here is from genome assembly GCA_030578255.1 of Tiaroga cobitis. Taxonomy (NCBI): domain Eukaryota; kingdom Metazoa; phylum Chordata; class Actinopteri; order Cypriniformes; family Leuciscidae; genus Tiaroga; species Tiaroga cobitis. Next base: position 886,370 of record JAROOI010000048.1, on the reverse strand, counting down.
CACATTTTCTTCTGGAAATGTACATTCTAGTATTGTGATTACTATTCACCTAGACAAAACTTCGGCACGCTACTCCTCCCGCATTTTTTGTCATAAACCCATGAATGAGGTGTCAACTCGACCGGCTCATTGAGGAGAGGTGTGCTATGACTTTTCTAAGTGATGGGTTGTACGATGTTCGTTCAACGGGCGATAAATCGGACGAAAAAATTCCCATAGACTTAACATTGGCACAAAATTTGTTATATCATATCTTTTGACCTGAAGGTCACAGAGACTTGGGGTTGGGCTCTTTTGACTCGGCCAATCAAGCAGCTAATAAGTAGTGACATAATACCTTCATATTTACGCCATAGCAACCACTTAGGGCAGCCTAGCAACCATAAAACCACATATTCAAGCCATTTCTCAGCTCCAGAAAATAGAAGAAACATGGAGTTTAACTTTTTTTGACTCAGACTGTCAACTAGTCTTTAAATATTATCTCATAAACTGTATAATCACACCATAGCAACCATATAGGGTACCCTAGTAACCATACAAACACATGAATAAGCCATATCTCAGCACCAGAACATCGTACAGACATGGTTGTTGCCTCGTATGCAATAATGTACCACACTCTAGCAACCGAGCGGCGAATTTTGCCACTGCAAGCACCACTTCACATTTTCTTCTGGAAATGTACATTCTAGTTAGTGGTGCTTGCTGAAAGCAAAGCAACACTATTGTTCTCTTGCATACTTATTATTCTTCTTATTATTATTATTCTGGCCACTTTTTGGCACGCTACTCCTCCCGCAGATTTTGTCACAGACCCATGGGTGAGGCGTCAAATCGACCGGCTTATTTAGGAGAGGTGTGCTATGACTTTTCTAAGCGATCGGGGGTACGATGTTCGCCCCAGGGGCGAAAAACGGCCCAAAAAAAACGCATAGACTTAACATTGCGTCAAACTTTGACGAGCCATAACTCTGAGCGAGGATTTCGCAGAAACGTGAAATTTGCCACATTTGAAGAGGTTGACAGGCTCTGTAAGAACATACCACACAATGGGGTAAAAGTTGCACCCCTGGGGGGCAGGAGCTGCCCAAAGTTGCCCCATTGACTTACTATGGTGTAGGACGGCCCATGAAATGGGCCGTCCTACACCATAGAAACCGCATTTATATTGAACATAACTCTGGATCACAGTGTCGTAGAGACAAGGGGGCGGGCTCATTTTACTCAGACGACCAATCAGTCTCTCAGGATCATTGTGAAGCTATTAAGCCACGCCCTAGCAACCATTTAGAGCACCCTTAGCAACAACTCCCATAGACTTCCGTTGAAAGCGATCGAAGGGATATCTCTGGACTGAATTGTCATAGAAACATGAGGGTGGTCTCCTTTGACTCGGGGCAGCAAACAGCCAATCATGAATCACCTCAACACTTTCTAGCCACGCCCTAGCAACCATTGTCGAGCACCTTAGCAACCAAAATCCAAAGAGGAATATCGTCCATTCTGAATGTCACAGAGGCATGGGAGTTGGTTTATATCATTCATACTGACAAGCAGCCTTTGGAGTTTCATGATTGGCAGCTGCCAAGCCACTCCCTAGCAACCAAACAGAGTACCCTAGCAACCATTTTGCAAGACCTACATCTCTGCATCAGAACATCGTATAGAGATGGGGGTTGGTTTATATCATTCATACTGACAAGCAGCCTTTGGAGTTTCATGATTGGCAGCTGCCAAGCCACTCCCTAGCAACCAAACAGAGTACCCTAGCAACCATTTTGCAAGACCTACATCTCTGCATCAGAACATCGTATAGAGATGGGGGTTGGTTTATATCATTCATACTGACAAGCAGCCTTTGGAGTTTCATCATTGGCAGCTGCCAAGCCACTCCCTAGCAACCAAATAGAGTACCTTAGCAACCATTTTGTAACAGCTATATCTCAGCATCAGAACATTGTATCGCGATGGGGGTTGGGTCTTTTGACTCATGCTAGCACACAGAACTTTCAACATGCTAAACATGCTAGCTGTGAATAGCTACATGCTAATATTGATTAGCTAAGTGCTAAATCATGCCATGAACATTATAAAAACTCTATAGTAACCACAGATGAACACTACCAACCACCTAGTAACACCATAGCAACCATCCAGAATACCATAGCAACCACCTGAAACACCCTAGCAACCACCCAAAACACCCTAGCAACCGCCTACCAACACAATAGCAACCACCCAGAAAACCCTAGCAACTGCCTAGCAACCATCCAGAACACCCTAGCAACACCCTAGCAACCACCCAGAATACCCTAGCAACACCCTAGCAACACCCTAGCAACCACCCAGAATACCCTAGCAACCACCTAGCAACACCCTAGCAACCACTCAGAACACCCTAGCAACTGCCTAGCAACACCCTAGCAACCACCCAGAACACCCTAGCAACCGCCTAGCAACACCCTAGCAACCACTCAGAACACCCTAGCAACCACCTAGCAACACCATAGCAACCACCCAGAATGCCCTAGCAACCGCCTAGCAACACCCTAGCAACCACCCAGAACACCCTAGCAACCACCTAGCAACCACCTAGCAACACCCTAGCAACCACCCAGAACACCCTAGCAACCGCCTAGTAACACCCTAGCAACCACCCAGAACACCCTAGCAACCGCCTAGCAACACCCTAGCAACCACCCAGAACACCCTAGCAACCACCTAGCAACACCCTAGCAACCACCCAGAACACCCTAGCAACACCCTAGCAACCACCCAGAACACCCTAGCAACCGCCTAGCAACACCCTAGCAACCACCCAGAACACCTTAGCAACCACCCAGAATACCCTAGCAAGCCCATAGCAACACCATAGCAACCACCCAGAACACCCTAGCAACCACCCAGAACACCTTAGCAACCACCCGGAATACCCTAGCAACCGCATAGCAACACCATAGCAACCACCCAGAATACCCTAACAACCGCCTAGCAACCACCCAGATCACCCTAGCAACCGAGCTGCGAATTTTGCCACTGCAAGCACCACTTCACATTTTCTTCTGGAAATGTACATTCTAGTATTGTGATTACTATTCACCTAGACAAAACTTCGGCACGCTACTCCTCCCGCATTTTTTGTCATAGACCCATGAATGAGGTGTCAAATCGACCGGCTTATTGAGGAGAGGTGTGCTATGACTTTTCTAAGTGATCGGTGGTACGATGTTCGTTCAGCGGGCGATAAATCGGACAAATAAATTCCCATAGACTTAACATTGGCACAACATTTGTGAGATCATATCTTTTGACTAGAAGGTCATAGAGACTTGGGGTTGGGCTCTTTTGACTCGGCCTGTCAAGTAGCCAATAAGTAGTGACATAATAACTTCATATTTACGCCCTAGCAACCACTTAGGGCAGCCTAGCAACCATAAAACAACATATTCAAGCCATTTCTCAGCTCCAGAAAATAGAAGAAACGTGGAGTTTAACTTTTTTTGACTCAGACTGCCAACTAGTCTTTAAATATTATCTCATAAACTGTATAAGCACACCATAGCAACCATATAGGGTACCCTAGTAACCATACAAACACATGAATAAGCCATATCTCAGCACCAGAACATCGTACAGACATGGCTGTTGTCTCGTATGCAATAATGTTCCACACTCTAGCAACCGAGCGGCGAATATTGCCACTGCAAGCACCACTTCACATTTTCTTCTGGAAATGTACATTCTAGTATTGTGATTACTATTCACCTGGACAAAACTTCGGCACGCTACTCCTCCCGCATTTTTTGTCGTAGACCCATGAATGAGGTGTCAAATCGACCGGCTCATTAAGGAAAGGTGTGCTATGACTTTTCTAAGTGATCGATTGTACGATGTTCGTTCAGCGGGCGATAAATCAGACGAAAAAATTCCCATAGACTTAACATTGGCACAATATTTGTGAGATCATATCTTTTGACTAGAAGGTCATAGAGACTTGAGGTTGGGCTCTTTTGACTCGGCCAATCAAGCAGCCAATAACTTCATGGCCGTGCCCTAGCAACCACTTATGCCACCCTAGCAACCATAAAACAACATTTACAAGCTATATTTCAGCTCCAGAAAATCGTAGAGACGTGGAGTTCGGCTTTTTTGACTCAGACTGTCAACTAGTCTTCTAATATCATCTAATAAACTGTATAAGCACACCATAGCAACCATATAGAGTACCCTAGTAACCATACAAACACATAAATAAGCCATATCTCAGCACTAGAACATCGTACAGACATGGTTCTTGGCTTGTATGCAATAATGTACAAAACCCTTGCAACCGAGCGGCGAATTTTGCCACTGCAAGCACCACTTCACATTTTCTTCTGGAAATGTACATTCTAGTATTGTGATTACTATTCACCTAGACAAAACTTCGGCACGCTACTCCTCCCGCATTTTTTGTCATAAACCCATGAATGAGGTGTCAACTCGACCGGCTCATTGAGGAGAGGTGTGCTATGACTTTTCTAAGTGATGGGTTGTACGATGTTCGTTCAACGGGCGATAAATCGGACGAAAAAATTCCCATAGACTTAACATTGGCACAAAATTTGTTATATCATATCTTTTGACCTGAAGGTCACAGAGACTTGGGGTTGGGCTCTTTTGACTCGGCCAATCAAGCAGCTAATAAGTAGTGACATAATACCTTCATATTTACGCCATAGCAACCACTTAGGGCAGCCTAGCAACCATAAAACCACATATTCAAGCCATTTCTCAGCTCCAGAAAATAGAAGAAACATGGAGTTTAACTTTTTTTGACTCAGACTGTCAACTAGTCTTTAAATATTATCTCATAAACTGTATAATCACACCATAGCAACCATATAGGGTACCCTAGTAACCATACAAACACATGAATAAGCCATATCTCAGCACCAGAACATCGTACAGACATGGTTGTTGCCTCGTATGCAATAATGTACCACACTCTAGCAACCGAGCGGCGAATTTTGCCACTGCAAGCACCACTTCACATTTTCTTCTGGAAATGTACATTCTAGTTAGTGGTGCTTGCTGAAAGCAAAGCAACACTATTGTTCTCTTGCATACTTATTATTCTTCTTATTATTATTATTCTGGCCACTTTTTGGCACGCTACTCCTCCCGCAGATTTTGTCACAGACCCATGGGTGAGGCGTCAAATCGACCGGCTTATTTAGGAGAGGTGTGCTATGACTTTTCTAAGCGATCGGGGGTACGATGTTCGCCCCAGGGGCGAAAAACGGCCCAAAAAAAACGCATAGACTTAACATTGCGTCAAACTTTGACGAGCCATAACTCTGAGCGAGGATTTCGCAGAAACGTGAAATTTGCCACATTTGAAGAGGTTGACAGGCTCTGTAAGAACATACCACACAATGGGGTAAAAGTTGCACCCCTGGGGGGCAGGAGCTGCCCAAAGTTGCCCCATTGACTTACTATGGTGTAGGACGGCCCATGAAATGGGCCGTCCTACACCATAGAAACCGCATTTATATTGAACATAACTCTGGATCACAGTGTCGTAGAGACAAGGGGGCGGGCTCATTTTACTCAGACGACCAATCAGTCTCTCAGGATCATTGTGAAGCTATTAAGCCACGCCCTAGCAACCATTTAGAGCACCCTTAGCAACAACTCCCATAGACTTCCGTTGAAAGCGATCGAAGGGATATCTCTGGACTGAATTGTCATAGAAACATGAGGGTGGTCTCCTTTGACTCGGGGCAGCAAACAGCCAATCATGAATCACCTCAACACTTTCTAGCCACGCCCTAGCAACCATTGTCGAGCACCTTAGCAACCAAAATCCAAAGAGGAATATCGTCCATTCTGAATGTCACAGAGGCATGGGAGTTGGTTTATATCATTCATACTGACAAGCAGCCTTTGGAGTTTCATGATTGGCAGCTGCCAAGCCACTCCCTAGCAACCAAACAGAGTACCCTAGCAACCATTTTGCAAGACCTACATCTCTGCATCAGAACATCGTATAGAGATGGGGGTTGGTTTATATCATTCATACTGACAAGCAGCCTTTGGAGTTTCATGATTGGCAGCTGCCAAGCCACTCCCTAGCAACCAAACAGAGTACCCTAGCAACCATTTTGCAAGACCTACATCTCTGCATCAGAACATCGTATAGAGATGGGGGTTGGTTTATATCATTCATACTGACAAGCAGCCTTTGGAGTTTCATCATTGGCAGCTGCCAAGCCACTCCCTAGCAACCAAATAGAGTACCTTAGCAACCATTTTGTAACAGCTATATCTCAGCATCAGAACATTGTATCGCGATGGGGGTTGGGTCTTTTGACTCATGCTAGCACACAGAACTTTCAACATGCTAAACATGCTAGCTGTGAATAGCTACATGCTAATATTGATTAGCTAAGTGCTAAATCATGCCATGAACATTATAAAAACTCTATAGTAACCACAGATGAACACTACCAACCACCTAGTAACACCATAGCAACCATCCAGAATACCATAGCAACCACCTGAAACACCCTAGCAACCACCCAAAACACCCTAGCAACCGCCTACCAACACAATAGCAACCACCCAGAAAACCCCTAGCAACTGCCTAGCAACCATCCAGAACACCCTAGCAACACCCTAGCAACCACCCAGAATACCCTAGCAACACCCTAGCAACACCCTAGCAACCACCCAGAATACCCTAGCAACCACCTAGCAACACCCTAGCAACCACTCAGAACACCCTAGCAACTGCCTAGCAACACCCTAGCAACCACCCAGAACACCCTAGCAACCGCCTAGCAACACCCTAGCAACCACTCAGAACACCCTAGCAACCACCTAGCAACACCATAGCAACCACCCAGAATGCCCTAGCAACCGCCTAGCAACACCCTAGCAACCACCCAGAACACCCTAGCAACCACCTAGCAACCACCTAGCAACACCCTAGCAACCACCCAGAACACCCTAGCAACCGCCTAGTAACACCCTAGCAACCACCCAGAACACCCTAGCAACCGCCTAGCAACACCCTAGCAACCACCCAGAACACCCTAGCAACCACCTAGCAACACCCTAGCAACCACCCAGAACACCCTAGCAACACCCTAGCAACCACCCAGAACACCCTAGCAACCGCCTAGCAACACCCTAGCAACCACCCAGAACACCTTAGCAACCACCCAGAATACCCTAGCAAGCCCATAGCAACACCATAGCAACCACCCAGAACACCCTAGCAACCACCCAGAACACCTTAGCAACCACCCGGAATACCCTAGCAACCGCATAGCAACACCATAGCAACCACCCAGAATACCCTAACAACCGCCTAGCAACCACCCAGATCACCCTAGCAACCGAGCTGCGAATTTTGCCACTGCAAGCACCACTTCACATTTTCTTCTGGAAATGTACATTCTAGTATTGTGATTACTATTCACCTAGACAAAACTTTGGCACGCTACTCCTCCCGCATTTTTTGTCATAGACCCATGAATGAGGTGTCAAATCGACCGGCTTATTGAGGAGAGGTGTGCTATGACTTTTCTAAGTGATCGGTGGTACGATGTTCGTTCAGCGGGCGATAAATCGGACAAATAAATTCCCATAGACTTAACATTGGCACAACATTTGTGAGATCATATCTTTTGACTAGAAGGTCATAGAGACTTGGGGTTGGGCTCTTTTGACTCGGCCTGTCAAGTAGCCAATAAGTAGTGACATAATAACTTCATATTTACGCCCTAGCAACCACTTAGGGCAGCCTAGCAACCATAAAACAACATATTCAAGCCATTTCTCAGCTCCAGAAAATAGAAGAAACGTGGAGTTTAACTTTTTTTGACTCAGACTGCCAACTAGTCTTTAAATATTATCTCATAAACTGTATAAGCACACCATAGCAACCATATAGGGTACCCTAGTAACCATACAAACACATGAATAAGCCATATCTCAGCACCAGAACATCGTACAGACATGGCTGTTGTCTCGTATGCAATAATGTTCCACACTCTAGCAACCGAGCGGCGAATATTGCCACTGCAAGCACCACTTCACATTTTCTTCTGGAAATGTACATTCTAGTATTGTGATTACTATTCACCTGGACAAAACTTCGGCACGCTACTCCTCCCAGCATTTTTTGTCGTAGACCCATGAATGAGGTGTCAAATCGACCGGCTCATTAAGGAAAGGTGTGCTATGACTTTTCTAAGTGATCGATTGTACGATGTTCGTTCAGCGGGCGATAAATCAGACGAAAAAATTCCCATAGACTTAACATTGGCACAATATTTGTGAGATCATATCTTTTGACTAGAAGGTCATAGAGACTTGAGGTTGGGCTCTTTTGACTCGGCCAATCAAGCAGCCAATAACTTCATGGCCGTGCCCTAGCAACCACTTATGCCACCCTAGCAACCATAAAACAACATTTACAAGCTATATTTCAGCTCCAGAAAATCGTAGAGACGTGGAGTTCGGCTTTTTTGACTCAGACTGTCAACTAGTCTTCTAATATCATCTAATAAACTGTATAAGCACACCATAGCAACCATATAGAGTACCCTAGTAACCATACAAACACATAAATAAGCCATATCTCAGCACTAGAACATCGTACAGACATGGTTCTTGGCTTGTATGCAATAATGTACAAAACCCTTGCAAACCGAGCGGGCGAATTTTGCCACTGCAAGCACCACTTCACATTTTTCTTCTGGAAATGTACATTCTAGTATTGTGATTACTATTCACCTAGACAAAACTTCGGCACGCTACTCCTCCCGCATTTTTTGTCATAAACCCATGAATGAGGTGTCAACTCGACCGGCTCATTGAGGAGAGGTGTGCTATGACTTTTCTAAGTGATGGGTTGTACGATGTTCGTTCAACGGGCGATAATCGGACGAAAAAAATTCCCATAGACTTAACATTGGCACAAAATTTGTTATATCATATCTTTTGACCTGAAGGTCACAGAGACTTGGGGTTGGGCTCTTTTGACTCGGCCAATCAAGCAGCTAATAAGTAGTGACATAATACCTTCATATTTACGCCATAGCAACCACTTAGGGCAGCCTAGCAACCATAAAACCACATATTCAAGCCATTTCTCAGCTCCAGAAAATAGAAGAAACATGGAGTTTAACTTTTTTTGACTCAGACTGTCAACTAGTCTTTAAATATTATCTCATAAACTGTATAATCACACCATAGCAACCATATAGGGTACCCTAGTAACCATACAAACACATGAATAAGCCATATCTCAGCACCAGAACATCGTACAGACATGGTTGTTGCCTCGTATGCAATAATGTACCACACTCTAGCAACCGAGCGGCGAATTTTGCCACTGCAAGCACCACTTCACATTTTCTTCTGGAAATGTACATTCTAGTTAGTGGTGCTTGCTGAAAGCAAAGCAACACTATTGTTCTCTTGCATACTTATTATTCTTCTTATTATTATTATTTCTGGCCACTTTTTGGCACGCTACTCCTCCCGCAGATTTTGTCACCAGACCCATGGGTGAGGCGTCAAATCGACCGGCTTATTTAGGAGAGGTGTGCTATGACTTTTCTAAGCGATCGGGGGGTACGATGTTCGCCCCAGGGGCGAAAAACGGCCCAAAAAAAACGCATAGACTTAACATTGCGTCAAAACTTTGACGAGCCATAACTCTGAGCGAGGATTTCGCAGAAACGTGAAATTTGCCACATTTGAAGAGGTTGACAGGCTCTGTAAGAACATACCACACAATGGGGTAAAAGTTGCACCCCCTGGGGGGCAGGAGCTGCCCAAAGTTGCCCCATTGACTTACTATGGTGTAGGACGGCCCATGAAATGGGCCGTCCTACACCATAGAAACCCACCGCATAACTCTGGATCACAGTGTCGTAGAGACAAGGGGGCGGGCTCATTTTACTCAGACGACCAATCAGTCTCTCAGGATCATTGTGAAGCTATTAAGCCACGCCCTAGCAACCATTTAGAGCACCCTTAGCAACAACTCCCATAGACTTCCGTTGAAAGCGATCGAAGGGATATCTCTGGACTGAATTGTCATAGAAACATGAGGGTGGTCTCCTTTGACTCGGGGCAGCAAACAGCCAATCATGAATCACCTCAACACTTTCTAGCCACGCCCTAGCAACCATTGTCGAGCACCTTAGCAACCAAAATCCAAAGAGGAATATCGTCCATTCTGAATGTCACAGAGGCATGGGAGTTGGTTTATATCATTCATACTGACAAGCAGCCTTTGGAGTTTCATGATTGGCAGCTGCCAAGCCACTCCCTAGCAACCAAACAGAGTACCCTAGCAACCATTTTGCAAGACCTACATCTCTGCATCAGAACATCGTATAGAGATGGGGGTTGGTTTATATCATTCATACTGACAAGCAGCCTTTGGAGTTTCATGATTGGCAGCTGCCAAGCCACTCCCTAGCAACCAAACAGAGTACCCTAGCAACCATTTTGCAAGACCTACATCTCTGCATCAGAACATCGTATAGAGATGGGGGTTGGTTTATATCATTCATACTGACAAGCAGCCTTTGGAGTTTCATCATTGGCAGCTGCCAAGCCACTCCCTAGCAACCAAATAGAGTACCTTAGCAACCATTTTGTAACAGCTATATCTCAGCATCAGAACATTGTATCGCGATGGGGGTTGGGTCTTTTGACTCATGCTAGCACACAGAACTTTCAACATGCTAAACATGCTAGCTGTGAATAGCTACATGCTAATATTGATTAGCTAAGTGCTAAATCATGCCATGAACATTATAAAAACTCTATAGTAACCACAGATGAACACTACCAACCACCTAGTAACACCATAGCAACCATCCAGAATACCATAGCAACCACCTGAAACACCCTAGCAACCACCCAAAACACCCTAGCAACCGCCTACCAACACAATAGCAACCACCCAGAAAACCCTAGCAACTGCCTAGCAACCATCCAGAACACCCTAGCAACACCCCTAGCACAACCACCCAGAATACCCTAGCAACACCCTAGCAACACCCTAGCAACCACCCAGAATACCCTAGCAACCACCTAGCAACACCCTAGCAACCACTCAGAACACCCTAGCAACTGCCTAGCAACACCCTAGCAACCACCCAGAACACCCTAGCAACCGCCTAGCAACACCCTAGCAACCACTCAGAACACCCTAGCAACCACCCTAGCAACACCATAGCAACCACCCAGAATGCCCTAGCAACCGCCTAGCAACACCCTAGCAACCACCCAGAACACCCTAGCAACCACCTAGCAACCACCTAGCAACACCCTAGCAACCACCCAGAACACCCTAGCAACCGCCTAGTAACACCCTAGCAACCACCCAGAACACCCTAGCAACCGCCTAGCAACACCCTAGCAACCACCCAGAACACCCTAGCAACCACCTAGCAACACCCTAGCAACCACCCAGAACACCCTAGCAACACCCTAGCAACCACCCAGAACACCCTAGCAACCGCCTAGCAACACCCTAGCAACCACCAGAACACCTTAGCAACCACCCAGAATACCCTAGCAAGCCCATAGCAACACCATAGCAACCACCCAGAACACCCTAGCAACCACCCAGAACACCTTAGCAACCACCCGGAATACCCTAGCAACCGCATAGCAACACCATAGCAACCACCCAGAATACCCTAACAACCGCCTAGCAACCACCCAGATCACCCTAGCAACCGAGCTGCGAATTTTGCCACTGCAAGCACCACTTCACATTTTCTTCTGGAAATGTACATTCTAGTATTGTGATTACTATTCACCTAGACAAAACTTCGGCACGCTACTCCTCCCGCATTTTTTGTCATAGACCCATGAATGAGGTGTCAAATCGACCGGCTTATTGAGGAGAGGTGTGCTATGACTTTTCTAAGTGATCGGTGGTACGATGTTCGTTCAGCGGGCGATAAATCGGACAAATAAATTCCCATAGACTTAACATTGGCACAACATTTGTGAGATCATATCTTTTGACTAGAAGGTCATAGAGACTTGGGGTTGGGCTCTTTTGACTCGGCCTGTCAAGTAGCCAATAAGTAGTGACATAATAACTTCATATTTACGCCCTAGCAACCACTTAGGGCAGCCTAGCAACCATAAAACAACATATTCAAGCCATTTCTCAGCTCCAGAAAATAGAAGAAACGTGGAGTTTAACTTTTTTTGACTCAGACTGCCAACTAGTCTTTAAATATTATCTCATAAACTGTATAAGCACACCATAGCAACCATATAGGGTACCCTAGTAACCATACAAACACATGAATAAGCCATATCTCAGCACCAGAACATCGTACAGACATGGCTGTTGTCTCGTATGCAATAATGTTCCACACTCTAGCAACCGAGCGGCGAATATTGCCACTGCAAGCACCACTTCACATTTTCTTCTGGAAATGTACATTCTAGTATTGTGATTACTATTCACCTGGACAAAACTTCGGCACGCTACTCCTCCCGCATTTTTTGTCGTAGACCCATGAATGAGGTGTCAAATCGACCGGCTCATTAAGGAAAGGTGTGCTATGACTTTTCTAAGTGATCGATTGTACGATGTTCGTTCAGCGGGCGATAAATCAGACGAAAAAATTCCCATAGACTTAACATTGGCACAATATTTGTGAGATCATATCTTTTGACTAGAAGGTCATAGAGACTTGAGGTTGGGCTCTTTTGACTCGGCCAATCAAGCAGCCAATAACTTCATGGCCGTGCCCTAGCAACCACTTATGCCACCCTAGCAACCATAAAACAACATTTACAAGCTATATTTCAGCTCCAGAAAATCGTAGAGACGTGGAGTTCGGCTTTTTTGACTCAGACTGTCAACTAGTCTTCTAATATCATCTAATAAACTGTATAAGCACACCATAGCAACCATATAGAGTACCCTAGTAACCATACAAACACATAAATAAGCCATATCTCAGCACTAGAACATCGTACAGACATGGTTCTTGGCTTGTATGCAATAATGTACAAAACCCTTGCAACCGAGCGGCGAATTTTGCCACTGCAAGCACCACTTCACATTTTCTTCTGGAAATGTACATTCTAGTATTGTGATTACTATTCACCTAGACAAAACTTCGGCACGCTACTCCTCCCGCATTTTTTGTCATAAACCCATGAATGAGGTGTCAACTCGACCGGCTCATTGAGGAGAGGTGTGCTATGACTTTTCTAAGTGATGGGTTGTACGATGTTCGTTCAACGGGCGATAAATCGGACGAAAAAATTCCCATAGACTTAACATTGGCACAAAATTTGTTATATCATATCTTTTGACCTGAAGGTCACAGAGACTTGGGGTTGGGCTCTTTTGACTCGGCCAATCAAGCAGCTAATAAGTAGTGACATAATACCTTCATATTTACGCCATAGCAACCACTTAGGGCAGCCTAGCAACCATAAAACCACATATTCAAGCCATTTCTCAGCTCCAGAAAATAGAAGAAACATGGAGTTTAACTTTTTTTGACTCAGACTGTCAACTAGTCTTTAAATATTATCTCATAAACTGTATAATCACACCATAGCAACCATATAGGGTACCCTAGTAACCATACAAACACATGAATAAGCCATATCTCAGCACCAGAACATCGTACAGACATGGTTGTTGCCTCGTATGCAATAATGTACCACACTCTAGCAACCGAGCGGCGAATTTTGCCACTGCAAGCACCACTTCACATTTTCTTCTGGAAATGTACATTCTAGTTAGTGGTGCTTGCTGAAAGCAAAGCAACACTATTGTTCTCTTGCATACTTATTATTCTTCTTATTATTATTATTCTGGCCACTTTTTGGCACGCTACTCCTCCCGCAGATTTTGTCACAGACCCATGGGTGAGGCGTCAAATCGACCGGCTTATTTAGGAGAGGTGTGCTATGACTTTTCTAAGCGATCGGGGGTACGATGTTCGCCCCAGGGGCGAAAAACGGCCCAAAAAAAACGCATAGACTTAACATTGCGTCAAACTTTGACGAGCCATAACTCTGAGCGAGGATTTCGCAGAAACGTGAAATTTGCCACATTTGAAGAGGTTGACAGGCTCTGTAAGAACATACCACACAATGGGGTAAAAGTTGCACCCCTGGGGGGCAGGAGCTGCCCAAAGTTGCCCCATTGACTTACTATGGTGTAGGACGGCCCATGAAATGGGCCGTCCTACACCATAGAAACCGCATTTATATTGAACATAACTCTGGATCACAGTGTCGTAGAGACAAGGGGGCGGGCTCATTTTACTCAGATGACCAATCAGTCTCTCAGGATCATTGTGAAGCTATTAAGCCACGCCCTAGCAACCATTTAGAGCACCCTTAGCAACAACTCCCATAGACTTCCATTGAAAGCGATCGAAGGGATATCTCTGGACTGAATTGTCATAGAAACATGAGGGTGGTCTCCTTTGACTCGGGGCAGCAAACAGCCAATCATGAATCACCTCAACACTTTCTAGCCACGCCCTAGCAACCATTGTCGAGCACCTTAGCAACCAAAATCCAAAGAGGAATATCGTCCATTCTGAATGTCACAGAGGCATGGGAGTTGGTTTATATCATTCATACTGACAAGCAGCCTTTGGAGTTTCATGATTGGCAGCTGCCAAGCCACTCCCTAGCAACCAAACAGAGTACCCTAGCAACCATTTTGCAAGACCTACATCTCTGCATCAGAACATCGTATAGAGATGGGGGTTGGTTTATATCATTCATACTGACAAGCAGCCTTTGGAGTTTCATGATTGGCAGCTGCCAAGCCACTCCCTAGCAACCAAACAGAGTACCCTAGCAACCATTTTGCAAGACCTACATCTCTGCATCAGAACATCGTATAGAGATGGGGGTTGGTTTATATCATTCATACTGACAAGCAGCCTTTGGAGTTTCATCATTGGCAGCTGCCAAGCCACTCCCTAGCAACCAAATAGAGTACCTTAGCAACCATTTTGTAACAGCTATATCTCAGCATCAGAACATTGTATCGCGATGGGGGTTGGGTCTTTTGACTCATGCTAGCACACAGAACTTTCAACATGCTAAACATGCTAGCTGTGAATAGCTACATGCTAATATTGATTAGCTAAGTGCTAAATCATGCCATGAACATTATAAAAACTCTATAGTAACCACAGATGAACACTACCAACCACCTAGTAACACCATAGCAACCATCCAGAATACCATAGCAACCACCTGAAACACCCTAGCAACCACCCAAAACACCCTAGCAACCGCCTACCAACACAATAGCAACCACCCAGAAAACCCTAGCAACTGCCTAGCAACCATCCAGAACACCCTAGCAACACCCTAGCAACCACCCAGAATACCCTAGCAACACCCTAGCAACACCCTAGCAACCACCCAGAATACCCTAGCAACCACCTAGCAACACCCTAGCAACCACTCAGAACACCCTAGCAACTGCCTAGCAACACCCTAGCAACCACCCAGAACACCCTAGCAACCGCCTAGCAACACCCTAGCAACCACTCAGAACACCCTAGCAACCACCTAGCAACACCATAGCAACCACCCAGAATGCCCTAGCAACCGCCTAGCAACACCCTAGCAACCACCCAGAACACCCTAGCAACCACCTAGCAACCACCTAGCAACACCCTAGCAACCACCCAGAACACCCTAGCAACCGCCTAGTAACACCCTAGCAACCACCCAGAACACCCTAGCAACCGCCTAGCAACACCCTAGCAACCACCCAGAACACCCTAGCAACCACCTAGCAACACCCTAGCAACCACCCAGAACACCCTAGCAACACCCTAGCAACCACCCAGAACACCCTAGCAACCGCCTAGCAACACCCTAGCAACCACCCAGAACACCTTAGCAACCACCCAGAATACCCTAGCAAGCCCATAGCAACACCATAGCAACCACCCAGAACACCCTAGCAACCACCCAGAACACCTTAGCAACCACCCGGAATACCCTAGCAACCGCATAGCAACACCATAGCAACCACCCAGAATACCCTAACAACCGCCTAGCAACCACCCAGATCACCCTAGCAACCGAGCTGCGAATTTTGCCACTGCAAGCACCACTTCACATTTTCTTCTGGAAATGTACATTCTAGTATTGTGATTACTATTCACCTAGACAAAACTTCGGCACGCTACTCCTCCCGCATTTTTTGTCATAGACCCATGAATGAGGTGTCAAATCGACCGGCTTATTGAGGAGAGGTGTGCTATGACTTTTCTAAGTGATCGGTGGTACGATGTTCGTTCAGCGGGCGATAAATCGGACAAATAAATTCCCATAGACTTAACATTGGCACAACATTTGTGAGATCATATCTTTTGACTAGAAGGTCATAGAGACTTGGGGTTGGGCTCTTTTGACTCGGCCTGTCAAGTAGCCAATAAGTAGTGACATAATAACTTCATATTTACGCCCTAGCAACCACTTAGGGCAGCCTAGCAACCATAAAACAACATATTCAAGCCATTTCTCAGCTCCAGAAAATAGAAGAAACGTGGAGTTTAACTTTTTTTGACTCAGACTGCCAACTAGTCTTTAAATATTATCTCATAAACTGTATAAGCACACCATAGCAACCATATAGGGTACCCTAGTAACCATACAAACACATGAATAAGCCATATCTCAGCACCAGAACATCGTACAGACATGGCTGTTGTCTCGTATGCAATAATGTTCCACACTCTAGCAACCGAGCGGCGAATATTGCCACTGCAAGCACCACTTCACATTTTCTTCTGGAAATGTACATTCTAGTATTGTGATTACTATTCACCTGGACAAAACTTCGGCACGCTACTCCTCCCGCATTTTTTGTCGTAGACCCATGAATGAGGTGTCAAATCGACCGGCTCATTAAGGAAAGGTGTGCTATGACTTTTCTAAGTGATCGATTGTACGATGTTCGTTCAGCGGGCGATAAATCAGACGAAAAAATTCCCATAGACTTAACATTGGCACAATATTTGTGAGATCATATCTTTTGACTAGAAGGTCATAGAGACTTGAGGTTGGGCTCTTTTGACTCGGCCAATCAAGCAGCCAATAACTTCATGGCCGTGCCCTAGCAACCACTTATGCCACCCTAGCAACCATAAAACAACATTTACAAGCTATATTTCAGCTCCAGAAAATCGTAGAGACGTGGAGTTCGGCTTTTTTGACTCAGACTGTCAACTAGTCTTCTAATATCATCTAATAAACTGTATAAGCACACCATAGCAACCATATAGAGTACCCTAGTAACCATACAAACACATAAATAAGCCATATCTCAGCACTAGAACATCGTACAGACATGGTTCTTGGCTTGTATGCAATAATGTACAAAACCCTTGCAACCGAGCGGCGAATTTTGCCACTGCAAGCACCACTTCACATTTTCTTCTGGAAATGTACATTCTAGTATTGTGATTACTATTCACCTAGACAAAACTTCGGCACGCTACTCCTCCCGCATTTTTTGTCATAAACCCATGAATGAGGTGTCAACTCGACCGGCTCATTGAGGAGAGGTGTGCTATGACTTTTCTAAGTGATGGGTTGTACGATGTTCGTTCAACGGGCGATAAATCGGACGAAAAAATTCCCATAGACTTAACATTGGCACAAAATTTGTTATATCATATCTTTTGACCTGAAGGTCACAGAGACTTGGGGTTGGGCTCTTTTGACTCGGCCAATCAAGCAGCTAATAAGTAGTGACATAATACCTTCATATTTACGCCATAGCAACCACTTAGGGCAGCCTAGCAACCATAAAACCACATATTCAAGCCATTTCTCAGCTCCAGAAAATAGAAGAAACATGGAGTTTAACTTTTTTTGACTCAGACTGTCAACTAGTCTTTAAATATTATCTCATAAACTGTATAATCACACCATAGCAACCATATAGGGTACCCTAGTAACCATACAAACACATGAATAAGCCATATCTCAGCACCAGAACATCGTACAGACATGGTTGTTGCCTCGTATGCAATAATGTACCACACTCTAGCAACCGAGCGGCGAATTTTGCCACTGCAAGCACCACTTCACATTTTCTTCTGGAAATGTACATTCTAGTTAGTGGTGCTTGCTGAAAGCAAAGCAACACTATTGTTCTCTTGCATACTTATTATTCTTCTTATTATTATTATTCTGGCCACTTTTTGGCACGCTACTCCTCCCGCAGATTTTGTCACAGACCCATGGGTGAGGCGTCAAATCGACCGGCTTATTTAGGAGAGGTGTGCTATGACTTTTCTAAGCGATCGGGGGTACGATGTTCGCCCCAGGGGCGAAAAACGGCCCAAAAAAAACGCATAGACTTAACATTGCGTCAAACTTTGACGAGCCATAACTCTGAGCGAGGATTTCGCAGAAACGTGAAATTTGCCACATTTGAAGAGGTTGACAGGCTCTGTAAGAACATACCACACAATGGGGTAAAAGTTGCACCCCTGGGGGGCAGGAGCTGCCCAAAGTTGCCCCATTGACTTACTATGGTGTAGGACGGCCCATGAAATGGGCCGTCCTACACCATAGAAACCGCATTTATATTGAACATAACTCTGGATCACAGTGTCGTAGAGACAAGGGGGCGGGCTCATTTTACTCAGACGACCAATCAGTCTCTCAGGATCATTGTGAAGCTATTAAGCCACGCCCTAGCAACCATTTAGAGCACCCTTAGCAACAACTCCCATAGACTTCCATTGAAAGCGATCGAAGGGATATCTCTGGACTGAATTGTCATAGAAACATGAGGGTGGTCTCCTTTGACTCGGGGCAGCAAACAGCCAATCATGAATCACCTCAACACTTTCTAGCCACGCCCTAGCAACCATTGTCGAGCACCTTAGCAACCAAAATCCAAAGAGGAATATCGTCCATTCTGAATGTCACAGAGGCATGGGAGTTGGTTTATATCATTCATACTGACAAGCAGCCTTTGGAGTTTCATGATTGGCAGCTGCCAAGCCACTCCCTAGCAACCAAACAGAGTACCCTAGCAACCATTTTGCAAGACCTACATCTCTGCATCAGAACATCGTATAGAGATGGGGGTTGGTTTATATCATTCATACTGACAAGCAGCCTTTGGAGTTTCATGATTGGCAGCTGCCAAGCCACTCCCTAGCAACCAAACAGAGTACCCTAGCAACCATTTTGCAAGACCTACATCTCTGCATCAGAACATCGTATAGAGATGGGGGTTGGTTTATATCATTCATACTGACAAGCAGCCTTTGGAGTTTCATCATTGGCAGCTGCCAAGCCACTCCCTAGCAACCAAATAGAGTACCTTAGCAACCATTTTGTAACAGCTATATCTCAGCATCAGAACATTGTATCGCGATGGGGGTTGGGTCTTTTGACTCATGCTAGCACACAGAACTTTCAACATGCTAAACATGCTAGCTGTGAATAGCTACATGCTAATATTGATTAGCTAAGTGCTAAATCATGCCATGAACATTATAAAAACTCTATAGTAACCACAGATGAACACTACCAACCACCTAGTAACACCATAGCAACCATCCAGAATACCATAGCAACCACCTGAAACACCCTAGCAACCACCCAAAACACCCTAGCAACCGCCTACCAACACAATAGCAACCACCCAGAAAACCCTAGCAACTGCCTAGCAACCATCCAGAACACCCTAGCAACACCCTAGCAACCACCCAGAATACCCTAGCAACACCCTAGCAACACCCTAGCAACCACCCAGAATACCCTAGCAACCACCTAGCAACACCCTAGCAACCACTCAGAACACCCTAGCAACTGCCTAGCAACACCCTAGCAACCACCCAGAACACCCTAGCAACCGCCTAGCAACACCCTAGCAACCACTCAGAACACCCTAGCAACCACCTAGCAACACCATAGCAACCACCCAGAATGCCCTAGCAACCGCCTAGCAACACCCTAGCAACCACCCAGAACACCCTAGCAACCACCTAGCAACCACCTAGCAACACCCTAGCAACCACCCAGAACACCCTAGCAACCGCCTAGTAACACCCTAGCAACCACCCAGAACACCCTAGCAACCGCCTAGCAACACCCTAGCAACCACCCAGAACACCCTAGCAACCACCTAGCAACACCCTAGCAACCACCCAGAACACCCTAGCAACACCCTAGCAACCACCCAGAACACCCTAGCAACCGCCTAGCAACACCCTAGCAACCACCCAGAACACCTTAGCAACCACCCAGAATACCCTAGCAAGCCCATAGCAACACCATAGCAACCACCCAGAACACCCTAGCAACCACCCAGAACACCTTAGCAACCACCCGGAATACCCTAGCAACCGCATAGCAACACCATAGCAACCACCCAGAATACCCTAACAACCGCCTAGCAACCACCCAGATCACCCTAGCAACCGAGCTGCGAATTTTGCCACTGCAAGCACCACTTCACATTTTCTTCTGGAAATGTACATTCTAGTATTGTGATTACTATTCACCTAGACAAAACTTCGGCACGCTACTCCTCCCGCATTTTTTGTCATAGACCCATGAATGAGGTGTCAAATCGACCGGCTTATTGAGGAGAGGTGTGCTATGACTTTTCTAAGTGATCGGTGGTACGATGTTCGTTCAGCGGGCGATAAATCGGACAAATAAATTCCCATAGACTTAACATTGGCACAACATTTGTGAGATCATATCTTTTGACTAGAAGGTCATAGAGACTTGGGGTTGGGCTCTTTTGACTCGGCCTGTCAAGTAGCCAATAAGTAGTGACATAATAACTTCATATTTACGCCCTAGCAACCACTTAGGGCAGCCTAGCAACCATAAAACAACATATTCAAGCCATTTCTCAGCTCCAGAAAATAGAAGAAACGTGGAGTTTAACTTTTTTTGACTCAGACTGCCAACTAGTCTTTAAATATTATCTCATAAACTGTATAAGCACACCATAGCAACCATATAGGGTACCCTAGTAACCATACAAACACATGAATAAGCCATATCTCAGCACCAGAACATCGTACAGACATGGCTGTTGTCTCGTATGCAATAATGTTCCACACTCTAGCAACCGAGCGGCGAATATTGCCACTGCAAGCACCACTTCACATTTTCTTCTGGAAATGTACATTCTAGTATTGTGATTACTATTCACCTGGACAAAACTTCGGCACGCTACTCCTCCCGCATTTTTTGTCGTAGACCCATGAATGAGGTGTCAAATCGACCGGCTCATTAAGGAAAGGTGTGCTATGACTTTTCTAAGTGATCGATTGTACGATGTTCGTTCAGCGGGCGATAAATCAGACGAAAAAATTCCCATAGACTTAACATTGGCACAATATTTGTGAGATCATATCTTTTGACTAGAAGGTCATAGAGACTTGAGGTTGGGCTCTTTTGACTCGGCCAATCAAGCAGCCAATAACTTCATGGCCGTGCCCTAGCAACCACTTATGCCACCCTAGCAACCATAAAACAACATTTACAAGCTATATTTCAGCTCCAGAAAATCGTAGAGACGTGGAGTTCGGCTTTTTTGACTCAGACTGTCAACTAGTCTTCTAATATCATCTAATAAACTGTATAAGCACACCATAGCAACCATATAGAGTACCCTAGTAACCATACAAACACATAAATAAGCCATATCTCAGCACTAGAACATCGTACAGACATGGTTCTTGGCTTGTATGCAATAATGTACAAAACCCTTGCAACCGAGCGGCGAATTTTGCCACTGCAAGCACCACTTCACATTTTCTTCTGGAAATGTACATTCTAGTATTGTGATTACTATTCACCTAGACAAAACTTCGGCACGCTACTCCTCCCGCATTTTTTGTCATAAACCCATGAATGAGGTGTCAACTCGACCGGCTCATTGAGGAGAGGTGTGCTATGACTTTTCTAAGTGATGGGTTGTACGATGTTCGTTCAACGGGCGATAAATCGGACGAAAAAATTCCCATAGACTTAACATTGGCACAAAATTTGTTATATCATATCTTTTGACCTGAAGGTCACAGAGACTTGGGGTTGGGCTCTTTTGACTCGGCCAATCAAGCAGCTAATAAGTAGTGACATAATACCTTCATATTTACGCCATAGCAACCACTTAGGGCAGCCTAGCAACCATAAAACCACATATTCAAGCCATTTCTCAGCTCCAGAAAATAGAAGAAACATGGAGTTTAACTTTTTTTGACTCAGACTGTCAACTAGTCTTTAAATATTATCTCATAAACTGTATAATCACACCATAGCAACCATATAGGGTACCCTAGTAACCATACAAACACATGAATAAGCCATATCTCAGCACCAGAACATCGTACAGACATGGTTGTTGCCTCGTATGCAATAATGTACCACACTCTAGCAACCGAGCGGCGAATTTTGCCACTGCAAGCACCACTTCACATTTTCTTCTGGAAATGTACATTCTAGTTAGTGGTGCTTGCTGAAAGCAAAGCAACACTATTGTTCTCTTGCATACTTATTATTCTTCTTATTATTATTATTCTGGCCACTTTTTGGCACGCTACTCCTCCCGCAGATTTTGTCACAGACCCATGGGTGAGGCGTCAAATCGACCGGCTTATTTAGGAGAGGTGTGCTATGACTTTTCTAAGCGATCGGGGGTACGATGTTCGCCCCAGGGGCGAAAAACGGCCCAAAAAAAACGCATAGACTTAACATTGCGTCAAACTTTGACGAGCCATAACTCTGAGCGAGGATTTCGCAGAAACGTGAAATTTGCCACATTTGAAGAGGTTGACAGGCTCTGTAAGAACATACCACACAATGGGGTAAAAGTTGCACCCCTGGGGGGCAGGAGCTGCCCAAAGTTGCCCCATTGACTTACTATGGTGTAGGACGGCCCATGAAATGGGCCGTCCTACACCATAGAAACCGCATTTATATTGAACATAACTCTGGATCACAGTGTCGTAGAGACAAGGGGGCGGGCTCATTTTACTCAGACGACCAATCAGTCTCTCAGGATCATTGTGAAGCTATTAAGCCACGCCCTAGCAACCATTTAGAGCACCCTTAGCAACAACTCCCATAGACTTCCATTGAAAGCGATCGAAGGGATATCTCTGGACTGAATTGTCATAGAAACATGAGGGTGGTCTCCTTTGACTCGGGGCAGCAAACAGCCAATCATGAATCACCTCAACACTTTCTAGCCACGCCCTAGCAACCATTGTCGAGCACCTTAGCAACCAAAATCCAAAGAGGAATATCGTCCATTCTGAATGTCACAGAGGCATGGGAGTTGGTTTATATCATTCATACTGACAAGCAGCCTTTGGAGTTTCATGATTGGCAGCTGCCAAGCCACTCCCTAGCAACCAAACAGAGTACCCTAGCAACCATTTTGCAAGACCTACATCTCTGCATCAGAACATCGTATAGAGATGGGGGTTGGTTTATATCATTCATACTGACAAGCAGCCTTTGGAGTTTCATGATTGGCAGCTGCCAAGCCACTCCCTAGCAACCAAACAGAGTACCCTAGCAACCATTTTGCAAGACCTACATCTCTGCATCAGAACATCGTATAGAGATGGGGGTTGGTTTATATCATTCATACTGACAAGCAGCCTTTGGAGTTTCATCATTGGCAGCTGCCAAGCCACTCCCTAGCAACCAAATAGAGTACCTTAGCAACCATTTTGTAACAGCTATATCTCAGCATCAGAACATTGTATCGCGATGGGGGTTGGGTCTTTTGACTCATGCTAGCACACAGAACTTTCAACATGCTAAACATGCTAGCTGTGAATAGCTACATGCTAATATTGATTAGCTAAGTGCTAAATCATGCCATGAACATTATAAAAACTCTATAGTAACCACAGATGAACACTACCAACCACCTAGTAACACCATAGCAACCATCCAGAATACCATAGCAACCACCTGAAACACCCTAGCAACCACCCAAAACACCCTAGCAACCGCCTACCAACACAATAGCAACCACCCAGAAAACCCTAGCAACTGCCTAGCAACCATCCAGAACACCCTAGCAACACCCTAGCAACCACCCAGAATACCCTAGCAACACCCTAGCAACACCCTAGCAACCACCCAGAATACCCTAGCAACCACCTAGCAACACCCTAGCAACCACTCAGAACACCCTAGCAACTGCCTAGCAACACCCTAGCAACCACCCAGAACACCCTAGCAACCGCCTAGCAACACCCTAGCAACCACTCAGAACACCCTAGCAACCACCTAGCAACACCATAGCAACCACCCAGAATGCCCTAGCAACCGCCTAGCAACACCCTAGCAACCACCCAGAACACCCTAGCAACCACCTAGCAACCACCTAGCAACACCCTAGCAACCACCCAGAACACCCTAGCAACCGCCTAGTAACACCCTAGCAACCACCCAGAACACCCTAGCAACCGCCTAGCAACACCCTAGCAACCACCCAGAACACCCTAGCAACCACCTAGCAACACCCTAGCAACCACCCAGAACACCCTAGCAACACCCTAGCAACCACCCAGAACACCCTAGCAACCGCCTAGCAACACCCTAGCAACCACCCAGAACACCTTAGCAACCACCCAGAATACCCTAGCAAGCCCATAGCAACACCATAGCAACCACCCAGAACACCCTAGCAACCACCCAGAACACCTTAGCAACCACCCGGAATACCCTAGCAACCGCATAGCAACACCATAGCAACCACCCAGAATACCCTAACAACCGCCTAGCAACCACCCAGATCACCCTAGCAACCGAGCTGCGAATTTTGCCACTGCAAGCACCACTTCACATTTTCTTCTGGAAATGTACATTCTAGTATTGTGATTACTATTCACCTAGACAAAACTTCGGCACGCTACTCCTCCCGCATTTTTTGTCATAGACCCATGAATGAGGTGTCAAATCGACCGGCTTATTGAGGAGAGGTGTGCTATGACTTTTCTAAGTGATCGGTGGTACGATGTTCGTTCAGCGGGCGATAAATCGGACAAATAAATTCCCATAGACTTAACATTGGCACAACATTTGTGAGATCATATCTTTTGACTAGAAGGTCATAGAGACTTGGGGTTGGGCTCTTTTGACTCGGCCTGTCAAGTAGCCAATAAGTAGTGACATAATAACTTCATATTTACGCCCTAGCAACCACTTAGGGCAGCCTAGCAACCATAAAACAACATATTCAAGCCATTTCTCAGCTCCAGAAAATAGAAGAAACGTGGAGTTTAACTTTTTTTGACTCAGACTGCCAACTAGTCTTTAAATATTATCTCATAAACTGTATAAGCACACCATAGCAACCATATAGGGTACCCTAGTAACCATACAAACACATGAATAAGCCATATCTCAGCACCAGAACATCGTACAGACATGGCTGTTGTCTCGTATGCAATAATGTTCCACACTCTAGCAACCGAGCGGCGAATATTGCCACTGCAAGCACCACTTCACATTTTCTTCTGGAAATGTACATTCTAGTATTGTGATTACTATTCACCTGGACAAAACTTCGGCACGCTACTCCTCCCGCATTTTTTGTCGTAGACCCATGAATGAGGTGTCAAATCGACCGGCTCATTAAGGAAAGGTGTGCTATGACTTTTCTAAGTGATCGATTGTACGATGTTCGTTCAGCGGGCGATAAATCAGACGAAAAAATTCCCATAGACTTAACATTGGCACAATATTTGTGAGATCATATCTTTTGACTAGAAGGTCATAGAGACTTGAGGTTGGGCTCTTTTGACTCGGCCAATCAAGCAGCCAATAACTTCATGGCCGTGCCCTAGCAACCACTTATGCCACCCTAGCAACCATAAAACAACATTTACAAGCTATATTTCAGCTCCAGAAAATCGTAGAGACGTGGAGTTCGGCTTTTTTGACTCAGACTGTCAACTAGTCTTCTAATATCATCTAATAAACTGTATAAGCACACCATAGCAACCATATAGAGTACCCTAGTAACCATACAAACACATAAATAAGCCATATCTCAGCACTAGAACATCGTACAGACATGGTTCTTGGCTTGTATGCAATAATGTACAAAACCCTTGCAACCGAGCGGCGAATTTTGCCACTGCAAGCACCACTTCACATTTTCTTCTGGAAATGTACATTCTAGTATTGTGATTACTATTCACCTAGACAAAACTTCGGCACGCTACTCCTCCCGCATTTTTTGTCATAAACCCATGAATGAGGTGTCAACTCGACCGGCTCATTGAGGAGAGGTGTGCTATGACTTTTCTAAGTGATGGGTTGTACGATGTTCGTTCAACGGGCGATAAATCGGACGAAAAAATTCCCATAGACTTAACATTGGCACAAAATTTGTTATATCATATCTTTTGACCTGAAGGTCACAGAGACTTGGGGTTGGGCTCTTTTGACTCGGCCAATCAAGCAGCTAATAAGTAGTGACATAATACCTTCATATTTACGCCATAGCAACCACTTAGGGCAGCCTAGCAACCATAAAACCACATATTCAAGCCATTTCTCAGCTCCAGAAAATAGAAGAAACATGGAGTTTAACTTTTTTTGACTCAGACTGTCAACTAGTCTTTAAATATTATCTCATAAACTGTATAATCACACCATAGCAACCATATAGGGTACCCTAGTAACCATACAAACACATGAATAAGCCATATCTCAGCACCAGAACATCGTACAGACATGGTTGTTGCCTCGTATGCAATAATGTACCACACTCTAGCAACCGAGCGGCGAATTTTGCCACTGCAAGCACCACTTCACATTTTCTTCTGGAAATGTACATTCTAGTTAGTGGTGCTTGCTGAAAGCAAAGCAACACTATTGTTCTCTTGCATACTTATTATTCTTCTTATTATTATTATTCTGGCCACTTTTTGGCACGCTACTCCTCCCGCAGATTTTGTCACAGACCCATGGGTGAGGCGTCAAATCGACCGGCTTATTTAGGAGAGGTGTGCTATGACTTTTCTAAGCGATCGGGGGTACGATGTTCGCCCCAGGGGCGAAAAACGGCCCAAAAAAAACGCATAGACTTAACATTGCGTCAAACTTTGACGAGCCATAACTCTGAGCGAGGATTTCGCAGAAACGTGAAATTTGCCACATTTGAAGAGGTTGACAGGCTCTGTAAGAACATACCACACAATGGGGTAAAAGTTGCACCCCTGGGGGGCAGGAGCTGCCCAAAGTTGCCCCATTGACTTACTATGGTGTAGGACGGCCCATGAAATGGGCCGTCCTACACCATAGAAACCGCATTTATATTGAACATAACTCTGGATCACAGTGTCGTAGAGACAAGGGGGCGGGCTCATTTTACTCAGACGACCAATCAGTCTCTCAGGATCATTGTGAAGCTATTAAGCCACGCCCTAGCAACCATTTAGAGCACCCTTAGCAACAACTCCCATAGACTTCCGTTGAAAGCGATCGAAGGGATATCTCTGGACTGAATTGTCATAGAAACATGAGGGTGGTCTCCTTTGACTCGGGGCAGCAAACAGCCAATCATGAATCACCTCAACACTTTCTAGCCACGCCCTAGCAACCATTGTCGAGCACCTTAGCAACCAAAATCCAAAGAGGAATATCGTCCATTCTGAATGTCACAGAGGCATGGGAGTTGGTTTATATCATTCATACTGACAAGCAGCCTTTGGAGTTTCATGATTGGCAGCTGCCAAGCCACTCCCTAGCAACCAAACAGAGTACCCTAGCAACCATTTTGCAAGACCTACATCTCTGCATCAGAACATCGTATAGAGATGGGGGTTGGTTTATATCATTCATACTGACAAGCAGCCTTTGGAGTTTCATGATTGGCAGCTGCCAAGCCACTCCCTAGCAACCAAACAGAGTACCCTAGCAACCATTTTGCAAGACCTACATCTCTGCATCAGAACATCGTATAGAGATGGGGGTTGGTTTATATCATTCATACTGACAAGCAGCCTTTGGAGTTTCATGATTGGCAGCTGCCAAGCCACTCCCTAGCAACCAAACAGAGTACCCTAGCAACCATTTTGCAAGACCTACATCTCTGCATCAGAACATCGTATAGAGATGGGGGTTGGTTTATATCATTCATACTGACAAGCAGCCTTTGGAGTTTCATCATTGGCAGCTGCCAAGCCACTCCCTAGCAACCAAATAGAGTACCTTAGCAACCATTTTGTAACAGCTATATCTCAGCATCAGAACATTGTATCGCGATGGGGGTTGGGTCTTTTGACTCATGCTAGCACACAGGACTTTCAACATGCTAAACATGCTAGCTGTGAATAGCTACATGCTAATATTGATTAGCTAAGTGCTAAATCATGCCATGAACATTATAAAAACTCTATAGTAACCATAGATGAACACTACCAACCACCTAGTAACACCATAGCAACCGTCCAGAATACCATAGCAACCACCTAAAACACCCTAGCAACAGCCCAAAACACCCTAGCAACCGCCTAGCAACACCATAGCAACCACCCAGAACACCCTAGCAACTGCCTAGCAACCACCCAGAACACCCTAGCAACCGCCTAACAACACCCTAGCAACCACCCAGAATACCCTAGCAACACCCTAGCAACCACCCAGAATACCCTAGCAACCACCTAGCAACACCCTAGCAACCACTCAGAACACCCTAGCAACTGCCTAGCAACACCCTAGCAACCACCCAGAACACCCTAGCAACCGCCTAGCAACACCCTAGCAACCACCCAGAACACCCTAGCAACCGCCTAGCAACACCCTAGCAACCACCCAGAACACCCTAGCAACCGCCTAGCAACACCCTAGCAACCACCCAGAATACCATAGCAACCGCCTAGCAACACCCTAGCAACCACCCAGAATACCCTAGCAACCGCCTAGCAACACCCTAGCAACCACCCAGAATACCCTAGCAACCGCCTAGCAACACCCTAGCAACCACCCAGAATACCCTAGCAACCACCTAGCAACACCCTAGCAACCACTCAGAACACCCTAGCAACTGCCTAGCAACACCCTAGCAACCACTC
The DNA here is from genome assembly GCA_030578255.1 of Tiaroga cobitis. Classification (NCBI taxonomy): domain Eukaryota; kingdom Metazoa; phylum Chordata; class Actinopteri; order Cypriniformes; family Leuciscidae; genus Tiaroga; species Tiaroga cobitis. The sequence continues at coordinate 857,229 of JAROOI010000048.1, read as the reverse complement.
AGAACACCCTAGCAACCGCCTAGCAACACCCTAGCAACCACCCAGAACACCCTAGCAACCAACTAGCAACACCCTAGCAACCACTCAGAACACCCTAGCAACTGCCTAGCAACACCCTAGCAACCACCCAGAACACCCTAGCAACCGCCTAGCAACACCCTAGCAACCACTCAGAACACCCTAGCAACCACCTAGCAACACCCTAGAAACTACCCAGAACACCCTAGCAACCACCTAGCAACACCCTAGCAACCACCCAGAACACCCTAGCAACCGCATAGCAACACCCTAGCAACCACCCAGAACACCCTAGCAACCATCCAGCAACACCCTAGCAACCACCCAGAACACCCTAGCAACCGCCTAGCAACACCCTAGCAACCACCCAGAATACCCTAGCAACCACCCAGAATACCCTAGCAACCACCTAGCAACACCCTAGCAACCACTCAGAACACCCTAGCAACTGCCTAGCAACACCCTAGCAACCACCCAGAACACCCTAGCAACCGACTAGCAACCATCCAGAACACACTAGCAACCGCCTAGCAACACCCTAGCAACCACCCAGAACACCCTAGCAACCGCCTAGCAACACCCTAGCAACCACCCAGAATACCCTAGCAACACCCTAGCAACCACCTAGCAACACCCTAGCAACCACCCAGAACACCCTATCAACCGCCTAGCAACACCCTAGCAACCAACCAGAACACCCTAGCAACCGCCTAGCAACACCCTAGCAACCACCCAGAACATCCTAGCAACCGCCTAGCAACACCCTAGCAACCACCCAGAATACCCTAGCAACCGCCTAGCAACACCCTAGCAACCACCCAGAATACCCTAGCAACCACCTAGCAACACCCTAGCAACCACCCAGAACACCCTAGCAACCGCCTAGCAACACCCTAGCAACCGCCTAGCAACCACCTAGAACACCCTAGCAACCGCCTAGCAACGCCCTAGCAACCACCCAGAACACCCTAGAAACCACCCAGAACACCCTAGCAACACCCTAGCAACACCCTAGCAACCACCCAGAACACCCTAGCAACCACCCAGAACACCGTAGCAACCACCCAGAATACCCTAGCAACCGAGCGGCGAATTTTGCCACTGCAAGCACCACTTCACATTTTCTTCTGGAAATGTACATTCTAGTTAGTGGTGCTTGCAAAGCAACACTATTGTTCTTCTCCATACTTATTATTAGTGGTGCTTGCCAAAGGCGAAGCAACACTATTGTTATCCGCCATACTTATTATTATTAGTGGTGCTTGCCAAAGGCGAAGCAACACTATTGTTATCCGCCATACTTATTATTATTATTATTATTATTCCGTTTTATTCCACACACTTTTTGACGCGCTACTCCTCCCGCAGCTTTTGTCACACACCCACGAATGAGGCGTCAAATCGTGCGGATTATTCGGGAATGGTGTGCTATGACTTTTCTAAGGGATCGGGGGTACGATGTTCGCCCCAGGGGCGAAAAACCGGCCGAAAAATCCCATAGACTTAACATTGCGTCAAACTTTGACGAGTCGTAGCTCGGAACGAGGATGTCGCAGAAACGTGAAATTTGCCACATTTGAAGAGGCTGACAGGCTCTGTAAGAACATACCACACAATGGGGTAAAAGTTGCACCCCTGGGGGGCAGGAGCTGCCCAAAGTTGCCCCATTGACTTTCTATGGTGTAGGACGGCCCATGAAATGGGCCGTCCTACACCATAGAAACCGCATTTATATTGAACATAACTCTGGATCACAGTGTCGAAGAGACAAGGGGGCGGGCTCATTTTACTCAGACGACCAATCAGTCTCTCAGGATCATATTGAAGCTATTAAGCCACGCCCTAGCAACCATTTAGAGCACCCTTAGCAACAACTCCCATAGACTTCCATTGAAAGCGATCGAAGGGATATCTCTGGACTGAATTGTCATAGAAACATGAGGGTGGTCTCGTTTGACTCGGGGCAGCAAACAGCCAATCATGAATCACCTCAACACTTCCTAGCCACGCCCTAGCAACCATTGTCGAGCACCTTAGCAACCAAAATCCAAAGAGGAATATCGTCCATTCTGAATGTCACAGAGGCATGGGAGTTGGTTTATATCACTCATACTGACAAGCAGCCTTTGGAGTTTCATGATTGACAGCTGCCAAGCCACTCCCTAGCAACCAAACAGAGTACCCTAGCAACCATTTTGCAAGACCTACATCTCTGCATCAGAACATCGTATAGAGATGGGGGTTGGTTTATATCATTCATACTGACAAGCAGCCTTTGGAGTTTCATGATTGGCAGCTGCCAAGCCACTCCCTAGCAACCAAACAGAGTACCCTAGCAACCATTTTGCAAGACCTACATCTCTGCATCAGAACATCGTATAGAGATGGGGGTTGGTTTATATCATTCATACTGACAAGCAGCCTTTGGAGTTTCATCATTGGCAGCTGCCATGCCACTCCCTAGCAACCAAATAGAGTACCTTAGCAACCATTTTGTAACAGCTATATCTCAGCATCAGAACATTGTATCGCGATGGGGGTTGGGTCTTTTGACTCATGCTAGCACACAGGACTTGCAACATGCTAAACATGCTAGCTGTGAATAGCTACATGCTAATATTGATTAGCTAAGTGCTAAATCATGCCATGAACATTATAAAAACTCTATAGTAACCATAGATGAACACTACCAACCACCTAGTAACACCATAGCAACCATCCAGAATACCATAGCAACCACCTGAAACACCCTAGCAACAACCCAAAACACCCTAGCAACCGCCTAGCAACACCATAGCAACCACCAAGAAAACCCTAGCAACTGCCTAGCAACCACCCAGAACACCCTAGCAACCGCCTAGCAACACCCTAGCAACCACCCAGAATACCCTAGCAACACCCTAGCAACCACCCAGAATACCCTAGCAACCACATAGCAACACCCTAGCAACCACTCAGAACACCCTAGCAACTGCCTAGCAACACCATAGCAACCACCCAGAACACCCTAGCAACCGCCTAGCAACCACCCAGAACACCCTAGCAACCGCCTAGCAACACCCTAGCAACCACCCAGAATACCCTAGCAACCACCTAGCAACACCCTAGCAACCACCCAGAACACCTTAGCAACCGCCTAGCAACACCCTAGCAACCACCCAGAACACCCTAGCAACCACCTAGCAACACCCTAGCAACCAACCAGAACACCCTAGCAACCGCCTAGCAACACCCTAGCAACCACCCAGAACACCCTAGCAACCGCCTAGCAACACCCTAGCAACCACCCAGAATACCCTAGCAACCACCTAGCAACACCCTAGCAACCACTCAGAACACCCTAGCAACTGCCTAGCAACACCCTAGCAACCACCCAGAACACCCTAGCAACCGCCTAGCAACACCCTAGCAACCACCCAGAACACCCTAGCAACCACCTAGCAACACCCTAGCAACCACCCAGAACACCCTAGCAACCGCCTAGCAACACCCTAGCAACCACCCAGAACCACCTAGCAACCACCCAGAACACCCTAGCAACCACCCAGAAAACCTTAGCAACCACCCAGAATACCCTAGCAACCGCATAGCAACACCATAGCAACCACCCAGAACACCGTAGCAACCACCCAGAACACCCTAGCAACCGGGTGGCGAATTTTGCCACTGCAAGCACCACTTCACATTTTCTTCTGGAAATGTACATTCTAGTATTGTGATTACTATTCACCAAGACAAAACTTCGGCACGCTACTCCTCCCGCATTTTTTGTCGTAGACCCATGAATGAGGTGTCAAATCGACCAGCTCATTGAGGAGAGGTATGCTATGACTTTTATAAGTGATCGGTTGTACGATGTTCGTTCAGCGGGCGATAAATCGGACGAAAAAATTCCCATAGACTTAACATTGGCACAACATTTGTGAGATCATATCTTTTGACTAGAAGGTCATAGAGACTTGGGGTTGGGCTCTTTTGACTCGACCTATCAAGCAGCCAATAAGTAGGGGCATAACAACTTCATGGCCACGCCCTAGCAACCACTTATGCCACCCTAGCAACCATAAAACAACATTAACAAGCTATATTTCAGCTCCAGAAAATCGTAGAGACGTGGAGTTCGGCTTTTTTGACTCACACTGTCAACTAGTCTTCTAATATCATCTAATAAACTGTATAAGCCCACCATAGCAACCATATAGAGTACCCTAGTAACCATACAAACACATAAATAAGCCATATCTCAGCACCAGAACATCGTACAGACATGGTTGTTGCCTCGTATGCAATAATGTACCACACTCTAGCAACCGAGCGGCGAATTTTGCCACTGCAAGCACCACTTCACATTTTCTTCTGGAAATGTACATTCTAGTATTGTGATTACTATTCACCTAGACAAAACTTCGGCACGCTACTCCTCCCGCATTTTTTGTCGTAGACCCATGAATGAGGTGTCAAATCGACCGGCTCATTGAGGAGAGGTGTGCTATGACTTTTCTAAGTGATCGGTTGTACGATGTTCGTTCACCGGGCGATAAATCGGACGAAAAAATTCCCATAGACTTAACATTGGCACAAAATTTGTTATATCATATCTTTTGACCTGAAGGTCACAGAGACTTGGGGTTGGGCTCTTTTGACTCGGCCAATCAAGCAGCCAATAAGTAGTGACATAATAACTTCATATTTATGCCCTAGCAACCACTTAGGGCAGCCTAGCAACCATAAAACAACATATTCAAGCCATTTCTCAGCTCCAGAAAATAGAAGAAACATGGAGTTTAACTTTTTTTGACTCAGACTGTCAACTAGTCTTTAAATATTATCTCATAAACTGTATAATCACACCATAGCAACCATATAGGGTACCCTAGTAACCATACAAACACATGAATAAGCCATATCTCAGCACCAGAACATCGTACAGACATGGTTGTTGCCTCGTATGCAATAATGTACCACACTCTAGCAACCGAGCGGCGAATTTTGCCACTGCAAGCACCACTTCACATTTTCTTCTGGAAATGTACATTCTAGTTATTATTATTATTCCGTTTTATTCCACACACTTTTTGACGCGCTACTCCTCCCGCAGCTTTTGTCACACACCCACGAATGAGGCGTCAAATCGTGCGGATTATTCGGGAATGGTGTGCTATGACTTTTCTAAGGGATCGGGGGTACGATGTTCGCCCCAGGGGCGAAAAACCGGCCGAAAAATCCCATAGACTTAACATTGCGTCAAACTTTGACGAGTCGTAGCTCGGAACGAGGATGTCGCAGAAACGTGAAATTTGCCACATTTGAAGAGGCTGACAGGCTCTGTAAGAACATACCACACAATGGGGTAAAAGTTGCACCCCTGGGGGGCAGGAGCTGCCCAAAGTTGCCCCATTGACTTTCTATGGTGTAGGACGGCCCATGAAATGGGCCGTCCTACACCATAGAAACCGCATTTATATTGAACATAACTCTGGATCACAGTGTCGAAGAGACAAGGGGGCGGGCTCATTTTACTCAGACGACCAATCAGTCTCTCAGGATCATATTGAAGCTATTAAGCCACGCCCTAGCAACCATTTAGAGCACCCTTAGCAACAACTCCCATAGACTTCCATTGAAAGCGACCGAAGGGATATCTCTGGACTGAATTGTCATAGAAACATGAGGGTGGTCTCGTTTGACTCGGGGCAGCAAACAGCCAATCATGAATCACCTCAACACTTCCTAGCCACGCCCTAGCAACCATTGTCGAGCACCTTAGCAACCAAAATCCAAAGAGGAATATCGTCCATTCTGAATGTCACAGAGGCATGGGAGTTGGTTTATATCACTCATACTGACAAGCAGCCTTTGGAGTTTCATGATTGACAGCTGCCAAGCCACTCCCTAGCAACCAAACAGAGTACCCTAGCAACCATTTTGCAAGACCTACATCTCTGCATCAGAACATCGTATAGAGATGGGGGTTGGTTTATATCATTCATACTGACAAGCAGCCTTTGGAGTTTCATGATTGGCAGCTGCCAAGCCACTCCCTAGCAACCAAACAGAGTACCCTAGCAACCATTTTGCAAGACCTACATCTCTGCATCAGAACATCGTATAGAGATGGGGGTTGGTTTATATCATTCATACTGACAAGCAGCCTTTGGAGTTTCATCATTGGCAGCTGCCATGCCACTCCCTAGCAACCAAATAGAGTACCTTAGCAACCATTTTGTAACAGCTATATCTCAGCATCAGAACATTGTATCGCGATGGGGGTTGGGTCTTTTGACTCATGCTAGCACACAGGACTTTCAACATGCTAAACATGCTAGCTGTGAATAGCTACATGCTAATATTGATTAGCTAAGTGCTAAATCATGCCATGAACATTATAAAAACTCTATAGTAACCATAGATGAACACTACCAACCACCTAGTAACACCATAGCAACCATCCAGAATACCATAGCAACCACCTGAAACACCCTAGCAACCACCCAAAACACCCTAGCAACCGCCTAGCAACACCATAGCAACCACCAAGAAAACCCTAGCAACTGCCTAGCAACCACCCAGAACACCCTAGCAACCGCCTAGCAACACCCTAGCAACCACCCAGAATACCCTAGCAACACCCTAGCAACCACCCAGAATACCCTAGCAACCACATAGCAACACCCTAGCAACCACTCAGAACACCCTAGCAACTGCCTAGCAACACCATAGCAACCACCCAGAACACCCTAGCAACCGCCTAGCAACCACCCAGAACACCCCAGCAACCGCCTAGCAACACCCTAGCAACCACCCAGAATACCCTAGCAACCACCTAGCAACACCCTAGCAACCACCCAGAACACCTTAGCAACCGCCTAGCAACACCCTAGCAACCACCCAGAACACCCTAGCAACCACCTAGCAACACCCTAGCAACCAACCAGAACACCCTAGCAACCGCCTAGCAACACCCTAGCAACCACCCAGAACACCCTAGCAACCGCCTAGCAACACCCTAGCAACCACCCAGAATACCCTAGCAACCACCTAGCAACACCCTAGCAACCACTCAGAACACCCTAGCAACTGCCTAGCAACACCCTAGCAACCACCCAGAACACCCTAGCAACCGCCTAGCAACACCCTAGCAACCACCCAGAACACCCTAGCAACCACCTAGCAACACCCTAGCAACCACCCAGAACACCCTAGCAACCGCCTAGCAACACCCTAGCAACCACCCAGAACCACCTAGCAACACTCTAGCAACCACCCAGAACACCCTAGCAACCACCCAGAAAACCTTAGCAACCACCCAGAATACCCTAGCAACCGCATAGCAACACCATAGCAACCACCCAGAACACCGTAGCAACCACCCAGAACACCCTAGCAACCGGGTGGCGAATTTTGCCACTGCAAGCACCACTTCACATTTTCTTCTGGAAATGTACATTCTAGTATTGTGATTACTATTCACCAAGACAAAACTTCGGCACGCTACTCCTCCCGCATTTTTTGTCGTAGACCCATGAATGAGGTGTCAAATCGACCAGCTCATTGAGGAGAGGTGTGCTATGACTTTTATAAGTGATCGGTTGTACGATGTTCGTTCAGCGGGCGATAAATCGGACGAAAAAATTCCCATAGACTTAACATTGGCACAACATTTGTGAGATCATATCTTTTGACTAGAAGGTCATAGAGACTTGGGGTTGGGCTCTTTTGACTCGACCTATCAAGCAGCCAATAAGTAGGGGCATAACAACTTCATGGCCACGCCCTAGCAACCACTTATGCCACCCTAGCAACCATAAAACAACATTAACAAGCTATATTTCAGCTCCAGAAAATCGTAGAGACGTGGAGTTCGGCTTTTTTGACTCACACTGTCAACTAGTCTTCTAATATCATCTAATAAACTGTATAAGCCCACCATAGCAACCATATAGAGTACCCTAGTAACCATACAAACACATAAATAAGCCATATCTCAGCACCAGAACATCGTACAGACATGGTTGTTGCCTCGTATGCAATAATGTACCACACTCTAGCAACCGAGCGGCGAATTTTGCCACTGCAAGCACCACTTCACATTTTCTTCTGGAAATGTACATTCTAGTATTGTGATTACTATTCACCTAGACAAAACTTCGGCACGCTACTCCTCCCGCATTTTTTGTCGTAGACCCATGAATGAGGTGTCAAATCGACCGGCTCATTGAGGAGAGGTGTGCTATGACTTTTCTAAGTGATCGGTTGTACGATGTTCGTTCACCGGGCGATAAATCGGACGAAAAAATTCCCATAGACTTAACATTGGCACAAAATTTGTTATATCATATCTTTTGACCTGAAGGTCACAGAGACTTGGGGTTGGGCTCTTTTGACTCGGCCAATCAAGCAGCCAATAAGTAGTGACATAATAACTTCATATTTATGCCCTAGCAACCACTTAGGGCAGCCTAGCAACCATAAAACAACATATTCAAGCCATTTCTCAGCTCCAGAAAATAGAAGAAACATGGAGTTTAACTTTTTTTGACTCAGACTGTCAACTAGTCTTTAAATATTATCTCATAAACTGTATAATCACACCATAGCAACCATATAGGGTACCCTAGTAACCATACAAACACATGAATAAGCCATATCTCAGCACCAGAACATCGTACAGACATGGTTGTTGCCTCGTATGCAATAATGTACCACACTCTAGCAACCGAGCGGCGAATTTTGCCACTGCAAGCACCACTTCACATTTTCTTCTGGAAATGTACATTCTAGTTATTATTATTATTCCGTTTTATTCCACACACTTTTTGACGCGCTACTCCTCCCGCAGCTTTTGTCACACACCCACGAATGAGGCGTCAAATCGTGCGGATTATTCGGGAATGGTGTGCTATGACTTTTCTAAGGGATCGGGGGTACGATGTTCGCCCCAGGGGCGAAAAACCGGCCGAAAAATCCCATAGACTTAACATTGCGTCAAACTTTGACGAGTCGTAGCTCGGAACGAGGATGTCGCAGAAACGTGAAATTTGCCACATTTGAAGAGGCTGACAGGCTCTGTAAGAACATACCACACAATGGGGTAAAAGTTGCACCCCTGGGGGGCAGGAGCTGCCCAAAGTTGCCCCATTGACTTTCTATGGTGTAGGACGGCCCATGAAATGGGCCGTCCTACACCATAGAAACCGCATTTATATTGAACATAACTCTGGATCACAGTGTCGAAGAGACAAGGGGGCGGGCTCATTTTACTCAGACGACCAATCAGTCTCTCAGGATCATATTGAAGCTATTAAGCCACGCCCTAGCAACCATTTAGAGCACCCTTAGCAACAACTCCCATAGACTTCCATTGAAAGCGACCGAAGGGATATCTCTGGACTGAATTGTCATAGAAACATGAGGGTGGTCTCGTTTGACTCGGGGCAGCAAACAGCCAATCATGAATCACCTCAACACTTCCTAGCCACGCCCTAGCAACCATTGTCGAGCACCTTAGCAACCAAAATCCAAAGAGGAATATCGTCCATTCTGAATGTCACAGAGGCATGGGAGTTGGTTTATATCACTCATACTGACAAGCAGCCTTTGGAGTTTCATGATTGACAGCTGCCAAGCCACTCCCTAGCAACCAAACAGAGTACCCTAGCAACCATTTTGCAAGACCTACATCTCTGCATCAGAACATCGTATAGAGATGGGGGTTGGTTTATATCATTCATACTGACAAGCAGCCTTTGGAGTTTCATGATTGGCAGCTGCCAAGCCACTCCCTAGCAACCAAACAGAGTACCCTAGCAACCATTTTGCAAGACCTACATCTCTGCATCAGAACATCGTATAGAGATGGGGGTTGGTTTATATCATTCATACTGACAAGCAGCCTTTGGAGTTTCATCATTGGCAGCTGCCATGCCACTCCCTAGCAACCAAATAGAGTACCTTAGCAACCATTTTGTAACAGCTATATCTCAGCATCAGAACATTGTATCGCGATGGGGGTTGGGTCTTTTGACTCATGCTAGCACACAGGACTTTCAACATGCTAAACATGCTAGCTGTGAATAGCTACATGCTAATATTGATTAGCTAAGTGCTAAATCATGCCATGAACATTATAAAAACTCTATAGTAACCATAGATGAACACTACCAACCACCTAGTAACACCATAGCAACCATCCAGAATACCATAGCAACCACCTGAAACACCCTAGCAACCACCCAAAACACCCTAGCAACCGCCTAGCAACACCATAGCAACCACCAAGAAAACCCTAGCAACTGCCTAGCAACCACCCAGAACACCCTAGCAACCGCCTAGCAACACCCTAGCAACCACCCAGAATACCCTAGCAACACCCTAGCAACCACCCAGAATACCCTAGCAACCACATAGCAACACCCTAGCAACCACTCAGAACACCCTAGCAACTGCCTAGCAACACCATAGCAACCACCCAGAACACCCTAGCAACCGCCTAGCAACCACCCAGAACACCCCAGCAACCGCCTAGCAACACCCTAGCAACCACCCAGAATACCCTAGCAACCACCTAGCAACACCCTAGCAACCACCCAGAACACCTTAGCAACCGCCTAGCAACACCCTAGCAACCACCCAGAACACCCTAGCAACCACCTAGCAACACCCTAGCAACCAACCAGAACACCCTAGCAACCGCCTAGCAACACCCTAGCAACCACCCAGAACACCCTAGCAACCGCCTAGCAACACCCTAGCAACCACCCAGAATACCCTAGCAACCACCTAGCAACACCCTAGCAACCACTCAGAACACCCTAGCAACTGCCTAGCAACACCCTAGCAACCACCCAGAACACCCTAGCAACCGCCTAGCAACACCCTAGCAACCACCCAGAACACCCTAGCAACCACCTAGCAACACCCTAGCAACCACCCAGAACACCCTAGCAACCGCCTAGCAACACCCTAGCAACCACCCAGAACCACCTAGCAACACCCTAGCAACCACCCAGAACACCCTAGCAACCACCCAGAAAACCTTAGCAACCACCCAGAATACCCTAGCAACCGCATAGCAACACCATAGCAACCACCCAGAACACCGTAGCAACCACCCAGAACACCCTAGCAACCGGGTGGCGAATTTTGCCACTGCAAGCACCACTTCACATTTTCTTCTGGAAATGTACATTCTAGTATTGTGATTACTATTCACCAAGACAAAACTTCGGCACGCTACTCCTCCCGCATTTTTTGTCGTAGACCCATGAATGAGGTGTCAAATCGACCAGCTCATTGAGGAGAGGTGTGCTATGACTTTTATAAGTGATCGGTTGTACGATGTTCGTTCAGCGGGCGATAAATCGGACGAAAAAATTCCCATAGACTTAACATTGGCACAACATTTGTGAGATCATATCTTTTGACTAGAAGGTCATAGAGACTTGGGGTTGGGCTCTTTTGACTCGACCTATCAAGCAGCCAATAAGTAGGGGCATAACAACTTCATGGCCACGCCCTAGCAACCACTTATGCCACCCTAGCAACCATAAAACAACATTAACAAGCTATATTTCAGCTCCAGAAAATCGTAGAGACGTGGAGTTCGGCTTTTTTGACTCACACTGTCAACTAGTCTTCTAATATCATCTAATAAACTGTATAAGCCCACCATAGCAACCATATAGAGTACCCTAGTAACCATACAAACACATAAATAAGCCATATCTCAGCACCAGAACATCGTACAGACATGGTTGTTGCCTCGTATGCAATAATGTACCACACTCTAGCAACCGAGCGGCGAATTTTGCCACTGCAAGCACCACTTCACATTTTCTTCTGGAAATGTACATTCTAGTATTGTGATTACTATTCACCTAGACAAAACTTCGGCACGCTACTCCTCCCGCATTTTTTGTCGTAGACCCATGAATGAGGTGTCAAATCGACCGGCTCATTGAGGAGAGGTGTGCTATGACTTTTCTAAGTGATCGGTTGTACGATGTTCGTTCACCGGGCGATAAATCGGACGAAAAAATTCCCATAGACTTAACATTGGCACAAAATTTGTTATATCATATCTTTTGACCTGAAGGTCACAGAGACTTGGGGTTGGGCTCTTTTGACTCGGCCAATCAAGCAGCCAATAAGTAGTGACATAATAACTTCATATTTATGCCCTAGCAACCACTTAGGGCAGCCTAGCAACCATAAAACAACATATTCAAGCCATTTCTCAGCTCCAGAAAATAGAAGAAACATGGAGTTTAACTTTTTTTGACTCAGACTGTCAACTAGTCTTTAAATATTATCTCATAAACTGTATAATCACACCATAGCAACCATATAGGGTACCCTAGTAACCATACAAACACATGAATAAGCCATATCTCAGCACCAGAACATCGTACAGACATGGTTGTTGCCTCGTATGCAATAATGTACCACACTCTAGCAACCGAGCGGCGAATTTTGCCACTGCAAGCACCACTTCACATTTTCTTCTGGAAATGTACATTCTAGTTATTATTATTATTCCGTTTTATTCCACACACTTTTTGACGCGCTACTCCTCCCGCAGCTTTTGTCACACACCCACGAATGAGGCGTCAAATCGTGCGGATTATTCGGGAATGGTGTGCTATGACTTTTCTAAGGGATCGGGGGTACGATGTTCGCCCCAGGGGCGAAAAACCGGCCGAAAAATCCCATAGACTTAACATTGCGTCAAACTTTGACGAGTCGTAGCTCGGAACGAGGATGTCGCAGAAACGTGAAATTTGCCACATTTGAAGAGGCTGACAGGCTCTGTAAGAACATACCACACAATGGGGTAAAAGTTGCACCCCTGGGGGGCAGGAGCTGCCCAAAGTTGCCCCATTGACTTTCTATGGTGTAGGACGGCCCATGAAATGGGCCGTCCTACACCATAGAAACCGCATTTATATTGAACATAACTCTGGATCACAGTGTCGAAGAGACAAGGGGGCGGGCTCATTTTACTCAGACGACCAATCAGTCTCTCAGGATCATATTGAAGCTATTAAGCCACGCCCTAGCAACCATTTAGAGCACCCTTAGCAACAACTCCCATAGACTTCCATTGAAAGCGATCGAAGGGATATCTCTGGACTGAATTGTCATAGAAACATGAGGGTGGTCTCGTTTGACTCGGGGCAGCAAACAGCCAATCATGAATCACCTCAACACTTCCTAGCCACGCCCTAGCAACCATTGTCGAGCACCTTAGCAACCAAAATCCAAAGAGGAATATCGTCCATTCTGAATGTCACAGAGGCATGGGAGTTGGTTTATATCACTCATACTGACAAGCAGCCTTTGGAGTTTCATGATTGACAGCTGCCAAGCCACTCCCTAGCAACCAAACAGAGTACCCTAGCAACCATTTTGCAAGACCTACATCTCTGCATCAGAACATCGTATAGAGATGGGGGTTGGTTTATATCATTCATACTGACAAGCAGCCTTTGGAGTTTCATGATTGGCAGCTGCCAAGCCACTCCCTAGCAACCAAACAGAGTACCCTAGCAACCATTTTGCAAGACCTACATCTCTGCATCAGAACATCGTATAGAGATGGGGGTTGGTTTATATCATTCATACTGACAAGCAGCCTTTGGAGTTTCATCATTGGCAGCTGCCATGCCACTCCCTAGCAACCAAATAGAGTACCTTAGCAACCATTTTGTAACAGCTATATCTCAGCATCAGAACATTGTATCGCGATGGGGGTTGGGTCTTTTGACTCATGCTAGCACACAGGACTTTCAACATGCTAAACATGCTAGCTGTGAATAGCTACATGCTAATATTGATTAGCTAAGTGCTAAATCATGCCATGAACATTATAAAAACTCTATAGTAACCATAGATGAACACTACCAACCACCTAGTAACACCATAGCAACCATCCAGAATACCATAGCAACCACCTGAAACACCCTAGCAACCACCCAAAACACCCTAGCAACCGCCTACCAACACAATAGCAACCACCCAGAAAACCCTAGCAACTGCCTAGCAACCATCCAGAACACCCTAGCAACACCCTAGCAACCACCCAGAATACCCTAGCAACACCCTAGCAACACCCTAGCAACCACCCAGAATACCCTAGCAACCACCTAGCAACACCCTAGCAACCACTCAGAACACCCTAGCAACTGCCTAGCAACACCCTAGCAACCACCCAGAACACCCTAGCAACCGCCTAGCAACACCCTAGCAACCACTCAGAACACCCTAGCAACCACCTAGCAACACCATAGCAACCACCCAGAATGCCCTAGCAACCGCCTAGCAACACCCTAGCAACCACCCAGAACACCCTAGCAACCACCTAGCAACCACCTAGCAACACCCTAGCAACCACCCAGAACACCCTAGCAACCGCCTAGTAACACCCTAGCAACCACCCAGAACACCCTAGCAACCGCCTAGCAACACCCTAGCAACCACCCAGAACACCCTAGCAACCACCTAGCAACACCCTAGCAACCACCCAGAACACCCTAGCAACACCCTAGCAACCACCCAGAACACCCTAGCAACCGCCTAGCAACACCCTAGCAACCACCCAGAACACCTTAGCAACCACCCAGAATACCCTAGCAAGCCCATAGCAACACCATAGCAACCACCCAGAACACCCTAGCAACCACCCAGAACACCTTAGCAACCACCCGGAATACCCTAGCAACCGCATAGCAACACCATAGCAACCACCCAGAATACCCTAACAACCGCCTAGCAACCACCCAGATCACCCTAGCAACCGAGCTGCGAATTTTGCCACTGCAAGCACCACTTCACATTTTCTTCTGGAAATGTACATTCTAGTATTGTGATTACTATTCACCTAGACAAAACTTCGGCACGCTACTCCTCCCGCATTTTTTGTCATAGACCCATGAATGAGGTGTCAAATCGACCGGCTTATTGAGGAGAGGTGTGCTATGACTTTTCTAAGTGATCGGTGGTACGATGTTCGTTCAGCGGGCGATAAATCGGACAAATAAATTCCCATAGACTTAACATTGGCACAACATTTGTGAGATCATATCTTTTGACTAGAAGGTCATAGAGACTTGGGGTTGGGCTCTTTTGACTCGGCCTGTCAAGTAGCCAATAAGTAGTGACATAATAACTTCATATTTACGCCCTAGCAACCACTTAGGGCAGCCTAGCAACCATAAAACAACATATTCAAGCCATTTCTCAGCTCCAGAAAATAGAAGAAACGTGGAGTTTAACTTTTTTTGACTCAGACTGCCAACTAGTCTTTAAATATTATCTCATAAACTGTATAAGCACACCATAGCAACCATATAGGGTACCCTAGTAACCATACAAACACATGAATAAGCCATATCTCAGCACCAGAACATCGTACAGACATGGCTGTTGTCTCGTATGCAATAATGTTCCACACTCTAGCAACCGAGCGGCGAATATTGCCACTGCAAGCACCACTTCACATTTTCTTCTGGAAATGTACATTCTAGTATTGTGATTACTATTCACCTGGACAAAACTTCGGCACGCTACTCCTCCCGCATTTTTTGTCGTAGACCCATGAATGAGGTGTCAAATCGACCGGCTCATTAAGGAAAGGTGTGCTATGACTTTTCTAAGTGATCGATTGTACGATGTTCGTTCAGCGGGCGATAAATCAGACGAAAAAATTCCCATAGACTTAACATTGGCACAATATTTGTGAGATCATATCTTTTGACTAGAAGGTCATAGAGACTTGAGGTTGGGCTCTTTTGACTCGGCCAATCAAGCAGCCAATAACTTCATGGCCGTGCCCTAGCAACCACTTATGCCACCCTAGCAACCATAAAACAACATTTACAAGCTATATTTCAGCTCCAGAAAATCGTAGAGACGTGGAGTTCGGCTTTTTTGACTCAGACTGTCAACTAGTCTTCTAATATCATCTAATAAACTGTATAAGCACACCATAGCAACCATATAGAGTACCCTAGTAACCATACAAACACATAAATAAGCCATATCTCAGCACTAGAACATCGTACAGACATGGTTCTTGGCTTGTATGCAATAATGTACAAAACCCTTGCAACCGAGCGGCGAATTTTGCCACTGCAAGCACCACTTCACATTTTCTTCTGGAAATGTACATTCTAGTATTGTGATTACTATTCACCTAGACAAAACTTCGGCACGCTACTCCTCCCGCATTTTTTGTCATAAACCCATGAATGAGGTGTCAACTCGACCGGCTCATTGAGGAGAGGTGTGCTATGACTTTTCTAAGTGATGGGTTGTACGATGTTCGTTCAACGGGCGATAAATCGGACGAAAAAATTCCCATAGACTTAACATTGGCACAAAATTTGTTATATCATATCTTTTGACCTGAAGGTCACAGAGACTTGGGGTTGGGCTCTTTTGACTCGGCCAATCAAGCAGCTAATAAGTAGTGACATAATACCTTCATATTTACGCCATAGCAACCACTTAGGGCAGCCTAGCAACCATAAAACCACATATTCAAGCCATTTCTCAGCTCCAGAAAATAGAAGAAACATGGAGTTTAACTTTTTTTGACTCAGACTGTCAACTAGTCTTTAAATATTATCTCATAAACTGTATAATCACACCATAGCAACCATATAGGGTACCCTAGTAACCATACAAACACATGAATAAGCCATATCTCAGCACCAGAACATCGTACAGACATGGTTGTTGCCTCGTATGCAATAATGTACCACACTCTAGCAACCGAGCGGCGAATTTTGCCACTGCAAGCACCACTTCACATTTTCTTCTGGAAATGTACATTCTAGTTAGTGGTGCTTGCTGAAAGCAAAGCAACACTATTGTTCTCTTGCATACTTATTATTCTTCTTATTATTATTATTCTGGCCACTTTTTGGCACGCTACTCCTCCCGCAGATTTTGTCACAGACCCATGGGTGAGGCGTCAAATCGACCGGCTTATTTAGGAGAGGTGTGCTATGACTTTTCTAAGCGATCGGGGGTACGATGTTCGCCCCAGGGGCGAAAAACGGCCCAAAAAAAACGCATAGACTTAACATTGCGTCAAACTTTGACGAGCCATAACTCTGAGCGAGGATTTCGCAGAAACGTGAAATTTGCCACATTTGAAGAGGTTGACAGGCTCTGTAAGAACATACCACACAATGGGGTAAAAGTTGCACCCCTGGGGGGCAGGAGCTGCCCAAAGTTGCCCCATTGACTTACTATGGTGTAGGACGGCCCATGAAATGGGCCGTCCTACACCATAGAAACCGCATTTATATTGAACATAACTCTGGATCACAGTGTCGTAGAGACAAGGGGGCGGGCTCATTTTACTCAGACGACCAATCAGTCTCTCAGGATCATTGTGAAGCTATTAAGCCACGCCCTAGCAACCATTTAGAGCACCCTTAGCAACAACTCCCATAGACTTCCATTGAAAGAGATCGAAGGGATATCTCCGGATAGAAGTGTCATAGGAACATAAGGGTGGTCTCGTTTGACTCGGAGCAGCAAACAGCCAATCATGAATCACCTCAACACTTCCTAGCCACGCCCTAGCAACCATTGTCGAGCACCTTAGCAACCAAAATCCAAAGAGGAATATCGTCCATTCTGAATGTCACAGAGGCACGGGAGTTGGTTTATATCATTCATAGTGACAAGCAGCCTGTGGAGTTTCATGATTGGCAGCTGCCAAGCCACTCCCTAGCAACCAAACAGAGTACCCTAGCAACCATTTTGCAAGACCTACATCTCTGCATCAGAACATCGTATAGAGATGGGGGTTGGTTTATATCATTCATACTGACAAGCAGCCTTTGGAGTTTCATCATTGGCAGCTGCAAAGCCACTCCCTAGCAACCAAATAGAGTACCTTAGCAACCATTTTGTAACAGCTATATCTCAGCATCAGAACATTGTATCGCGATGGGGGTTGGGTCTTTTGACTCATGCTAGCACACAGAACTTTCAACATGCTAAACATGCTAGCTGTGAATAGCTACATGCTAATATTGATTAGCTAAGTGCTAAATCATGCCATGAACATTATAAAAACTCTATAGTAACCACAGATGAACACTACCAACCACCTAGTAACACCATAGCAACCATCCAGAATACCATAGCAACCACCTGAAACACCCTAGCAACCACCCAAAACACCCTAGCAACCGCCTACCAACACAATAGCAACCACCCAGAAAACCCTAGCAACTGCCTAGCAACCATCCAGAACACCCTAGCAACACCCTAGCAACCACCCAGAATACCCTAGCAACACCCTAGCAACACCCTAGCAACCACTCAGAACACCCTAGCAACTGCCTAGCAACACCCTAGCAACCACCCAGAACACCCTAGCAACCGCCTAGCAACACCCTAGCAACCACTCAGAACACCCTAGCAACCACCTAGCAACACCATAGCAACCACCCAGAATGCCCTAGCAACCGCCTAGCAACACCCTAGCAACCACCCAGAACACCCTAGCAACCACCTAGCAACCACCTAGCAACACCCTAGCAACCACCCAGAACACCCTAGCAACCGCCTAGTAACACCCTAGCAACCACCCAGAACACCCTAGCAACCGCCTAGCAACACCCTAGCAACCACCCAGAACACCCTAGCAACCACCTAGCAACACCCTAGCAACCACCCAGAACACCCTAGCAACCACCCAGAACACCCTAGCAACCGCCTAGCAACACCCTAGCAACCACCCAGAACACCTTAGCAACCACCCAGAATACCCTAGCAAGCCCATAGCAACACCATAGCAACCACCCAGAACACCCTAGCAACCACCCAGAACACCTTAGCAACCACCCGGAATACCCTAGCAACCGCATAGCAACACCATAGCAACCACCCAGAATACCCTAACAACCGCCTAGCAACCACCCAGATCACCCTAGCAACCGAGCTGCGAATTTTGCCACTGCAAGCACCACTTCACATTTTCTTCTGGAAATGTACATTCTAGTATTGTGATTACTATTCACCTAGACAAAACTTCGGCACGCTACTCCTCCCGCATTTTTTGTCATAGACCCATGAATGAGGTGTCAAATCGACCGGCTTATTGAGGAGAGGTGTGCTATGACTTTTCTAAGTGATCGGTGGTACGATGTTCGTTCAGCGGGCGATAAATCGGACAAATAAATTCCCATAGACTTAACATTGGCACAACATTTGTGAGATCATATCTTTTGACTAGAAGGTCATAGAGACTTGGGGTTGGGCTCTTTTGACTCGGCCTGTCAAGTAGCCAATAAGTAGTGACATAATAACTTCATATTTACGCCCTAGCAACCACTTAGGGCAGCCTAGCAACCATAAAACAACATATTCAAGCCATTTCTCAGCTCCAGAAAATAGAAGAAACGTGGAGTTTAACTTTTTTTGACTCAGACTGCCAACTAGTCTTTAAATATTATCTCATAAACTGTATAAGCACACCATAGCAACCATATAGGGTACCCTAGTAACCATACAAACACATGAATAAGCCATATCTCAGCACCAGAACATCGTACAGACATGGCTGTTGTCTCGTATGCAATAATGTTCCACACTCTAGCAACCGAGCGGCGAATATTGCCACTGCAAGCACCACTTCACATTTTCTTCTGGAAATGTACATTCTAGTATTGTGATTACTATTCACCTGGACAAAACTTCGGCACGCTACTCCTCCCGCATTTTTTGTCGTAGACCCATGAATGAGGTGTCAAATCGACCGGCTCATTAAGGAAAGGTGTGCTATGACTTTTCTAAGTGATCGATTGTACGATGTTCGTTCAGCGGGCGATAAATCAGACGAAAAAATTCCCATAGACTTAACATTGGCACAATATTTGTGAGATCATATCTTTTGACTAGAAGGTCATAGAGACTTGAGGTTGGGCTCTTTTGACTCGGCCAATCAAGCAGCCAATAACTTCATGGCCGTGCCCTAGCAACCACTTATGCCACCCTAGCAACCATAAAACAACATTTACAAGCTATATTTCAGCTCCAGAAAATCGTAGAGACGTGGAGTTCGGCTTTTTTGACTCAGACTGTCAACTAGTCTTCTAATATCATCTAATAAACTGTATAAGCACACCATAGCAACCATATAGAGTACCCTAGTAACCATACAAACACATAAATAAGCCATATCTCAGCACTAGAACATCGTACAGACATGGTTCTTGGCTTGTATGCAATAATGTACAAAACCCTTGCAACCGAGCGGCGAATTTTGCCACTGCAAGCACCACTTCACATTTTCTTCTGGAAATGTACATTCTAGTATTGTGATTACTATTCACCTAGACAAAACTTCGGCACGCTACTCCTCCCGCATTTTTTGTCATAAACCCATGAATGAGGTGTCAACTCGACCGGCTCATTGAGGAGAGGTGTGCTATGACTTTTCTAAGTGATGGGTTGTACGATGTTCGTTCAACGGGCGATAAATCGGACGAAAAAATTCCCATAGACTTAACATTGGCACAAAATTTGTTATATCATATCTTTTGACCTGAAGGTCACAGAGACTTGGGGTTGGGCTCTTTTGACTCGGCCAATCAAGCAGCTAATAAGTAGTGACATAATACCTTCATATTTACGCCATAGCAACCACTTAGGGCAGCCTAGCAACCATAAAACCACATATTCAAGCCATTTCTCAGCTCCAGAAAATAGAAGAAACATGGAGTTTAACTTTTTTTGACTCAGACTGTCAACTAGTCTTTAAATATTATCTCATAAACTGTATAATCACACCATAGCAACCATATAGGGTACCCTAGTAACCATACAAACACATGAATAAGCCATATCTCAGCACCAGAACATCGTACAGACATGGTTGTTGCCTCGTATGCAATAATGTACCACACTCTAGCAACCGAGCGGCGAATTTTGCCACTGCAAGCACCACTTCACATTTTCTTCTGGAAATGTACATTCTAGTTAGTGGTGCTTGCTGAAAGCAAAGCAACACTATTGTTCTCTTGCATACTTATTATTCTTCTTATTATTATTATTCTGGCCACTTTTTGGCACGCTACTCCTCCCGCAGATTTTGTCACAGACCCATGGGTGAGGCGTCAAATCGACCGGCTTATTTAGGAGAGGTGTGCTATGACTTTTCTAAGCGATCGGGGGTACGATGTTCGCCCCAGGGGCGAAAAACGGCCCAAAAAAAACGCATAGACTTAACATTGCGTCAAACTTTGACGAGCCATAACTCTGAGCGAGGATTTCGCAGAAACGTGAAATTTGCCACATTTGAAGAGGTTGACAGGCTCTGTAAGAACATACCACACAATGGGGTAAAAGTTGCACCCCTGGGGGGCAGGAGCTGCCCAAAGTTGCCCCATTGACTTACTATGGTGTAGGACGGCCCATGAAATGGGCCGTCCTACACCATAGAAACCGCATTTATATTGAACATAACTCTGGATCACAGTGTCGTAGAGACAAGGGGGCGGGCTCATTTTACTCAGACGACCAATCAGTCTCTCAGGATCATTGTGAAGCTATTAAGCCACGCCCTAGCAACCATTTAGAGCACCCTTAGCAACAACTCCCATAGACTTCCATTGAAAGAGATCGAAGGGATATCTCCGGATAGAAGTGTCATAGGAACATAAGGGTGGTCTCGTTTGACTCGGAGCAGCAAACAGCCAATCATGAATCACCTCAACACTTCCTAGCCACGCCCTAGCAACCATTGTCGAGCACCTTAGCAACCAAAATCCAAAGAGGAATATCGTCCATTCTGAATGTCACAGAGGCACGGGAGTTGGTTTATATCATTCATAGTGACAAGCAGCCTGTGGAGTTTCATGATTGGCAGCTGCCAAGCCACTCCCTAGCAACCAAACAGAGTACCCTAGCAACCATTTTGCAAGACCTACATCTCTGCATCAGAACATCGTATAGAGATGGGGGTTGGTTTATATCATTCATACTGACAAGCAGCCTTTGGAGTTTCATCATTGGCAGCTGCAAAGCCACTCCCTAGCAACCAAATAGAGTACCTTAGCAACCATTTTGTAACAGCTATATCTCAGCATCAGAACATTGTATCGCGATGGGGGTTGGGTCTTTTGACTCATGCTAGCACACAGAACTTTCAACATGCTAAACATGCTAGCTGTGAATAGCTACATGCTAATATTGATTAGCTAAGTGCTAAATCATGCCATGAACATTATAAAAACTCTATAGTAACCACAGATGAACACTACCAACCACCTAGTAACACCATAGCAACCATCCAGAATACCATAGCAACCACCTGAAACACCCTAGCAACCACCCAAAACACCCTAGCAACCGCCTACCAACACAATAGCAACCACCCAGAAAACCCTAGCAACTGCCTAGCAACCATCCAGAACACCCTAGCAACACCCTAGCAACCACCCAGAATACCCTAGCAACACCCTAGCAACACCCTAGCAACCACTCAGAACACCCTAGCAACTGCCTAGCAACACCCTAGCAACCACCCAGAACACCCTAGCAACCGCCTAGCAACACCCTAGCAACCACTCAGAACACCCTAGCAACCACCTAGCAACACCATAGCAACCACCCAGAATGCCCTAGCAACCGCCTAGCAACACCCTAGCAACCACCCAGAACACCCTAGCAACCACCTAGCAACCACCTAGCAACACCCTAGCAACCACCCAGAACACCCTAGCAACCGCCTAGTAACACCCTAGCAACCACCCAGAACACCCTAGCAACCGCCTAGCAACACCCTAGCAACCACCCAGAACACCCTAGCAACCACCTAGCAACACCCTAGCAACCACCCAGAACACCCTAGCAACCACCCAGAACACCCTAGCAACCGCCTAGCAACACCCTAGCAACCACCCAGAACACCTTAGCAACCACCCAGAATACCCTAGCAAGCCCATAGCAACACCATAGCAACCACCCAGAACACCCTAGCAACCACCCAGAACACCTTAGCAACCACCCGGAATACCCTAGCAACCGCATAGCAACACCATAGCAACCACCCAGAATACCCTAACAACCGCCTAGCAACCACCCAGATCACCCTAGCAACCGAGCTGCGAATTTTGCCACTGCAAGCACCACTTCACATTTTCTTCTGGAAATGTACATTCTAGTATTGTGATTACTATTCACCTAGACAAAACTTCGGCACGCTACTCCTCCCGCATTTTTTGTCATAGACCCATGAATGAGGTGTCAAATCGACCGGCTTATTGAGGAGAGGTGTGCTATGACTTTTCTAAGTGATCGGTGGTACGATGTTCGTTCAGCGGGCGATAAATCGGACAAATAAATTCCCATAGACTTAACATTGGCACAACATTTGTGAGATCATATCTTTTGACTAGAAGGTCATAGAGACTTGGGGTTGGGCTCTTTTGACTCGGCCTGTCAAGTAGCCAATAAGTAGTGACATAATAACTTCATATTTACGCCCTAGCAACCACTTAGGGCAGCCTAGCAACCATAAAACAACATATTCAAGCCATTTCTCAGCTCCAGAAAATAGAAGAAACGTGGAGTTTAACTTTTTTTGACTCAGACTGCCAACTAGTCTTTAAATATTATCTCATAAACTGTATAAGCACACCATAGCAACCATATAGGGTACCCTAGTAACCATACAAACACATGAATAAGCCATATCTCAGCACCAGAACATCGTACAGACATGGCTGTTGTCTCGTATGCAATAATGTTCCACACTCTAGCAACCGAGCGGCGAATATTGCCACTGCAAGCACCACTTCACATTTTCTTCTGGAAATGTACATTCTAGTATTGTGATTACTATTCACCTGGACAAAACTTCGGCACGCTACTCCTCCCGCATTTTTTGTCGTAGACCCATGAATGAGGTGTCAAATCGACCGGCTCATTAAGGAAAGGTGTGCTATGACTTTTCTAAGTGATCGATTGTACGATGTTCGTTCAGCGGGCGATAAATCAGACGAAAAAATTCCCATAGACTTAACATTGGCACAATATTTGTGAGATCATATCTTTTGACTAGAAGGTCATAGAGACTTGAGGTTGGGCTCTTTTGACTCGGCCAATCAAGCAGCCAATAACTTCATGGCCGTGCCCTAGCAACCACTTATGCCACCCTAGCAACCATAAAACAACATTTACAAGCTATATTTCAGCTCCAGAAAATCGTAGAGACGTGGAGTTCGGCTTTTTTGACTCAGACTGTCAACTAGTCTTCTAATATCATCTAATAAACTGTATAAGCACACCATAGCAACCATATAGAGTACCCTAGTAACCATACAAACACATAAATAAGCCATATCTCAGCACTAGAACATCGTACAGACATGGTTCTTGGCTTGTATGCAATAATGTACAAAACCCTTGCAACCGAGCGGCGAATTTTGCCACTGCAAGCACCACTTCACATTTTCTTCTGGAAATGTACATTCTAGTATTGTGATTACTATTCACCTAGACAAAACTTCGGCACGCTACTCCTCCCGCATTTTTTGTCATAAACCCATGAATGAGGTGTCAACTCGACCGGCTCATTGAGGAGAGGTGTGCTATGACTTTTCTAAGTGATGGGTTGTACGATGTTCGTTCAACGGGCGATAAATCGGACGAAAAAATTCCCATAGACTTAACATTGGCACAAAATTTGTTATATCATATCTTTTGACCTGAAGGTCACAGAGACTTGGGGTTGGGCTCTTTTGACTCGGCCAATCAAGCAGCTAATAAGTAGTGACATAATACCTTCATATTTACGCCATAGCAACCACTTAGGGCAGCCTAGCAACCATAAAACCACATATTCAAGCCATTTCTCAGCTCCAGAAAATAGAAGAAACATGGAGTTTAACTTTTTTTGACTCAGACTGTCAACTAGTCTTTAAATATTATCTCATAAACTGTATAATCACACCATAGCAACCATATAGGGTACCCTAGTAACCATACAAACACATGAATAAGCCATATCTCAGCACCAGAACATCGTACAGACATGGTTGTTGCCTCGTATGCAATAATGTACCACACTCTAGCAACCGAGCGGCGAATTTTGCCACTGCAAGCACCACTTCACATTTTCTTCTGGAAATGTACATTCTAGTTAGTGGTGCTTGCTGAAAGCAAAGCAACACTATTGTTCTCTTGCATACTTATTATTCTTCTTATTATTATTATTCTGGCCACTTTTTGGCACGCTACTCCTCCCGCAGATTTTGTCACAGACCCATGGGTGAGGCGTCAAATCGACCGGCTTATTTAGGAGAGGTGTGCTATGACTTTTCTAAGCGATCGGGGGTACGATGTTCGCCCCAGGGGCGAAAAACGGCCCAAAAAAAACGCATAGACTTAACATTGCGTCAAACTTTGACGAGCCATAACTCTGAGCGAGGATTTCGCAGAAACGTGAAATTTGCCACATTTGAAGAGGTTGACAGGCTCTGTAAGAACATACCACACAATGGGGTAAAAGTTGCACCCCTGGGGGGCAGGAGCTGCCCAAAGTTGCCCCATTGACTTACTATGGTGTAGGACGGCCCATGAAATGGGCCGTCCTACACCATAGAAACCGCATTTATATTGAACATAACTCTGGATCACAGTGTCGTAGAGACAAGGGGGCGGGCTCATTTTACTCAGACGACCAATCAGTCTCTCAGGATCATTGTGAAGCTATTAAGCCACGCCCTAGCAACCATTTAGAGCACCCTTAGCAACAACTCCCATAGACTTCCATTGAAAGAGATCGAAGGGATATCTCCGGATAGAAGTGTCATAGGAACATAAGGGTGGTCTCGTTTGACTCGGAGCAGCAAACAGCCAATCATGAATCACCTCAACACTTCCTAGCCACGCCCTAGCAACCATTGTCGAGCACCTTAGCAACCAAAATCCAAAGAGGAATATCGTCCATTCTGAATGTCACAGAGGCACGGGAGTTGGTTTATATCATTCATAGTGACAAGCAGCCTTTGGAGTTTCATGATTGGCAGCTGCCAAGCCACTCCCTAGCAACCAAACAGAGTACCCTAGCAACCATTTTGCAAGACCTACATCTCTGCATCAGAACATCGTATAGAGATGGGGGTTGGTTTATATCATTCATACTGACAAGCAGCCTTTGGAGTTTCATCATTGGCAGCTGCAAAGCCACTCCCTAGCAACCAAATAGAGTACCTTAGCAACCATTTTGTAACAGCTATATCTCAGCATCAGAACATTGTATCGCGATGGGGGTTGGGTCTTTTGACTCATGCTAGCACACAGAACTTTCAACATGCTAAACATGCTAGCTGTGAATAGCTACATGCTAATATTGATTAGCTAAGTGCTAAATCATGCCATGAACATTATAAAAACTCTATAGTAACCACAGATGAACACTACCAACCACCTAGTAACACCATAGCAACCATCCAGAATACCATAGCAACCACCTGAAACACCCTAGCAACCACCCAAAACACCCTAGCAACCGCCTACCAACACAATAGCAACCACCCAGAAAACCCTAGCAACTGCCTAGCAACCATCCAGAACACCCTAGCAACACCCTAGCAACCACCCAGAATACCCTAGCAACACCCTAGCAACACCCTAGCAACCACTCAGAACACCCTAGCAACTGCCTAGCAACACCCTAGCAACCACCCAGAACACCCTAGCAACCGCCTAGCAACACCCTAGCAACCACTCAGAACACCCTAGCAACCACCTAGCAACACCATAGCAACCACCCAGAATGCCCTAGCAACCGCCTAGCAACACCCTAGCAACCACCCAGAACACCCTAGCAACCACCTAGCAACCACCTAGCAACACCCTAGCAACCACCCAGAACACCCTAGCAACCGCCTAGTAACACCCTAGCAACCACCCAGAACACCCTAGCAACCGCCTAGCAACACCCTAGCAACCACCCAGAACACCCTAGCAACCACCTAGCAACACCCTAGCAACCACCCAGAACACCCTAGCAACCACCCAGAACACCCTAGCAACCGCCTAGCAACACCCTAGCAACCACCCAGAACACCTTAGCAACCACCCAGAATACCCTAGCAAGCCCATAGCAACACCATAGCAACCACCCAGAACACCCTAGCAACCACCCAGAACACCTTAGCAACCACCCGGAATACCCTAGCAACCGCATAGCAACACCATAGCAACCACCCAGAATACCCTAACAACCGCCTAGCAACCACCCAGATCACCCTAGCAACCGAGCTGCGAATTTTGCCACTGCAAGCACCACTTCACATTTTCTTCTGGAAATGTACATTCTAGTATTGTGATTACTATTCACCTAGACAAAACTTCGGCACGCTACTCCTCCCGCATTTTTTGTCATAGACCCATGAATGAGGTGTCAAATCGACCGGCTTATTGAGGAGAGGTGTGCTATGACTTTTCTAAGTGATCGGTGGTACGATGTTCGTTCAGCGGGCGATAAATCGGACAAATAAATTCCCATAGACTTAACATTGGCACAACATTTGTGAGATCATATCTTTTGACTAGAAGGTCATAGAGACTTGGGGTTGGGCTCTTTTGACTCGGCCTGTCAAGTAGCCAATAAGTAGTGACATAATAACTTCATATTTACGCCCTAGCAACCACTTAGGGCAGCCTAGCAACCATAAAACAACATATTCAAGCCATTTCTCAGCTCCAGAAAATAGAAGAAACGTGGAGTTTAACTTTTTTTGACTCAGACTGCCAACTAGTCTTTAAATATTATCTCATAAACTGTATAAGCACACCATAGCAACCATATAGGGTACCCTAGTAACCATACAAACACATGAATAAGCCATATCTCAGCACCAGAACATCGTACAGACATGGCTGTTGTCTCGTATGCAATAATGTTCCACACTCTAGCAACCGAGCGGCGAATATTGCCACTGCAAGCACCACTTCACATTTTCTTCTGGAAATGTACATTCTAGTATTGTGATTACTATTCACCTGGACAAAACTTCGGCACGCTACTCCTCCCGCATTTTTTGTCGTAGACCCATGAATGAGGTGTCAAATCGACCGGCTCATTAAGGAAAGGTGTGCTATGACTTTTCTAAGTGATCGATTGTACGATGTTCGTTCAGCGGGCGATAAATCAGACGAAAAAATTCCCATAGACTTAACATTGGCACAATATTTGTGAGATCATATCTTTTGACTAGAAGGTCATAGAGACTTGAGGTTGGGCTCTTTTGACTCGGCCAATCAAGCAGCCAATAACTTCATGGCCGTGCCCTAGCAACCACTTATGCCACCCTAGCAACCATAAAACAACATTTACAAGCTATATTTCAGCTCCAGAAAATCGTAGAGACGTGGAGTTCGGCTTTTTTGACTCAGACTGTCAACTAGTCTTCTAATATCATCTAATAAACTGTATAAGCACACCATAGCAACCATATAGAGTACCCTAGTAACCATACAAACACATAAATAAGCCATATCTCAGCACTAGAACATCGTACAGACATGGTTCTTGGCTTGTATGCAATAATGTACAAAACCCTTGCAACCGAGCGGCGAATTTTGCCACTGCAAGCACCACTTCACATTTTCTTCTGGAAATGTACATTCTAGTATTGTGATTACTATTCACCTAGACAAAACTTCGGCACGCTACTCCTCCCGCATTTTTTGTCATAAACCCATGAATGAGGTGTCAACTCGACCGGCTCATTGAGGAGAGGTGTGCTATGACTTTTCTAAGTGATGGGTTGTACGATGTTCGTTCAACGGGCGATAAATCGGACGAAAAAATTCCCATAGACTTAACATTGGCACAAAATTTGTTATATCATATCTTTTGACCTGAAGGTCACAGAGACTTGGGGTTGGGCTCTTTTGACTCGGCCAATCAAGCAGCTAATAAGTAGTGACATAATACCTTCATATTTACGCCATAGCAACCACTTAGGGCAGCCTAGCAACCATAAAACCACATATTCAAGCCATTTCTCAGCTCCAGAAAATAGAAGAAACATGGAGTTTAACTTTTTTTGACTCAGACTGTCAACTAGTCTTTAAATATTATCTCATAAACTGTATAATCACACCATAGCAACCATATAGGGTACCCTAGTAACCATACAAACACATGAATAAGCCATATCTCAGCACCAGAACATCGTACAGACATGGTTGTTGCCTCGTATGCAATAATGTACCACACTCTAGCAACCGAGCGGCGAATTTTGCCACTGCAAGCACCACTTCACATTTTCTTCTGGAAATGTACATTCTAGTTAGTGGTGCTTGCTGAAAGCAAAGCAACACTATTGTTCTCTTGCATACTTATTATTCTTCTTATTATTATTATTCTGGCCACTTTTTGGCACGCTACTCCTCCCGCAGATTTTGTCACAGACCCATGGGTGAGGCGTCAAATCGACCGGCTTATTTAGGAGAGGTGTGCTATGACTTTTCTAAGCGATCGGGGGTACGATGTTCGCCCCAGGGGCGAAAAACGGCCCAAAAAAAACGCATAGACTTAACATTGCGTCAAACTTTGACGAGCCATAACTCTGAGCGAGGATTTCGCAGAAACGTGAAATTTGCCACATTTGAAGAGGTTGACAGGCTCTGTAAGAACATACCACACAATGGGGTAAAAGTTGCACCCCTGGGGGGCAGGAGCTGCCCAAAGTTGCCCCATTGACTTACTATGGTGTAGGACGGCCCATGAAATGGGCCGTCCTACACCATAGAAACCGCATTTATATTGAACATAACTCTGGATCACAGTGTCGTAGAGACAAGGGGGCGGGCTCATTTTACTCAGACGACCAATCAGTCTCTCAGGATCATTGTGAAGCTATTAAGCCACGCCCTAGCAACCATTTAGAGCACCCTTAGCAACAACTCCCATAGACTTCCATTGAAAGAGATCGAAGGGATATCTCCGGATAGAAGTGTCATAGGAACATAAGGGTGGTCTCGTTTGACTCGGAGCAGCAAACAGCCAATCATGAATCACCTCAACACTTCCTAGCCACGCCCTAGCAACCATTGTCGAGCACCTTAGCAACCAAAATCCAAAGAGGAATATCGTCCATTCTGAATGTCACAGAGGCACGGGAGTTGGTTTATATCATTCATAGTGACAAGCAGCCTTTGGAGTTTCATGATTGGCAGCTGCCAAGCCACTCCCTAGCAACCAAACAGAGTACCCTAGCAACCATTTTGCAAGACCTACATCTCTGCATCAGAACATCGTATAGAGATGGGGGTTGGTTTATATCATTCATACTGACAAGCAGCCTTTGGAGTTTCATCATTGGCAGCTGCAAAGCCACTCCCTAGCAACCAAATAGAGTACCTTAGCAACCATTTTGTAACAGCTATATCTCAGCATCAGAACATTGTATCGCGATGGGGGTTGGGTCTTTTGACTCATGCTAGCACACAGAACTTTCAACATGCTAAACATGCTAGCTGTGAATAGCTACATGCTAATATTGATTAGCTAAGTGCTAAATCATGCCATGAACATTATAAAAACTCTATAGTAACCACAGATGAACACTACCAACCACCTAGTAACACCATAGCAACCATCCAGAATACCATAGCAACCACCTGAAACACCCTAGCAACCACCCAAAACACCCTAGCAACCGCCTACCAACACAATAGCAACCACCCAGAAAACCCTAGCAACTGCCTAGCAACCATCCAGAACACCCTAGCAACACCCTAGCAACCACCCAGAATACCCTAGCAACACCCTAGCAACACCCTAGCAACCACTCAGAACACCCTAGCAACTGCCTAGCAACACCCTAGCAACCACCCAGAACACCCTAGCAACCGCCTAGCAACACCCTAGCAACCACTCAGAACACCCTAGCAACCACCTAGCAACACCATAGCAACCACCCAGAATGCCCTAGCAACCGCCTAGCAACACCCTAGCAACCACCCAGAACACCCTAGCAACCACCTAGCAACCACCTAGCAACACCCTAGCAACCACCCAGAACACCCTAGCAACCGCCTAGTAACACCCTAGCAACCACCCAGAACACCCTAGCAACCGCCTAGCAACACCCTAGCAACCACCCAGAACACCCTAGCAACCACCTAGCAACACCCTAGCAACCACCCAGAACACCCTAGCAACACCCTAGCAACCACCCAGAACACCCTAGCAACCGCCTAGCAACACCCTAGCAACCACCCAGAACACCTTAGCAACCACCCAGAATACCCTAGCAAGCCCATAGCAACACCATAGCAACCACCCAGAACACCCTAGCAACCACCCAGAACACCTTAGCAACCACCCGGAATACCCTAGCAACCGCATAGCAACACCATAGCAACCACCCAGAATACCCTAACAACCGCCTAGCAACCACCCAGATCACCCTAGCAACCGAGCTGCGAATTTTGCCACTGCAAGCACCACTTCACATTTTCTTCTGGAAATGTACATTCTAGTATTGTGATTACTATTCACCTAGACAAAACTTCGGCACGCTACTCCTCCCGCATTTTTTGTCATAGACCCATGAATGAGGTGTCAAATCGACCGGCTTATTGAGGAGAGGTGTGCTATGACTTTTCTAAGTGATCGGTGGTACGATGTTCGTTCAGCGGGCGATAAATCGGACAAATAAATTCCCATAGACTTAACATTGGCACAACATTTGTGAGATCATATCTTTTGACTAGAAGGTCATAGAGACTTGGGGTTGGGCTCTTTTGACTCGGCCTGTCAAGTAGCCAATAAGTAGTGACATAATAACTTCATATTTACGCCCTAGCAACCACTTAGGGCAGCCTAGCAACCATAAAACAACATATTCAAGCCATTTCTCAGCTCCAGAAAATAGAAGAAACGTGGAGTTTAACTTTTTTTGACTCAGACTGCCAACTAGTCTTTAAATATTATCTCATAAACTGTATAAGCACACCATAGCAACCATATAGGGTACCCTAGTAACCATACAAACACATGAATAAGCCATATCTCAGCACCAGAACATCGTACAGACATGGCTGTTGTCTCGTATGCAATAATGTTCCACACTCTAGCAACCGAGCGGCGAATATTGCCACTGCAAGCACCACTTCACATTTTCTTCTGGAAATGTACATTCTAGTATTGTGATTACTATTCACCTGGACAAAACTTCGGCACGCTACTCCTCCCGCATTTTTTGTCGTAGACCCATGAATGAGGTGTCAAATCGACCGGCTCATTAAGGAAAGGTGTGCTATGACTTTTCTAAGTGATCGATTGTACGATGTTCGTTCAGCGGGCGATAAATCAGACGAAAAAATTCCCATAGACTTAACATTGGCACAATATTTGTGAGATCATATCTTTTGACTAGAAGGTCATAGAGACTTGAGGTTGGGCTCTTTTGACTCGGCCAATCAAGCAGCCAATAACTTCATGGCCGTGCCCTAGCAACCACTTATGCCACCCTAGCAACCATAAAACAACATTTACAAGCTATATTTCAGCTCCAGAAAATCGTAGAGACGTGGAGTTCGGCTTTTTTGACTCAGACTGTCAACTAGTCTTCTAATATCATCTAATAAACTGTATAAGCACACCATAGCAACCATATAGAGTACCCTAGTAACCATACAAACACATAAATAAGCCATATCTCAGCACTAGAACATCGTACAGACATGGTTCTTGGCTTGTATGCAATAATGTACAAAACCCTTGCAACCGAGCGGCGAATTTTGCCACTGCAAGCACCACTTCACATTTTCTTCTGGAAATGTACATTCTAGTATTGTGATTACTATTCACCTAGACAAAACTTCGGCACGCTACTCCTCCCGCATTTTTTGTCATAAACCCATGAATGAGGTGTCAACTCGACCGGCTCATTGAGGAGAGGTGTGCTATGACTTTTCTAAGTGATGGGTTGTACGATGTTCGTTCAACGGGCGATAAATCGGACGAAAAAATTCCCATAGACTTAACATTGGCACAAAATTTGTTATATCATATCTTTTGACCTGAAGGTCACAGAGACTTGGGGTTGGGCTCTTTTGACTCGGCCAATCAAGCAGCTAATAAGTAGTGACATAATACCTTCATATTTACGCCATAGCAACCACTTAGGGCAGCCTAGCAACCATAAAACCACATATTCAAGCCATTTCTCAGCTCCAGAAAATAGAAGAAACATGGAGTTTAACTTTTTTTGACTCAGACTGTCAACTAGTCTTTAAATATTATCTCATAAACTGTATAATCACACCATAGCAACCATATAGGGTACCCTAGTAACCATACAAACACATGAATAAGCCATATCTCAGCACCAGAACATCGTACAGACATGGTTGTTGCCTCGTATGCAATAATGTACCACACTCTAGCAACCGAGCGGCGAATTTTGCCACTGCAAGCACCACTTCACATTTTCTTCTGGAAATGTACATTCTAGTTAGTGGTGCTTGCTGAAAGCAAAGCAACACTATTGTTCTCTTGCATACTTATTATTCTTCTTATTATTATTATTCTGGCCACTTTTTGGCACGCTACTCCTCCCGCAGATTTTGTCACAGACCCATGGGTGAGGCGTCAAATCGACCGGCTTATTTAGGAGAGGTGTGCTATGACTTTTCTAAGCGATCGGGGGTACGATGTTCGCCCCAGGGGCGAAAAACGGCCCAAAAAAAACGCATAGACTTAACATTGCGTCAAACTTTGACGAGCCATAACTCTGAGCGAGGATTTCGCAGAAACGTGAAATTTGCCACATTTGAAGAGGTTGACAGGCTCTGTAAGAACATACCACACAATGGGGTAAAAGTTGCACCCCTGGGGGGCAGGAGCTGCCCAAAGTTGCCCCATTGACTTACTATGGTGTAGGACGGCCCATGAAATGGGCCGTCCTACACCATAGAAACCGCATTTATATTGAACATAACTCTGGATCACAGTGTCGTAGAGACAAGGGGGCGGGCTCATTTTACTCAGACGACCAATCAGTCTCTCAGGATCATTGTGAAGCTATTAAGCCACGCCCTAGCAACCATTTAGAGCACCCTTAGCAACAACTCCCATAGACTTCCGTTGAAAGCGATCGAAGGGATATCTCTGGACTGAATTGTCATAGAAACATGAGGGTGGTCTCCTTTGACTCGGGGCAGCAAACAGCCAATCATGAATCACCTCAACACTTTCTAGCCACGCCCTAGCAACCATTGTCGAGCACCTTAGCAACCAAAATCCAAAGAGGAATATCGTCCATTCTGAATGTCACAGAGGCATGGGAGTTGGTTTATATCATTCATACTGACAAGCAGCCTTTGGAGTTTCATGATTGGCAGCTGCCAAGCCACTCCCTAGCAACCAAACAGAGTACCCTAGCAACCATTTTGCAAGACCTACATCTCTGCATCAGAACATCGTATAGAGATGGGGGTTGGTTTATATCATTCATACTGACAAGCAGCCTTTGGAGTTTCATGATTGGCAGCTGCCAAGCCACTCCCTAGCAACCAAACAGAGTACCCTAGCAACCATTTTGCAAGACCTACATCTCTGCATCAGAACATCGTATAGAGATGGGGGTTGGTTTATATCATTCATACTGACAAGCAGCCTTTGGAGTTTCATCATTGGCAGCTGCCAAGCCACTCCCTAGCAACCAAATAGAGTACCTTAGCAACCATTTTGTAACAGCTATATCTCAGCATCAGAACATTGTATCGCGATGGGGGTTGGGTCTTTTGACTCATGCTAGCACACAGGACTTTCAACATGCTAAACATGCTAGCTGTGAATAGCTACATGCTAATATTGATTAGCTAAGTGCTAAATCATGCCATGAACATTATAAAAACTCTATACCCAGCTAACACAAATACGTAACTGTTACGTAACTGCAACGTAATCTGATGACCAAACTTTCGTCGTGGCGACATAATTAGTTACGTCGTGGCAACCGGAAAAGTGAAATTCCCAGATACGTTGCTGCAACGTAACTTTGTGACGTTACCAATTAGTAAGTACAACGTTGTGACAACGTAACTTTGTGACATTACCAGTTAGTAAGCACGACGTTGTGACAACGTAACTTTGTGACGTTACCAGTTAGTAAGCACGACGTTGTGACAACGTCATGTGCTGGTACTAAATATGTCATTTTCAAGGCGGACAGTTTGTGTCCTGTAGTGGCAATTTTAATGATATTCATTGATCTTTAGTCAAATGTAGATGATTCAAAGAATGTCACATGTGTGTCTCTCACTTGTAGTGAGAGGATTCTGTTTATGTACCTGGGGAGGCAGAAGAGGGAGACACTCCAGAGAACAGACGAACAAGGACCTCTGACCTAGATGTCAGAAGGCCATTTGGTGCAGGGGAGCTTAGTGGGCCAACTAGTGACGTCTATGGAAAACTACTGGGAGGAAGGCTCTGGGGGGAAGAAAGGCCTTGAAACTAAGATAAAAGCTAGTTCAGTCTGTCTGGGGGTGTGTCACTCTTCTGCACAGGGTAACAACTGTGTATTAGACTGCTCCTATTCTTGCAAGAATAAATACTTCTATTTTATATAATTTGACTCTGAGTGTCTCTTACGCAGTGATGTTTGTTTGAGAATTTTTGCCACAACAGTTTTGGTGTCAGAAGTGGGATTCCTTGAACGTGTTCCCTGGACCTGAGATCGGACGGTGTTTGGCCACCTGGACTAAGTAAGTTCCAGCTCTACCTCGTAAACTTGAGAGAGAGGGGCCGACCGATATCAGGGCCGGGAGAATTGACCACTGGAATCTAAAGAACCCGCAAGTGGCACGGAACAACATCTCTGGGTAAGCAAAGCAAATTCAGTTTAATAGAGGAGAAGAGAGAAATTGAACCATATTGGCTGAGGGCTGTCTCTGTGGTGCGTAATCTGGATTTTAACTGAGATCTATAGATAGATCAAGAAGGTTTTAAACAGATACGAGAGAAAATTATCTGAGATGAACTGGGATTTGTAGCGGATCAAGAGGTTTCAAACAGATACGAAAGTATCTGAGATTAACTGAGATTTGTAGCGGATCAAGAAGTTTGCAAACAGATAGGTAACCTGAAAATCAGTTGTTCCACCACGGAGCAAATGGTTTTTTAGGTGCTGAAGCTAGTTAGGGGGAGCCAGAAAAGATTTTTTTTGGTAAACCTTAATTAGGAGGGCACTAACGAGTGCAACCCGACCGATTTGGGTTAAAAGAAAAATCGGGTCTGTAACGGGGACGCCTGACAGATAAAGAGAACGCGCGGTGAGAAATCCACAGAGAACAGAGAGAAAAGCAGCCAGTATGGGGAAGTCTCAGAGCAAGCTTGCGAAATTTGGTACACCGGTGTTTTGTCAAATGAGGTATTGAGCGCCACAACATTAAAGATGGTGCGGGAATCAGTTGAACAGAGCAGTGAGAAACAAAGGTTGTGTCTGCGTTCAACATGTGTGTAAAAAATGTGAACAGATAATGGATTGTTGGCTTGAAGATAAAATGTCGAACTGCCAGGAGAAATAATGTTTTTTTTACTTCTTCATCCAGTAAATGGATGCATGACATTAGATGTCTATAGAACTTAAATTTATATGACAAGGATTGTAGCAAGAAGCAATAAGGCTGTCTGTGTGAAATAGAGGGAACTGTAAGTGAGACTTGGTGGAAGAGGGAAGTAAAAAAAACAAAAAGGTTGGTGTGTGAGATATGTGTGTGTGGGGATTGTTCAAACAATCATGTACTGGTTAGATAATGAAGGAACTGGCATGTTTGAGAAAAGAAAGGAGAAATATAGTAGAAAACTATATGTGATGAAAATAGACATGGTCTGACAGAATTTATGGAAGTCAAATTAACTGTTTAAATGTTGAAATGAAAAGTCAGTTTTAGAATAAAATAAGGCATTGTATGATTGACAGGGATTAACATGATATGAAGAATGTTTTAAGCAGAATGGGGAACAATTCTAGATTTTGATAAAATAATGATTGAAATGATGATATATCTGCTTTATTTTATTAAAGTTTAAGAAAATAAGGGTATTGAAGCAAGTAGCTATAATGGTTGTCTGTGTAATTTACGGACTGAGTAATATAATCTGTTTTGGAGAAACAGTAGAGATAAGACTGAGACAATAATGATAATATTAAGTTGAATCTGCAGACTAACCATGTGATGGAAGGGAAAAGGCTTCAAACCAGTTGTAATGAAAATAATGATGTACAAATTGTTACACTTTATGAAGAGTAACGGAACAGTCCGGGAAAATAAATAAATAAATAGTGAGACAGAAGAGAGCAAATGCTGTAAACAGCTCTGCTCAGAAGATCTCACTTTGAAGAGATTTGCAGATGATGTTTTGTAAAAGATAAGCTGGGAGAAATGTGTAAAGACAGAAAACAAATTCGAATATTTTGAGCATTTTCTGTGCTGCTCATGAAATTATGTTCCGCCAATAAAATGATGAAGAGTATGATTTGGCTATTGTGATTAAATCCGCGACTGGTGGACTGTAAAAGAATATAGAGGACTGCTTATCAGTGGCTCTGTTTACATTCCTGAAATGGGACACACACTGCTTCAAGAGTGTGCAGTAAGTTGGAGCCGTTTGCAAGCTCACAGTGATCAAACTATAGTCAAGGACAGGTGTCTGATGCTGAAGTTGAGGCTGAAACAAATTCACTAGATGACAGAGAGTGTTTTAATGGTGGTCATCAGGACAATTTAATAGGTAACTAAATGACCACCAAGGTGTTTGAAAATGTGATAGTGACACATTTCTGATAATAATGTGGGTTTGAAAGTAGATCAGTGTTTAAATGACGACAGTAACATTTTTCGACTGAGAAATAAGAGATAAAAACAAGGTCAAAAGATTGAAGTCTTAAAGTGAATCCTATAAGAAAGAAAAGATCTATAAAAGTGAATTGATGAATACAGGTTGATGTAAAATTAATGACTCCAACAAATGTGAGTTGCAAAATATATCAAAGTAACTAACAGGATGATTGTGTTTTAATTAAACATTTTAGAAAGGGTTTAGATTAAGGAGAGAGACTAATCTCACGAATGATTTATAATAATTGCAAAAGATGTATCAAGCAGAGAGTGATGGCCTTGTCAAAGTTAACGTAATTAAGAACTTGACACTAAAATCAAGATTGAGAAATGTGAAACATTATTTAGAACTAAAATAATTATTTAAGATCAAGTAAGCAGAAGCAATACTGGATTAACAGTTGCTGAATGCTGATTAAACAAACAGCTTGAAAGGTTGACCATGAAGGAACTAGAAGCTGATGTTTTGCTTTCAAAGATAAGTTTATTATTGGCTGTAATGAAACAGTTTGCTTATCTGGATCTGATGTGTACTGTGGCTGAAACTGCCAGTGCAACAGAGACTCAATCTGAGTGGAAATTTGTAATGTCTAAATAAAGACAACTATAAAAATTATGTTTATTTGGAAACACATGTAATTTCTGGCAAATATGCCTTAAGCTGGGATAGAGCTATAGGAGGGTAGATAAAAGTTTGATGTTAGAAGTTTATGAGAGTGCAGTGTGCCAGTCCTGAATGCCTCAGAGTCTCTCTCATTCAATGTCAGCTCAGAGCTGTTATCTGTGATAAGCTATTTGTAGTAAAGCACAGTTTCAGTTGAAGAATCATAGACACAGAGATGTTTAAAGAAACAATTGCCATAAAGGGCAATTTGTATTTGTAAATGTAAAACTGAATGACTTTAAAGAAGTCTTTAAAATAATAATGCAGAACTTGAAGACATTTTATTTTATTTTAGGACCAGTAACTTCTTTGTCTCATTTAGTCTCCACCATTCAGGACCGATGGCTCCGTCTACAGGTAAAGTTCACTGAACGTACGGATGATCCAAATTCGCTGAGTATAGTCTAAGCAGCTAGGGTTTCTGCTTTTAAGATAAAATAATGGATTTAAGTGATTAAATACTGTTGTTATTGACCTGTCTCCCTGTGTGAACACTATTAGGCAATGGGAATGGCTCTGGTGACTCTTGAACGTGCCTTTCCTAAGCTCCAGAGAACAACAGATTTTGTTGAAGAAAACGGTCAAAGATTCTGTGATGGGAAAAAAGCGGTCACCAGTGGGCACGAGTGACCACCTCGATGACGGGTAAGACCTTCTTTGGCCAGACAGGGGGCAACCCAAGCCAGAGGGCTCACGTAAAGTCACTGGGCATCTCCTGAATGGGGGTGTTTTATGTGAGACAGGTTTGAGAGTTGAGCAGGAGCTGTGAGGCCAGCAGCGTCCTTATACCGTTAGGGGGAGATGAAGCTATGACGAGTCACGCCAGTCTTCCCCATGATGCAAAGCTCCTCTATACCACTCACCAGAAGAAACCGCATTAGTTGTATGGCTTGTTTTTCATTGTGACAAGTGTCTGCAACTATACCAGGGGGACAAACACCCTGAGAAGAAAATTATAGACAAAGAGCTAATGGCAATGGGCTTTCAAGAGCCAGCTGAGACCGTGGGGGGATTGCCATTATTAATTGTTGTGGAGACAGTAATAAAACTTTTTGATGTCGGTTGCCTTATGGGCAAGGAAAATGTATAGAAGTTGATTTAGAACTAGTCTATAACATAGTTCTAACTCCTGAAGGTCGTTAGACATGGTGGTGACTAAAGATAAAGACAGCTTTTGTAGATTTAAGTCTGGATAACAAAGGTGGATGGTCAAAGGTTATTGTAATGAATTTAATATTACATTTTGTCTAAGAAATGGATTTATAGTGAGAGAGACTGCTTGAGCGGAGGTCGTGCCACTTCCTTTCTTTTGGAGGAATGGTAACTGTGTCTGTCTTTCTGTTATCGGCCTGCTAGAGCAAGCTGAAGAAAATAATGATAATGAATCCAAAACAACCCAGCTGACTTGTCTAAAAAATCTAATGAATAATGAACAAGACATGCTTTGAAAGTGGTTAAGAGACCATGTAAAATTAGGGAAAGGCTACAGGAAAATGTGAAGTTAAAATCTTATTTAAAATTTAAATCCTTTTAACGATGATATAAGGAAAGGGCAAACATTGAGAATGAGCAGTTAACATATGTGTGTCTAGTATGAGTGTGTGTGTGATGGTGACAGCACTTTATGTCTTGTATGTATTAGTTTGGGGTACTAATATTAGAACAGTATTGAAATTAGAACAGAACAGTTTTATCATTACAGATGGGTTAAGGCAAATGACAAATTTTAAAGAAGCCGATAATTCTGAGGGGATCGGTTGAAAAGACAATACAGAACATGGGACGAGCTTTCAGTTGATTGGACATCAAGCTCTGTCTGGTAGTAATACTTTTGTCATGCAGGATGTCGATTTGAATTATGTTCTGGATCAGTTTAAGTATTTGTGTAAATTGGAATTGTGTAGTTGTAGATCACCATCTGGCATGGGCTGAGATAAATGAAAATGTTGTAGATTTGATGGCAACAACAAAATGACATATTGGCTAAGTCAATTTCGAAGTATCAAGAGAGCCCTTAACATTTATGATAATTGTGAACAAAGGGGGAGAAATGATTGACTGACATTGACCAAGTCTGTACAGCACGACCTGACCTGAAAATTGATGACTTTAGAAATGTTTGTAGATGACTGACTTGAGAGACCAAACAACAGGCCTGAAAAGCAAGATTCGCTGTGAGACTCAGGGACGTTGCCCGTCAAATACTTCGATAAGAAGATGAGATTGGGCTTTAAGTGAAGAATGTAATATTTTTTTGTTTCAGAGGCAGAGAAGGATGTCTGGGCAAAATTTGGCTGAAGGACGCCGTTTGGGTTGGTGTTGATGGCAAATCAAATTAGTTTAAATTGATGCTCGAGTTGTGTCGTGCATCAAGAGGGAGATGGTATAACAATTGCCAAATATGGTTTACTTATATGGTTTACTTGGGTCCCAAACAAAATTTGCTGTCTGTACATGTATTTGCAGGACTGTTTCAACAGGAAACGCTAGGGCAGATGCAGCAGCGAAGGCCATGGCAGCACAGCAGACAAAAGAAACTACGTATTTTACTATCTGAAAATAACCTCGACATTTGTTTTTCTTTACAGAGCATGCAGACTTTTGGATACAGGGGAGAATGTCCCCTATAAAATGATGGCTATGGATGAATTTGACTAACTATCCTGGCCTGGGTTATTATTGTAGCAGAAAGGTGCCACACCTGCGCAGCGCATAACTTAAATTTTCCTTTTACAGAATGTCAGGATGGGTTGCAGAAAACAGAACTGATTCTGTTCCAAATGTATAAATATTGTTTTTCAGGGGAAAAGGATCCTGAGTGCTATTTAGTGAGCGAGAAATTATCCGGTGATAATGTTTCAGGTTGATTCCACAGGTCACACCAAAGGGGACGAGCGGCTAGACAAGCGGTCACTAACAAAATACTTAAGGTCTCCATTCACAGGTGACAGTTCACTCCAGTGGGGGTGCGGTCGTGATTTAAGGGAAAATCTTATAAGGATCAGAAAATGGTTGGAGAATGTGACACCTGGGTCCAAGCCTCTCACCTTAGACAACACCAACAGGCCACAACCATCCCATAGTCCATGGGGCGAACAAGATTATCAACACGCCTGGAGGAGGAACCAACTGCCAACTGATGGTTTAAGTTTAACAGAAGAATGGGGTTTTGTGATTATTTTGAGGATTTGATTTGATTAAATCAAAATAGGGCTTAGTATTGATATACAGTAGATCAAAAGATTTGATTGGTTACTTATTCATTAGGAAATATTTAAGGAAAATGTTTTTGGGAAGAGATCTATTAATTAATGTAAATTATAGGGATAATTGTTGAAGCGTATTAAGTAGAACCACAGCATGTTTGAATTAAAAGTATTGATTTGATTGTAAATGTAGAAAATATATTGATTGTGTCCGTAATGGAAATATTAGAGTTAATATTGAACAACTGCATTGGTTAGAAGAATGGATAAAATTATAAGACTTCTCTGGTTAGATTTTGTTAAATATGGCATTAAATAGAGCTTACTAAATTGAATTAGAAGTAAATGAAATATGGAGATGGGCGTAGATTAATGGAAAAGGCTTAATGATAGGAGTTAGGATTGTTATTCTAATAATTTTGTTATTCATGGGTGAATATGATTACAGTGACAGGTGAAAACCTGCTGTCTGTTCAATTGGTGAAAATGACAGTCTATCCCAAGGATGAACAAAATTATGTGACGATACAGGTAGCGGGAGCTACAGTGAGATATGTGTTAAATGTATGTTCTGTTTGTTTTTCTTCTATTTGTTTATTTTCTGAGAAAGATTAAGGGCAAAGATTTAAAGGGGGTTAAAAGCAGCAGTCATCCGTGTTACGAGATGGCGTACAAAGATAGGGTTTGAAACTGAGGGATTTTTTATTTTACTTTTATCTGGTTGTTTCCTTGCTATGTTATAACTACCTTTTCCTTACTGGCGTGACTGAGGGTCTGTTTACAGGAGCGCAGAAACAGAGATTTCTCGCTTAGCCCAACGCAGTGAAATGTTTACTTGCTTGCTAAAATATTACGGGGCATTTCCCCCACAAAAACAGCCTTATGCTTCTTCATTCTAAACTTTTCTTCACAGGTTCAAGGAGAGTGATCATTTTATGCAAAAATCAGAGATGAAAAGTATAAGTGTGATGATATGACTTAAAATTTGTCTTATTGTTTATTATTGTGATTATGGGTAATCAGAATGATAAAAAGTGAGGAGTTGTAGTGGCAATTTTAATGATATTCATTGATCTTTAGTCAAATGTAGATGATTCAAAGAATGTCACATGTGTGTCTCTCACTTGTAGTGAGAGGATTCTGTTTATGTACCTGGGGAGGCAGAAGAGGGAGACA
This sequence comes from Tiaroga cobitis, assembly GCA_030578255.1. Lineage (NCBI taxonomy): Eukaryota > Metazoa > Chordata > Actinopteri > Cypriniformes > Leuciscidae > Tiaroga > Tiaroga cobitis. The sequence goes on along the minus strand of JAROOI010000048.1, from coordinate 814,266 downwards.
CTCCAGAGAACAGACGAACAAGGACCTCTGACCTAGATGTCAGAAGGCCATTTGGTGCAGGGGAGCTTAGTGGGCCAACTAGTGACGTCTATGGAAAACTACTGGGAGGAAGGCTCTGGGGGGAAGAAAGGCCTTGAAACTAAGATAAAAGCTAGTTCAGTCTGTCTGGGGGTGTGTCACTCTTCTGCACAGGGTAACAACTGTGTATTAGACTGCTCCTATTCTTGCAAGAATAAATACTTCTATTTTATATAATTTGACTCTGAGTGTCTCTTACGCAGTGATGTTTGTTTGAGAATTTTTGCCACAACAGTCCTCATTTGCCCACAGCACGTTTAAAGACTATTTAAATCTGCTGAATGATGAATGCATACTCAAAATTAGGTAAATTCAGCTATTTTATTTCGAAAGCATCAGTACACATTAACATTTTAATTAATTATAACACAATTATAATTTGTTGAACAAAGAAGAACGCTTCGAGGAATGTAGAACAGCGAACTACTCCAATTCAGCAGGTATTGGCAGTCGATCCTAAAGAAACAGCACAACAACAAAACAACAGGTTAGTCGTTTTCATTGTAACCTTTAAATAAGAGTTGTATTAGGCTAAAGGCAAAATAAGGGATAGGCTATATGATACTTAAACTGTCACATTATTTTTTTTTTGCAAATAATGCAATTTATAAACTGGCCTTTTGCTCCAAACGGCGAAATTATGTCTTTGATGGGCACTTAGTTGGGATAAAAATGAGCTTTTTTTAAATTCTCACTGCAAGCTCTTATTGTTCCTTATAAGCCATATGATAACGTCTACATGAAATTCACGCACCGTGAATTTGTCTGATAGTAGCTAACTCTGCCTTAATCCCGCAGCAACAGTAAAACAAATCCGAAATGAGGAGCGATTGCTGATTGGTTGTTATTATGACATTGTTATAATATATTAAAATAACGTCTGTTCTGTTGTAAAGAGTCGACTCTGCAGAAGACATTTTTCCCATGAAACGTTTTTTTCTTCCCTCTTCGCAGGAAATGTTCAGTTTCTTGCTACTGCTAATTATTCAGGAATAATATACCATTTTAAAATCTTCTCAAAGACAAAGGTAAGTCTGATTTTGATCTAACCTTATCCCGCGTGGTGATTTATTTTTGTTGATTAAATGTTGCATATTGGAAACTCATAGGCTTAAGGTCACATAAATTACAGAGATTTTGCAAATTAAATCGAGGAGATAATATTAGGTTTATTGATGAGCTTAGTTATGGGAGTGATGGTGATGAAAAATGCTGTGAAAATGTTGACTAACGTGGAAATTGTGTTTTGGGCTTAACTTAGCTTAAAATAAAGCTCTTAAGTTCTATTTAAAACAGACGTTAACGTGGACATTTGTGGAGAAAAAAGTTTACAGACCGGTAATGAAACTATACACATTTTATTGTTATATTTTATTTTTTTATTTGTTTTTATAGTCCTGATAAATAATATCGATTGGAAAAAGCAAAAATGAAATGCTTTTCATTTTAAGTCAGTCCTTTTCATAACATCTTGTGAGAAAAAGATGCAACTCCTGTGATATAAGATCTTGTGGCAATCAGGGTTTAATATGAAAGGTAAAGCGACATTTTTCTCGTTATAACGAGATGTTAGGCTTGTTTGAGTAAGTCTCGCGATAGTTACAGTTTCAAAAAGTGCGGTTAGCACTGTGGGCACATGCGTTGGGTTTAACCGTTTAGGGGAGAAATAGGCTGAATAGGCCCTCTTTGAGATCCAGATTGTGTTCGTCAGTACAGAGTGAGTTGATTATTTCTTTGACATGGAAATTTACTATTTATTTATTTATTTATCATTTTTGATTACTGTGTAAAATTCACTGTGCAAATGGGTAAACCATCATTAAAAACACATGTTACTTAAGTTACTTAAGTTACTTAAAAGTCTTAGACTACATAAAAAATAAAAATAATAAACGAAGCTTGAAGTTAAGTGAAAGAATATTACTTACCTTGAAATAAAAGATGGCAAGAAAATAAACTCAATGGAGGCACTTGAAAACGATGTAAAAATCTAATGAATTAAAAAAAGATAATCATTGGGTTGGTTTAGGTAAATGCATTGGTATCATGAATTGAAAAAGAGGTCAGAAACTGCAAGAGCAGTGAATCAAATTGAATCATGAAATATATATGAGTCTCTCCAGGCCAACATCTGACTTATAATTTTTAAATACAAAGAATGTATCTGGTAGGCATTCAAAACATATACTTACAAAGACAAAGTCGCTCTGTGCTAGGGCTCTTAAAAGAGCCTTTGGGGTGTAGTTAGCTGCTGTTGACACACAAGGAAAGGGGAGAGAAAGTAGAAACATGTCTAAATATGAGTGAGATATTTCTGTACGAATTAAAATGCATTCAATTTCGGCAATGATTTTTGACTAATCAGGTAGATTTATCACTTACAATAATCAGACTGCAATATATGCTGAAAAAAATAGAAGAGAATAATTATTTTCATGGTATAAATTCCAAGAGTTAATAAAGGCTCTTGATTTATTAATATATCAATTGCATCAAAAAATGCATGAGAAGAATGCAGTAATGCATCTGATGAGACTTTACAACCCACTAACAAACAAGAAACCATATTAAATCAGCAAAATACATTTTCTTTCTTGAAAATACTACTAATTTGTATTATTATTTTTAATATTGTTAACAGTAAAAATATAATATAATTATTATTATTTGAGTTTAATTATTATGAATATAAGTAGTAGTAATACTAATAATAATTATTACTATAAACACTGTTAACAATAATGATTGAAATAAAATATAATAATTATTGTTATTAATAAAACTATTTATAAATCTTATTAAATGTAGTGGTATTAATAATATGACAGACAGACGGATGGCTGATTTCATTATAGATCTGATATTATCTTTATAAGCCACGTCACGCTCTCACAGGCTTGGCTGCGAGTGCGTGAGCGCCTGCGCGACGTGCGCGTACACCACTAGCGCTCGCAGACAAGCCTGTGCGCTTTCCATACAAAGTAAAGATAGTATTATTAATAATTGTATATTTTATTTATTTTAAAGTAAGGATAACATCACAGACATGACTGATTAAACGAAAAAGTTAATTTCAATATGAGCGGGTTTTCTCAATTATCCCAAATGACGTCACACAGACTCAACGACATTAACGGTATTTAATTATAGCGACTAGTCGACGGTGGGTAAAACACCCGGAAAACCATTGTTTATGTGAAAAGTAGTGGTACATTTACTGGAAAAGACAGTTAATCAATTTTGTGACAATTAAAAATGTTCATTAGGTGAAAGCGGCAGTTATTTATCTTATGTGGTTACCCTGAGTAGGGGCCTATAGCCTATAACGTTATAGTATAAGTTACTTTAATTCGATTTTATTATTTACTTTCTTCAAGTTTTAAGTGTCATTTACCTTTGTAGGGGGTTCGTATGTTTTAAAAGTAATTTACCTAAATCAGTTAAGTAAAAAGTACTTTAGGCCTACCTCAGAAATACTGGTTGAATAGGATGTCCACTTACAATGAAAACCGGGTTCTGCGCGCAGTGGTCACAACCCCTGCTTATATATGCCCGCTCGCGGACAATGGCACGCGCACAAATGTATATTTATATTATTTTATTTTTATTTTTTAAATGTACATTTATGATACCTTGCGTTACCTTTTCAAAAAGTGATATACCACAATAATTTAGTAAATATAAGTTATATATAAACTTAAGAATATATGTTAACTAAATTGCCTATATTTACGAAATTAATTAACAATTAAAATGAATCGGTTGTGCAGTCAGTGTTGGGTACCTGGACGGGATTGGAAATATACATAACATATAATACATATTCAACAACCCATAGGTGGCGATATATCCGAGTCGCCAATAAGCATGCATGCAAGCGAAGAAACAGCTACACAAACGCCATAGATATATGCACAGACGCGAGTTTACTCTTATCAACGCGTGGCCTTTATGGTGGAAGCATTCGGCTTTGATGTGCAAATGGTTGAGAAGTAAGTAGTATGATAAGGAATAATATGTGGAAATTTATTGTTTTTTCATGTGATCATTTATGGGATTGTGAGCGCTTTCCCAGAGCTGTCTAACGCGTTTTGCACGCGGCCCTGTTAAATGAGCTTTATAATTTTTAAAATGCAGTGATGAAATCTATCTTAAAGTAAATCAAACATGTAAGAGAAGTGCAAGGTGCATCATATGTTAATTAGTTGTGAATGAAACAGTTTTGCATACAAAAATAACCTATAGTAATCCTGCAGTTTTTTTGCAGGATGTTTTATTTAGGAAATTTCTACAGGTTTTAGAATGAAACATGCAGGGACAGGCAAGGCAAATTTATTAATATATCACATTTCATACACAATGGTAATTCAAAGTGCTTTACATAGAAGAAATTTAAATAATCAAAATAAATAATAATTAAAGTACGAACAGTGGCACAATGCTCATTCAGTAAATGCAACAGTGAGAATTTTGAGTCTGGATTTGACTGTGATAACAATTTTTCTTGAATACGGGCCCAGATGTGCTAATTCAAAGAGTAGCTTTAGTGACAAAATCCTAAGAAAGTTCTTAGAAATGTAGGTGTTTACTCTTAAAATTAAGTAAAAATCCTAGTAAAGTAATTCAGAAAGCATCTTAACCCTTAAAAGAGGTCTTAAGGTCAAAATTGTTAGGAGTACGGACGAGGACTTTTAAGAGGCTTAAGAGTTTTTTTTTTTAGCAGAGGAGAAAATGACAGAAAGACGAAGAGGAAGAAGAAATGTTTTGCATACAATGGATGACAGTGAGTTGATAAAACGCTATAAATTAGATCTAAATGTAACTGGAAGCCAGTGTAAAGATCTGAGGACTGGACAGGTGTGATATGTTCATATTTTCTGGTTCCTCAATCTGGCGTTCTGTATGAGCTGCAACTGTTTTATGGTCTTTTTGGGAAGTGTTGTATTTCTATTCCACTGTAATGCCTAGATCCTTCTAAAACATTTTCATAATCCACTGTAGTCAAATATTGCCCTTACCTTTAGATTGAAGATGCAAGGCGTCAATCCAGGGTCGTCAGCGGAGCATCTAACCAGTTCAGTTCTAGGTTCGGTTGCTAGGGGCGTTTGCTAATATTACTACTTTATTACTAAAATTCATTTAGTATTAATAGGGAAAAAATACTCACAGTCTTGTTTAAAAAGGTTTATGAATCATCACAACATGATTTCGTTTTCTTTACAAATATTTAGAATAATACAAAAAAACAAAACTTTCCAAAGGGAAAAATGACAAACACGTAAAAGTCTACCTGAATTGCGGCTTTTTGTGTTGTCCCTCTGGAGGTGTTCAACTATAAGATCGTCCATAAAAAATATCAACTTTGTCTGTGACAAGTAATTTCTTGTACTATTTTCATCTGAGATGAAGCCAAAATTACAAAAAAAAATTGATTTTAGTGAAAGTGAATGCCAAGTACTCGGAACCCATCCAAGTTAGTTTACACAATAGGAGTAACACACGCACAGCAAACCTCGGACAGTGGGCAGCACCCGGGGAGAGATCGGGGGTAAAGCGCAATGGCACCTCAGTTGTGTCCTGTCTGTATTGAGACCTTTGAGATTTGATTTTGGTTTGTCTACAAACTTTTTTATCTAGAAATTGTTCAAATCATTGTATTCCAAGAAATATTAAAGACATCTTAATATCCTTTTTAAATTCTGGTTCTTAACAAAATGTTATTTTGGTATAATCATTTTGAAGGCCCTATACTGTTTAATTCTAAGAATGAATTGTTCAATTTTAATTAATGGTCTGAAAAATACATATCATATGCTAAATTGAGTTTTTTAATTACACCCAGGCAGGCTTGGTTTGGAAACTGCTCTACCATGTTCAATGGGAGGCTCAAGAAGGGAGACATTTGGATGTCCTAAGTCTCCTGACGTCTGGTCACTTCAGCACAATGTGTCATTGGTTGCGTACAGTGAGGTTGTCCACCTCTGGGTAAGTCTCTCGCCCAGAAACCCATGTGCCCTTCTGTGTTGAGAAACCCATGCAGAAACCCATATGCATTTGTATTGATGTATCAATACTCTAAAGTTTATACCATGATCAGCAATGCAACGATTGGCTGGCATCAAGACAGCAACATAACATCATACAATTAAAAAAGGAAATGGCCAAGCAGGCAAAATTAAATGAAATGTCTAATAGATAAATAAAATGTATAAATGATTGTTACATGATTCCTAATTATTAAAAATGTTCACTAATTTGTGTATTTGAACAGGCTTTACTTTTTTTCAGTTCCAAGAGTATGGCATTACAATAATTGTAATGAGAAATTCACATTTCTTTAGGGCTAGGAACATATTAATAACAAGTTATTTTACAGGTCTTCATCCGTTTAAAGATTTCCTCATTTGGCTGGTTTGGAAGGACCGAGTGTCAGCATTACAGGAAAGACACAGATGGGTGAAAGCTGGTGAATGACACAAGTGTGTTTCCTCTATATGCATTAATCAGTGGCGTAGTTGAATAGGGCATATACATACTCAGCCACACACACACATACATACTCAGTCACACACACACACACACACAAGTGTGAACACAACAGATAAACAGGATATCTGTCAAGGAAGAGCAGAAGGGGTTTTACTTAATTTCTTTACCAGAGGCAGATAAAATGCAACACAAGTGTCCATGGAAAAGTGTGAAACCAAACTAACTGGCTACTAGTTAATCCTGTTTGACTATGTAGGTCTATGTAGGACACGTGCTGAACAAATTCTTGAAACTGCAAATAATAAGTAAGGGATATAGCGAGGGTGGTTGTTATAGCGAATACAACCCCGACAGGCTGATCAAGAGGAAGCGGAGGGGTCTTGAATCAGCCTGAAGGGGTTGTATTCGCTATAACAACTGCCTCGCTCTACATTATCCTGCTTATTACATGGCTACCTACCAAATAAATAAATAATTTGACAAAATATTGATTTAAAAAGGAGTTTATTGATTTAAAAATGATTGTATAGCTTCCGCTAAAGAAAATAGTCTGTTCCGTCTCTATGGTTAGAATCCTGCGTCCATGGCAATGCTCTGCTTTGCATGCCAACGGTGGTTATCTTTAGAGTAAATTTTATATAGGTTTATTACATGACTTGGTTGAATTCTAATGTAGAATTGTACATTAGAATTCAACCAAGCCATGTTATAAACCTATATAAAATGTAGTCTTTATTACAAGTGACAAAAATGTTATAGGAATAGTGCAAACAAAATGGAAATTCGTTCATTATTTACTTTCCTTAATGTCACTCCAAACATGTATGACTCTGTTTCATGGAACACAACACCGTGAGACGATCGACAAAGCCCTTAAGACCACCGTAGAGTAAAAGTTGTAACAATTTATCAGTTAAATTTTTTTTTCTTCATCTTAATTACTTTTAATATCTAAATAATTGCCAAGTGAAATCAACATTACAGTGTTTCCAATTCCAATATGCTTCTAATTTATATATCCTTTTACTGTTAAAGCTGCTCACCAAGGCTCCATCCCTGACTGCCCATCACTGAGACCGGAGTTTGCAGCAATCTTCTTTCTGTTGAATGAAAGTTAAACTATTTGCCCAGTTATTTCTTTCTGTTGTTCCATTTGTTCCTGTTTTAATAAAACTTTTAAAGCATGTTGTATTGTCATTTTGTTTAGTCTTTCCCTAAAGACCATGACCCAAAAAATGTGTTTGTATGGTAAAAATCACGAAAAATCTTTCATATTTATATAGTGGCTTATCTGACTTGCAGTTGGTAACTTTATGGTAATAAAATTACAGACATACGACGTCGAGACTACGTTGTCAGATGGTAAGTCATGAAATTACCAAAACGGCACGTAACTGGGACGTAGTTGGTTATTTTGTTACCTTAGGAGACCGTACTGACGACGTTGTCAGTTGGTAACTTGATGGTAATAAAATTACAGACATGCGACGTTGAGACTACGTTGTCAGATGGTAAGTCATGAAATTACCAAAACGGCACATAACTGGAACATAGTTGGTTATTTTGTTACCTTAGGAGACCGTACTGACGACGTTGTCAGTTGGTAATTTGATGGTAATAAAATTACAGACATGTGACGTTGAGACTACGTTGTCAGATGGTAAGTCATGAAATTACCAAAACGGCACGTAACTGGGACGTAGTTGGTTATTTTGTTACCTTAGGAGACCGTACTGACGACGTTGTCAGTTGGTAATTTGATGGTAATAAAATTACAGACATGCGACGTCGAGACTACGTTGTCAGGTGGTAAGTCATGAAATTACCAAAAAGTACGAATAAATTACGTAACTGCGACGTCGTGTGTTAGCTGGGTAGTAACCATAGATGAACACTACCAACCACCTAGTAACACCATAGCAACCGTCCAGAATACCATAGCAACCACCTAAAACACCCTAGCAACAGCCCAAAACACCCTAGCAACCGCCTAGCAACACCATAGCAACCACCCAGAACACCCTAGCAACTGCCTAGCAACCACCCAGAACACCCTAGCAACCGCCTAACAACACCCTAGCAACCACCCAGAATACCCTAGCAACACCCTAGCAACCACCCAGAATACCCTAGCAACCACCTAGCAACACCCTAGCAACCACTCAGAACACCCTAGCAACTGCCTAGCAACACCCTAGCAACCACCCAGAACACCCTAGCAACCGCCTAGCAACACCCTAGCAACCACCCAGAACACCCTAGCAACCGCCTAGCAACACCCTAGCAACCACCCAGAATACCATAGCAACCGCCTAGCAACACCCTAGCAACCACCCAGAATACCCTAGCAACCGCCTAGCAACACCCTAGCAACCACCCAGAATACCCTAGCAACCGCCTAGCAACACCCTAGCAACCACCCAGAATACCCTAGCAACCACCTAGCAGCACCCTAGCAACCACTCAGAACACCCTAGCAACTGCCTAGCAACACCCTAGCAACCACTCAGAACACCCTAGCAACCGCCTAGCAACACCCTAGCAACCACCCAGAACACCCTAGCAACCATCCAGCAACACCCTAGCAACCACCCAGAACACCCTAGCAACCGCCTAGCAACACCCTAGCAACCACCCAGAATACCCTAGCAACCACCCAGAATACCCTAGCAACCACCTAGCAACACCCTAGCAACCACTCAGAACACCCTAGCAACTGCCTAGCAACACCCTAGCAACCACCCAGAACACCCTAGCAACCGACTAGCAACCACCCAGAACACCCTAGCAACCGCCTAGCAACACCCTAGCAACCACCCAGAACACCGTAGCAACCGCCTAGCAACACCCTAGCAACCACCCAGAATACCCTAGCAACACCCTAGCAACCACCTAGCAACACCCTAGCAACCACCCAGAACACCCTAGCAACCGCCTAGCAACACCCTAGCAACCAACCAGAACACCCTAGCAACCGCCTAGCAACACCCTAGCAACCACCCAGAACATCCTAGCAACCGCCTAGCAACACCCTAGCAACCACCCAGAATACCCTAGCAACCGCCTAGCAACACCCTTGCAACCACCCAGAATACCCTAGCAACCACCTAGCAACACCCTAGCAACCACCCAGAACACCCTAGCAACCGCCTAGCAACACCCTAGCAACCGCCTAGCAACCACCTAGAACACCCTAGCAACCGCCTAGCAACGCCCTAGCAACCACCCAGAACACCCTAGAAACCACCCAGAACACCCTAGCAACACCCTAGCAACCACCCAGAACACCCTAGCAACCACCCAGAACACCGTAGCAACCACCCAGAATACCCTAGCAACCGAGCGGCGAATTTTGCCACTGCAAGCACCACTTCACATTTTCTTCTGGAAATGTACATTCTAGTTAGTGGTGCTTGCAAAGCAACACTATTGTTCTTCTCCATACTTATTATTAGTGGTGCTTGCCAAAGGCGAAGCAACACTATTGTTATCCGCCATACTTATTATTATTATTATTATTATTCCGTTTTATTCCACACACTTTTTGACGCGCTACTCCTCCCGCAGCTTTTGTCACACACCCACGAATGAGGCGTCAAATCGTGCGGATTATTCGGGAATGGTGTGCTATGACTTTTCTAAGGGATCGGGGGTACGATGTTCGCCCCAGGGGCGAAAAACCGGCCGAAAAATCCCATAGACTTAACATTGCGTCAAACTTTGACGAGTCGTAGCTCGGAACGAGGATGTCGCAGAAACGTGAAATTTGCCACATTTGAAGAGGCTGACAGGCTCTGTAAGAACATACCACACAATGGGGTAAAAGTTGCACCCCTGGGGGGCAGGAGCTGCCCAAAGTTGCCCCATTGACTTTCTATGGTGTAGGACGGCCCATGAAATGGGCCGTCCTACACCATAGAAACCGCATTTATATTGAACATAACTCTGGATCACAGTGTCGAAGAGACAAGGGGGCGGGCTCATTTTACTCAGACGACCAATCAGTCTCTCAGGATCATATTGAAGCTATTAAGCCACGCCCTAGCAACCATTTAGAGCACCCTTAGCAACAACTCCCATAGACTTCCATTGAAAGCGACCGAAGGGATATCTCTGGACTGAATTGTCATAGAAACATGAGGGTGGTCTCGTTTGACTCGGGGCAGCAAACAGCCAATCATGAATCACCTCAACACTTCCTAGCCACGCCCTAGCAACCATTGTCGAGCACCTTAGCAACCAAAATCCAAAGAGGAATATCGTCCATTCTGAATGTCACAGAGGCATGGGAGTTGGTTTATATCACTCATACTGACAAGCAGCCTTTGGAGTTTCATGATTGACAGCTGCCAAGCCACTCCCTAGCAACCAAACAGAGTACCCTAGCAACCATTTTGCAAGACCTACATCTCTGCATCAGAACATCGTATAGAGATGGGGGTTGGTTTATATCATTCATACTGACAAGCAGCCTTTGGAGTTTCATGATTGGCAGCTGCCAAGCCACTCCCTAGCAACCAAACAGAGTACCCTAGCAACCATTTTGCAAGACCTACATCTCTGCATCAGAACATCGTATAGAGATGGGGGTTGGTTTATATCATTCATACTGACAAGCAGCCTTTGGAGTTTCATCATTGGCAGCTGCCATGCCACTCCCTAGCAACCAAATAGAGTACCTTAGCAACCATTTTGTAACAGCTATATCTCAGCATCAGAACATTGTATCGCGATGGGGGTTGGGTCTTTTGACTCATGCTAGCACACAGGACTTTCAACATGCTAAACATGCTAGCTGTGAATAGCTACATGCTAATATTGATTAGCTAAGTGCTAAATCATGCCATGAACATTATAAAAACTCTATAGTAACCATAGATGAACACTACCAACCACCTAGTAACACCATAGCAACCATCCAGAATACCATAGCAACCACCTGAAACACCCTAGCAACCACCCAAAACACCCTAGCAACCGCCTAGCAACACCATAGCAACCACCAAGAAAACCCTAGCAACTGCCTAGCAACCACCCAGAACACCCTAGCAACCGCCTAGCAACACCCTAGCAACCACCCAGAATACCCTAGCAACACCCTAGCAACCACCCAGAATACCCTAGCAACCACATAGCAACACCCTAGCAACCACTCAGAACACCCTAGCAACTGCCTAGCAACACCATAGCAACCACCCAGAACACCCTAGCAACCGCCTAGCAACCACCCAGAACACCCCAGCAACCGCCTAGCAACACCCTAGCAACCACCCAGAATACCCTAGCAACCACCTAGCAACACCCTAGCAACCACCCAGAACACCTTAGCAACCGCCTAGCAACACCCTAGCAACCACCCAGAACACCCTAGCAACCACCTAGCAACACCCTAGCAACCAACCAGAACACCCTAGCAACCGCCTAGCAACACCCTAGCAACCACCCAGAACACCCTAGCAACCGCCTAGCAACACCCTAGCAACCACCCAGAATACCCTAGCAACCACCTAGCAACACCCTAGCAACCACTCAGAACACCCTAGCAACTGCCTAGCAACACCCTAGCAACCACCCAGAACACCCTAGCAACCGCCTAGCAACACCCTAGCAACCACCCAGAACACCCTAGCAACCACCTAGCAACACCCTAGCAACCACCCAGAACACCCTAGCAACCGCCTAGCAACACCCTAGCAACCACCCAGAACCACCTAGCAACACCCTAGCAACCACCCAGAAAACCTTAGCAACCACCCAGAATACCCTAGCAACCGCATAGCAACACCATAGCAACCACCCAGAACACCGTAGCAACCACCCAGAACACCCTAGCAACCGGGTGGCGAATTTTGCCACTGCAAGCACCACTTCACATTTTCTTCTGGAAATGTACATTCTAGTATTGTGATTACTATTCACCAAGACAAAACTTCGGCACGCTACTCCTCCCGCATTTTTTGTCGTAGACCCATGAATGAGGTGTCAAATCGACCAGCTCATTGAGGAGAGGTGTGCTATGACTTTTATAAGTGATCGGTTGTACGATGTTCGTTCAGCGGGCGATAAATCGGACGAAAAAATTCCCATAGACTTAACATTGGCACAACATTTGTGAGATCATATCTTTTGACTAGAAGGTCATAGAGACTTGGGGTTGGGCTCTTTTGACTCGACCTATCAAGCAGCCAATAAGTAGGGGCATAACAACTTCATGGCCACGCCCTAGCAACCACTTATGCCACCCTAGCAACCATAAAACAACATTAACAAGCTATATTTCAGCTCCAGAAAATCGTAGAGACGTGGAGTTCGGCTTTTTTGACTCACACTGTCAACTAGTCTTCTAATATCATCTAATAAACTGTATAAGCCCACCATAGCAACCATATAGAGTACCCTAGTAACCATACAAACACATAAATAAGCCATATCTCAGCACCAGAACATCGTACAGACATGGTTGTTGCCTCGTATGCAATAATGTACCACACTCTAGCAACCGAGCGGCGAATTTTGCCACTGCAAGCACCACTTCACATTTTCTTCTGGAAATGTACATTCTAGTATTGTGATTACTATTCACCTAGACAAAACTTCGGCACGCTACTCCTCCCGCATTTTTTGTCGTAGACCCATGAATGAGGTGTCAAATCGACCGGCTCATTGAGGAGAGGTGTGCTATGACTTTTCTAAGTGATCGGTTGTACGATGTTCGTTCACCGGGCGATAAATCGGACGAAAAAATTCCCATAGACTTAACATTGGCACAAAATTTGTTATATCATATCTTTTGACCTGAAGGTCACAGAGACTTGGGGTTGGGCTCTTTTGACTCGGCCAATCAAGCAGCCAATAAGTAGTGACATAATAACTTCATATTTATGCCCTAGCAACCACTTAGGGCAGCCTAGCAACCATAAAACAACATATTCAAGCCATTTCTCAGCTCCAGAAAATAGAAGAAACATGGAGTTTAACTTTTTTTGACTCAGACTGTCAACTAGTCTTTAAATATTATCTCATAAACTGTATAATCACACCATAGCAACCATATAGGGTACCCTAGTAACCATACAAACACATGAATAAGCCATATCTCAGCACCAGAACATCGTACAGACATGGTTGTTGCCTCGTATGCAATAATGTACCACACTCTAGCAACCGAGCGGCGAATTTTGCCACTGCAAGCACCACTTCACATTTTCTTCTGGAAATGTACATTCTAGTTCTTCTTCTTCTTATTATTATTATTCCGTACAAATTTCGGCGCGCTACTCCTCCCGCAGCTTTTGTCACAGACCCACGAATGAGGCGTCAAATCGTGCGGATTATTCGGGAATGGTGTGCTATGACTTTTATAAGGGATCGGGGGTACGATGTTCGCCCCAGGGGCGAAAAACCGGCCGAAAAATCCCATAGACTTAACATTGCGTCAAACTTTGACGAGTCATAGCTCAGAGCTCGGATTTCGCAGAAACGTGAAATTTGCCACATTTGAAGAGGTTGACAGGCTCTGTAAGAACATACCACACAATGGGGTAAAAGTTGCACCCCTGGGGGACAGGAGCTGCCCAAAGTTGCCCCATTGACTTACTATGGTGTAGGACGGCCCATGAAATGGGCCGTCCTACACCATAGAAACCGCATTTATATTGAACATAACTCTGGATCACAGTGTCGTAGAGACAAGGGGGCGGGCTCATTTTACTCAGACGACCAATCAGTCTCTCAGGATCATTGTGAAGCTATCAAGCCACGCCCTAGCAACCAATTAGAGCACCCTTAGCAACAACTCCCATAGACTTCCATTGAAAGAGATCGAAGGGATATCTCTGGACTGAATTGTCATAGAAACATGAGGGTGGTCTCGTTTGACTCGGGGCAGCAAACAGCCAATCATGAATCACCTCAACACTTCCTAGCCACGCCCTAGCAACCATTATCGAGCACCTTAGCAACCAAAATCCAAAGAGGAATATCGTCCATTCTGAATGTCACAGAGGCATGGGAGTTGGTTTATATCATTCATACTGACAAGAAGCCTTTGGAGTTTCATCATTGGCAGCTGCCAAGCCACTCCCTAGCAACCAAACAGAGTACCCTAGCAACCATTTTGTAACAGCTATATCTCAGCATCAGAACATCGTATAGAGATGGTGGTTGGTTTATATCATTCATACTGACAAGCAGCCTTTGGAGTTTCATGATTGGCAGCTGCCAAGCCACTCCCTAGCAACCAAACAGAGTACCCTAGCAACCATTTTGTAACAGCTATATCTCAGCATCAGAACATCATATCGCGATGGGGGTTGGTTTATATCATTCATACTGACAAGCAGCCTTTGGAGTTTCATGATTGGCAGCTGCCAAGCCGCTCCCTAGCAACCAAACAGAGTACCCTAGCAACCATTTTGTAACAGCTATATCTCAGCATCAGAACATTGTATCGCGATGGGGGTTGGGTCTTTTGACTCATGCTAGCACACAGGACTTTCAACATGCTAAACATGCTAGCTGTGAATAGCTACATGCTAATATTGATTAGCTAAGTGCTAAATCATGCCATGAACATTATAAAAACTCTATAGTAACCATATGTGAACACTACCAACTACCTAGTAACACCATAGCAACCATCCAGAATACCATAGCAACCACCTAAAACACCCTAGCAACCGCCTAGCAACCACCTAGCAAAACCCTGGCAACCACCCAGAACACCCTAGCAACCGCCTAGCAACACCCTAGCAACACCCTAGCAACCACCCAGAACACCCTAGCAACCACCTAGCAACACCCTAGCAACCACCCAGATCACCCTAGCAACCGCCTAGCAACACCCTAGCAACCACCCAGAACTCCCTAGCAACCGCCTAGCAACACCCTAGCAACCACCTAGCAACACCCTAGCAACCACCCAGATCACCCTAGCAACCGCCTAGCAACACCCTAGCAACCACCCAGAATACCCTAGCAACCGCCTAGCAACACCATAGCAACCACCCAGAACACCCTAGCAACCGCCTAGCAACACCCTAGCAACCACCCAGAACACCTTAGCAACCACCCAGAATACCCTAACAACCACCTAGCAACCACCCAGAACACCCTAGCAACCGCCTAGCAACACCCTAGCAACCACCCAGAATACCCTAGCAACACCCTAGCAACCACCCAGAATACCCTAGCAACCACCTAGCAACACCCTAGCAACCACTCAGAACACCCTAGCAACTGCCTGGCAACACCCTAGCAACCACCCAGAACACCTAGCAACCACCTAGCAACACCCTAGTAACCACCTAGCAACACCCTAGCAACCACCCAGAACACCCTAGCAACCACCTAGCAACTACCCAGAACACCCTAGCAATCACCCAGAACACCTTAGCAACCACCCAGAATACCTTAGCAACCGCATAGCAACACCATAGCAACCACCAAGAATACCCTAACAACCACCTAGCAACCACCCAGAACACCGTAGCAACCACCCAGAACACCCTAGCAACCGGGTGGCGAATTTTGCCACGGCAAGCACCACTTCACATTTTCTTCTGGAAATGTACATTCTAGTATTGTGATTACTATTCACCTAGACAAAACTTCGGCACGCTACTCCTCCTGCATTTTTTGTCGTAGACCCATGAATGAGGTGTCAAATCGACCGGCTCATTGAGGAGAGGTGTGCTATGACTTTTCTAAGTGATCGGTTGAACGATGTTCGTTCAGCGGGCGATAAATCGGACGAAAAAATTCCCTTAGACTTATCATTGGCACAAAATTTGTTATATCATATCTTTTGAACTGAAGGTCACAGAGACTTGGGGTTGGCCTCTTTTGACTCAGCCTATCAAGAGGCCATTAAGTAGTGATATAATAACTTCATAGCCGTGCCCTAGCAACCATAAAACTACATTTCCAAGCCATATTTCAGCTCCAGAAAATAGTAGAAACATGGAGTTTGATTTTTTTGACTCAGACTGTCAACTAGTCTTTAAATATCATCTCATAAACTGTATAAGCACACCATAGCAACCATATAGGGTACCCTAGTAACCATACAAACACATGAATAAGCCATATCTCAGCACCAGAACATCGTACACACATGGCTGTTGCCTCGTATAAAATAATGTACAACACCCTTGCAACCGAGCAGCGAATTTTGCCACTGCAAGCACCACTTCACATTTTCTTCTGGAAATGTACATTCTAGTTAGTGGTGCTTGCTGAAAGCAAAGCAACACTATTGTTCTCTTGCATACTTATTATTCTTCTTCTTATTATTATTCTGGCCACTTTTTGGCACGCTACTCCTCCCGCAGATTTTGTCACAGACCCATGGGTGAGGCGTCAAATCGACCGGCTTATTTAGGAGAGGTGTGCTATGACTTTTCTAAGCGATCGGGGGTACGATGTTCGCCCCAGGGGCGAAAAACGGCCCAAAAAAAACGCATAGACTTAACATTGCGTCAAACTTTGACGAGCCATAACTCTGAGCGAGGATGTCGCAGAAACGTGAAATTTGCCACATTTGAAGAGGCTGACAGGCTCTGTAAGAACATACCACACAATGGGGTAAAAGTTGCACCCCTGGGGGGCAGGAGCTGCCCAAAGTTGCCCCATTGACTTACTATGGTGTAGGACGGCCCATGAAATGGGCCGTCCTACACCATAGAAACCGCATTTATATTGAACATAACTCTGGATCACAGTGTCGAAGAGACAAGGGGGCGGGCTCATTTTACTCAGACGACCAATCAGTCTCTCAGGATCATATTGAAGCTATTAAGCCACGCCCTAGCAACCATTTAGAGCACCCTTAGCAACAACTCCCATAGACTTCCATTGAAAGCGATCGAAGGGATATCTCTGGACTGAATTGTCATAGAAACATGAGGGTGGTCTCGTTTGACTCGGGGCAGCAAACAGCCAATCATGAATCACCTCAACACTTCCTAGCCACGCCCTAGCAACCATTGTCGAGCACCTTAGCAACCAAAATCCAAAGAGGAATATCGTCCATTCTGAATGTCACAGAGGCATGGGAGTTGGTTTATATCACTCATACTGACAAGCAGCCTTTGGAGTTTCATGATTGACAGCTGCCAAGCCACTCCCTAGCAACCAAACAGAGTACCCTAGCAACCATTTTGCAAGACCTACATCTCTGCATCAGAACATCGTATAGAGATGGGGGTTGGTTTATATCATTCATACTGACAAGCAGCCTTTGGAGTTTCATGATTGGCAGCTGCCAAGCCACTCCCTAGCAACCAAACAGAGTACCCTAGCAACCATTTTGCAAGACCTACATCTCTGCATCAGAACATCGTATAGAGATGGGGGTTGGTTTATATCATTCATACTGACAAGCAGCCTTTGGAGTTTCATCATTGGCAGCTGCCATGCCACTCCCTAGCAACCAAATAGAGTACCTTAGCAACCATTTTGTAACAGCTATATCTCAGCATCAGAACATTGTATCGCGATGGGGGTTGGGTCTTTTGACTCATGCTAGCACACAGGACTTTCAACATGCTAAACATGCTAGCTGTGAATAGCTACATGCTAATATTGATTAGCTAAGTGCTAAATCATGCCATGAACATTATAAAAACTCTATAGTAACCATAGATGAACACTACCAACCACCTAGTAACACCATAGCAACCATCCAGAATACCATAGCAACCACCTGAAACACCCTAGCAACCACCCAAAACACCCTAGCAACCGCCTAGCAACACCATAGCAACCACCAAGAAAACCCTAGCAACTGCCTAGCAACCACCCAGAACACCCTAGCAACCGCCTAGCAACACCCTAGCAACCACCCAGAATACCCTAGCAACACCCTAGCAACCACCCAGAATACCCTAGCAACCACATAGCAACACCCTAGCAACCACTCAGAACACCCTAGCAACTGCCTAGCAACACCATAGCAACCACCCAGAACACCCTAGCAACCGCCTAGCAACCACCCAGAACACCCTAGCAACCGCCTAGCAACACCCTAGCAACCACCCAGAATACCCTAGCAACCACCTAGCAACACCCTAGCAACCACCCAGAACACCTTAGCAACCGCCTAGCAACACCCTAGCAACCACCCAGAACACCCTAGCAACCACCTAGCAACACCCTAGCAACCAACCAGAACACCCTAGCAACCGCCTAGCAACACCCTAGCAACCACCCAGAACACCCTAGCAACCGCCTAGCAACACCCTAGCAACCACCCAGAATACCCTAGCAACCACCTAGCAACACCCTAGCAACCACTCAGAACACCCTAGCAACTGCCTAGCAACACCCTAGCAACCACCCAGAACACCCTAGCAACCGCCTAGCAACACCCTAGCAACCACCCAGAACACCCTAGCAACCACCTAGCAACACCCTAGCAACCACCCAGAACACCCTAGCAACCGCCTAGCAACACCCTAGCAACCACCCAGAACCACCTAGCAACACCCTAGCAACCACCCAGAAAACCTTAGCAACCACCCAGAATACCCTAGCAACCGCATAGCAACACCATAGCAACCACCCAGAACACCGTAGCAACCACCCAGAACACCCTAGCAACCGGGTGGCGAATTTTGCCACTGCAAGCACCACTTCACATTTTCTTCTGGAAATGTACATTCTAGTATTGTGATTACTATTCACCAAGACAAAACTTCGGCACGCTACTCCTCCCGCATTTTTTGTCGTAGACCCATGAATGAGGTGTCAAATCGACCAGCTCATTGAGGAGAGGTGTGCTATGACTTTTATAAGTGATCGGTTGTACGATGTTCGTTCAGCGGGCGATAAATCGGACGAAAAAATTCCCATAGACTTAACATTGGCACAACATTTGTGAGATCATATCTTTTGACTAGAAGGTCATAGAGACTTGGGGTTGGGCTCTTTTGACTCGACCTATCAAGCAGCCAATAAGTAGGGGCATAACAACTTCATGGCCACGCCCTAGCAACCACTTATGCCACCCTAGCAACCATAAAACAACATTAACAAGCTATATTTCAGCTCCAGAAAATCGTAGAGACGTGGAGTTCGGCTTTTTTGACTCACACTGTCAACTAGTCTTCTAATATCATCTAATAAACTGTATAAGCCCACCATAGCAACCATATAGAGTACCCTAGTAACCATACAAACACATAAATAAGCCATATCTCAGCACCAGAACATCGTACAGACATGGTTGTTGCCTCGTATGCAATAATGTACCACACTCTAGCAACCGAGCGGCGAATTTTGCCACTGCAAGCACCACTTCACATTTTCTTCTGGAAATGTACATTCTAGTATTGTGATTACTATTCACCTAGACAAAACTTCGGCACGCTACTCCTCCCGCATTTTTTGTCGTAGACCCATGAATGAGGTGTCAAATCGACCGGCTCATTGAGGAGAGGTGTGCTATGACTTTTCTAAGTGATCGGTTGTACGATGTTCGTTCACCGGGCGATAAATCGGACGAAAAAATTCCCATAGACTTAACATTGGCACAAAATTTGTTATATCATATCTTTTGACCTGAAGGTCACAGAGACTTGGGGTTGGGCTCTTTTGACTCGGCCAATCAAGCAGCCAATAAGTAGTGACATAATAACTTCATATTTATGCCCTAGCAACCACTTAGGGCAGCCTAGCAACCATAAAACAACATATTCAAGCCATTTCTCAGCTCCAGAAAATAGAAGAAACATGGAGTTTAACTTTTTTTGACTCAGACTGTCAACTAGTCTTTAAATATTATCTCATAAACTGTATAATCACACCATAGCAACCATATAGGGTACCCTAGTAACCATACAAACACATGAATAAGCCATATCTCAGCACCAGAACATCGTACAGACATGGTTGTTGCCTCGTATGCAATAATGTACCACACTCTAGCAACCGAGCGGCGAATTTTGCCACTGCAAGCACCACTTCACATTTTCTTCTGGAAATGTACATTCTAGTTATTATTATTATTCCGTTTTATTCCACACACTTTTTGACGCGCTACTCCTCCCGCAGCTTTTGTCACACACCCACGAATGAGGCGTCAAATCGTGCGGATTATTCGGGAATGGTGTGCTATGACTTTTCTAAGGGATCGGGGGTACGATGTTCGCCCCAGGGGCGAAAAACCGGCCGAAAAATCCCATAGACTTAACATTGCGTCAAACTTTGACGAGTCGTAGCTCGGAACGAGGATGTCGCAGAAACGTGAAATTTGCCACATTTGAAGAGGCTGACAGGCTCTGTAAGAACATACCACACAATGGGGTAAAAGTTGCACCCCTGGGGGGCAGGAGCTGCCCAAAGTTGCCCCATTGACTTTCTATGGTGTAGGACGGCCCATGAAATGGGCCGTCCTACACCATAGAAACCGCATTTATATTGAACATAACTCTGGATCACAGTGTCGAAGAGACAAGGGGGCGGGCTCATTTTACTCAGACGACCAATCAGTCTCTCAGGATCATATTGAAGCTATTAAGCCACGCCCTAGCAACCATTTAGAGCACCCTTAGCAACAACTCCCATAGACTTCCATTGAAAGCGATCGAAGGGATATCTCTGGACTGAATTGTCATAGAAACATGAGGGTGGTCTCGTTTGACTCGGGGCAGCAAACAGCCAATCATGAATCACCTCAACACTTCCTAGCCACGCCCTAGCAACCATTGTCGAGCACCTTAGCAACCAAAATCCAAAGAGGAATATCGTCCATTCTGAATGTCACAGAGGCATGGGAGTTGGTTTATATCACTCATACTGACAAGCAGCCTTTGGAGTTTCATGATTGACAGCTGCCAAGCCACTCCCTAGCAACCAAACAGAGTACCCTAGCAACCATTTTGCAAGACCTACATCTCTGCATCAGAACATCGTATAGAGATGGGGGTTGGTTTATATCATTCATACTGACAAGCAGCCTTTGGAGTTTCATGATTGGCAGCTGCCAAGCCACTCCCTAGCAACCAAACAGAGTACCCTAGCAACCATTTTGCAAGACCTACATCTCTGCATCAGAACATCGTATAGAGATGGGGGTTGGTTTATATCATTCATACTGACAAGCAGCCTTTGGAGTTTCATCATTGGCAGCTGCCATGCCACTCCCTAGCAACCAAATAGAGTACCTTAGCAACCATTTTGTAACAGCTATATCTCAGCA
>JAROOI010000048.1:182500-185000 GCA_030578255.1 Tiaroga cobitis | reverse complement strand
CATTCTTTCTAACTAATCCATCCTTCTTTCTTTCTGACTAATCCATCTTTCTTTCTTTCTAACTAATCCATCTTTCTTTCTTTCTAACTAATCTTTCTTTCTTCTTTCTTTCTTTCTAACTAATCTTTCTTTCATTCTTTTTAACTAATCTTTCTTCTTTCTTTCTAACTAAACTTTCTTCTTTCTTTCTAACTAATCCATCTATCAAACTTCAAACTATTTTAAACTTCTTCAAACTCTCTGGTCTGGCTTTTTCAAGCCAACTTAAAGTTTGTCTCATCAAACTTTTTTCTAGTTATTATTATTCTTCTTACTCAAATTTACAACTCTAACTCCTCCTAGAGCTTTAACTCCACATACTCCAAACTCGGCATGGACACTCAAACTGTTCTGACTCGGTGTGCTATATCTTTTCTAACTGATTGGACTTACAGTTTTCTTAAAAATTAATATTAAACATCATAAAATTCCCATAGACTTTCATTGCAGCATGTTCAAAATGAGCCAAGGCTACGGTGGCCCAGTAGTGCACAACATAAAAACTCAAATCTAAACTCCCTGAAGCCCTAGACTCAATTAAACTACCATTCAATGTACTAATAATCTATCTATCTTTCTAAATAATCTATCTATCTATCTATCTATCTATCTATCTATCTATCTATCTTTCTAACTCTCTCTTTCTAACTCTCTATCTATCTAACTATCTATCTATCTATCTCTTTCTAACTAATCTTTCTTTCTTTCTAACTAATCTGTCTTTCTTTCTAACTAATCTATCTTTCTTTCTAACTAATCTATCTTTCTAACTAATCTATCTTTCTTTCTAACTAATCTATCTTTCTTTCTAACTAATCTATCTTTCTTTCTTTCTTTCTAACTTTCTAACTAATCTTTCTATCTTTCTAACTAATCTATCTTTCTTTCTTTCTTTCTTTCTAACTAATCTTTCTTTCATTCTTTCTAACTAATCTGTCTTTCTTTCTAACTAATCTATCTTTCTTTTTTCTAACTAATCTTTCTTTCTTTCTAACTAATCTGTCTTTCTTTCTAACTAATCTATCTTTCTTTCTAACTAATCTATCTTTCTTTCTTTCTTTCTAACTTTCTAACTAATCTTTCTTTCTTTCTAACTAATCTATCTTTCTTTCTAACTAATCTTTCTTTCACTCTTTCTAACTAATCTTTTTTCTTTCTAACTAATCTGTCTTTCATTCTTTCTAACTAATCTTTCTTTCATTCTTTCTAACCAATCTTTTTTTCTTTCTAACTAATCTTTCTTCTTTCTTTCTTTCTTTCTTTCTTTCTTTCTTTCTAACTAATCTTTCTTCTTTCTTTCTTTCTAACTAATCTTTCTTCTTTCTTTCTTTCTTTCTAACTAATCTTTCTTTCATTCTTTCTAACTAATCTTTTTTCTTTCTAACTAATCTATCTTTCTTTCTTTCAAACTAATCTTTCTTTCATTCTTTCTAACTAATCTTTCTTTCATTCTTTCTAACCAATCTTTCTTTCTTTCTAACTAATCTTTTTTTCTTTCTTTCTTTCTAACTAATCTGTCTTTCTTTCTTTCTTTCTTTCTTTCTAACTAATCTATCTTTCTTTCTTTCTTTCTTTCTAACTTTCTAACTAATCTTTCTTTCTTTCTAACTAATGTATCTTTCTTTCTAACTAATCTTTCTTTCACTCTTTCTAACTAATCTTTCTTTCACTCTTTCTAACTAATCTTTCTTTCTTTCTAACTAATCTTTCTTCTTTCTTTCTTTCTTTCTTTCTTTCTTTCTTTCTTTCTTTCTTTCTTTCTTTCATTCTTTCTAACTAATCTTTCTTCTTTCTTTCTTTCTTTCTTTCTTTCTTTCTTTCTTTCTAACTAATCTTTCTTCTTTCTTTCTTTCTAACTAATCTTTCTTCTTTCTTTCTTTCTTTCTAACTAATCTTTCTTTCATTCTTTCTAACTAATCTTTTTTCTTTCTAACTAATCTATCTTTCTTTCTTTCAAACTAATCTTTCTTTCATTCTTTCTAACTAATCTTTCTTTCATTCTTTCTAACCAATCTTTCTTTCTTTCTAACTAATCTTTTTTTCTTTCTTTCTTTCTTTCTTTCTTTCTTTCTTTCTTTCTTTCTTCCTAACTAATCTTTCTTCTTTCTTTCTTTCTTTCTTTCTAACTAATCTTTCTTCTTTCTTTCTTTCTTTCTTTCTTTCTTTCTTACTAATCTTTCTTTCTTTCTTTCTTTCTTTCTTTATTTCTAACTAATCTTTCTTCTTTCTTACTTTCTAACTAATTTTCTTTCTTCCTAACTAATCTTTCTTTCTTTCTTTCTTTCTTTCTAACTAATCTTTCTTCTTTCTTTCTTTCTTTCTTTCTTTCTTTTTCTTTCTAACTAATCTTTCTTCTTTCTTTCTTTCTTTCTTTCTTTCTAACTAATCTTTCTTCTTTCTTTCTTTCTAACTAATCTTTCTTTCTTTCTTTCTTTCTTTCTAACCAATCTTTCTTTATTTC
>JAROOI010000048.1:175000-177500 GCA_030578255.1 Tiaroga cobitis | reverse complement strand
TAACTAATCTATCTTTCTTTTTTCTAACTAATCTTTCTTTCTTTCTAACTAATCTGTCTTTCTTTCTAACTAATCTATCTTTCTTTCTAACTAATCTATCTTTCTTTCTTTCTTTCTAACTTTCTAACTAATCTTTCTTTCTTTCTAACTAATCTATCTTTCTTTCTAACTAATCTTTCTTTCACTCTTTCTAACTAATCTTTTTTCTTTCTAACTAATCTGTCTTTCATTCTTTCTAACTAATCTTTCTTTCATTCTTTCTAACCAATCTTTTTTTCTTTCTAACTAATCTTTCTTCTTTCTTTCTTTCTTTCTTTCTTTCTTTCTTTCTAACTAATCTTTCTTCTTTCTTTCTTTCTAACTAATCTTTCTTCTTTCTTTCTTTCTTTCTAACTAATCTTTCTTTCATTCTTTCTAACTAATCTTTTTTCTTTCTAACTAATCTATCTTTCTTTCTTTCAAACTAATCTTTCTTTCATTCTTTCTAACTAATCTTTCTTTCATTCTTTCTAACCAATCTTTCTTTCTTTCTAACTAATCTTTTTTTCTTTCTTTCTTTCTAACTAATCTGTCTTTCTTTCTTTCTTTCTTTCTTTCTAACTAATCTATCTTTCTTTCTTTCTTTCTTTCTAACTTTCTAACTAATCTTTCTTTCTTTCTAACTAATGTATCTTTCTTTCTAACTAATCTTTCTTTCACTCTTTCTAACTAATCTTTCTTTCACTCTTTCTAACTAATCTTTCTTTCTTTCTAACTAATCTTTCTTCTTTCTTTCTTTCTTTCTTTCTTTCTTTCTTTCTTTCTTTCTTTCTTTCTTTCATTCTTTCTAACTAATCTTTCTTCTTTCTTTCTTTCTTTCTTTCTTTCTTTCTTTCTTTCTAACTAATCTTTCTTCTTTCTTTCTTTCTAACTAATCTTTCTTCTTTCTTTCTTTCTTTCTAACTAATCTTTCTTTCATTCTTTCTAACTAATCTTTTTTCTTTCTAACTAATCTATCTTTCTTTCTTTCAAACTAATCTTTCTTTCATTCTTTCTAACTAATCTTTCTTTCATTCTTTCTAACCAATCTTTCTTTCTTTCTAACTAATCTTTTTTTCTTTCTTTCTTTCTTTCTTTCTTTCTTTCTTTCTTTCTTTCTTCCTAACTAATCTTTCTTCTTTCTTTCTTTCTTTCTTTCTAACTAATCTTTCTTCTTTCTTTCTTTCTTTCTTTCTTTCTTTCTTACTAATCTTTCTTTCTTTCTTTCTTTCTTTCTTTATTTCTAACTAATCTTTCTTCTTTCTTACTTTCTAACTAATTTTCTTTCTTCCTAACTAATCTTTCTTTCTTTCTTTCTTTCTTTCTAACTAATCTTTCTTCTTTCTTTCTTTCTTTCTTTCTTTCTTTTTCTTTCTAACTAATCTTTCTTCTTTCTTTCTTTCTTTCTTTCTTTCTAACTAATCTTTCTTCTTTCTTTCTTTCTAACTAATCTTTCTTTCTTTCTTTCTTTCTTTCTAACCAATCTTTCTTTATTTCTTTCTTTCTAATTATTCTTTCTTTCTTTCTTTCTAACTAATCTTTCTTTTTTCTTTCTTTCTTTCTTTCTTTCTTTCTTTCTTTCTTTCTTTCTTTCTTTCTAACTAATCTTTCTTTCTTTCTTTCTTTCTTTCTTTCTAACTAATCTTTCTTTCTTCTTTCTTTCTTTCTTTCTTTCTTTCTTTCTTTCTTTCTAACTAATATTTCTTCTTTCTTTCTTTCTTTCTTTCTTTCTTTCTTTCTTTCTAACTAATCTTTCTTCTTTCTTTCTTTCTAACTAATCTTTCTTCTTTCTTTCTTTCTCTCTTTCTAACTAATCTTTCTTCCTTTTTTAGCTAATCTTTCTTCTTTCTTTCTTTCTTTCTTTCTTTCTTTCTTTCTTTCTTTCTTTCTAACTAATCTTTCTTTCTTTCTTTCTTTCTTTCTAACTAATCTTTCTTCTTTCTTTCTTTCTTTCTTTCTTTCTTTCTTTCTTTCTAACTAATATTTCTTCTTTCTTTTCTTTCTAACTAATATTTCTTCTTTCTTTCTTTCTTTCTTTCTTTCTTTCTTTCTTTCTTTCTTTCTTTCTAACTAATCTTTCTTCTTTCTTTCTTTCTTTCTAACTAATCTTTCTTTATTTCTTTATTTCTTTCTTTCTTTCTTCTTTCTTTCTTTCTTTCTTTCTTTCTTTCTTTCTTTCTTTCTAACTAATCTTTCTTCTTTCTTTCTTTCTTTCTTTCTTTCTTTCTTTCCAACTAATCTTTCTTCTTTCTTTCTTTCTTTCTTTCTTTCTTTCTTCCTTTCTAACTAATCTTTCTTCTTTGTTTCTTTCTTTCTTTCTTTCTAACTAATCTTTCTTCTTTCTTTCTTTCTAACTAATCTTTCTTCTTTCTTTCTTTCTCTCTTTCTAGCTAATCTTTCTTCCTTTTTTAGCGAATCTTTCTTCTTTCTTTCTTTCTTTCTTTCTTTCTAACTAATCTTTCTTCTTTCTTTCTTTCTTTCT
>JAROOI010000048.1:0-170000 GCA_030578255.1 Tiaroga cobitis | reverse complement strand
TTCTAACTAATCTATCTTTCTTTCTTTCAAACTAATCTTTCTTTCATTCTTTCTAACTAATCTTTCTTTCATTCTTTCTAACCAATCTTTCTTTCTTTCTAACTAATCTTTTTTTCTTTCTTTCTTTCTTTCTTTCTTTCTTTCTTTCTTTCTTTCTTTCTTTCTTCCTAACTAATCTTTCTTCTTTCTTTCTTTCTTTCTTTCTAACTAATCTTTCTTCTTTCTTTCTTTCTTTCTTTCTTTCTTACTAATCTTTCTTTCTTTCTTTCTTTCTTTATTTCTAACTAATCTTTCTTCTTTCTTACTTTCTAACTAATTTTCTTTCTTTCTAACTAATCTTTCTTTCTTTCTTTCTTTCTTTCTAACTAATCTTTCTTCTTTCTTTCTTTCTTTCTTTCTTTCTTTCTTTCTTTCTTTCTTTCTTTCTTTCTTTTTCTTTCTAACTAATCTTTCTTCTTTCTTTCTTTCTTTCTTTCTTTCTTTCTTTCTAACTAATCTTTCTTCTTTCTTTCTTTCTAACTAATCTTTCTTTCTTTCTTTCTTTCTTTCTAACCAATCTTTCTTTATTTCTTTCTTTCTAACTATTCTTTCTTTCTTTCTTTCTAACTAATCTTTCTTTTTTCTTTCTTTCTTTCTTTCTTTCTTTCTTTCTAACTAATCTTTCTTTCTTTCTTTCTTTCTTTCTTTCTTTCTAACTAATCTTTCTTTCTTCTTTCTTTCTTTCTTTCTTTCTTTCTTTCTAACTAATATTTCTTCTTTCTTTCTTTCTTTCTTTCTTTCTTTCTTTCTTTCTAACTAATCTTTCTTCTTTCTTTCTTTCTAACTAATCTTTCTTCTTTCTTTCTTTCTCTCTTTCTAACTAATCTTTCTTCCTTTTTTAGCTAATCTTTCTTCTTTCTTTCTTTCTTTCTTTCTTTCTTTCTTTCTTTCTTTCTTTCTTTCTTTCTAACTAATCTTTCTTTCTTTCTTTCTTTCTTTCTAACTAATCTTTCTTCTTTCTTTCTTTCTTTCTTTCTTTCTTTCTAACTAATATTTCTTCTTTCTTTTCTTTCTAACTAATATTTCTTCTTTCTTTCTTTCTTTCTTTCTTTCTTTCTTTCTTTCTTTCTTTCTAACTAATCTTTCTTCTTTCTTTCTTTCTTTCTTTCTAACTAATCTTTCTTTATTTCTTTATTTCTTTCTTTCTTTCTTCTTTCTTTCTTTCTTTCTTTCTTTCTTTCTTTCTTTCTTTCTAACTAATCTTTCTTCTTTCTTTCTTTCTTTCTTTCTTTCTTTCTTTCTTTCTTTCTTTCCAACTAATCTTTCTTCTTTCTTTCTTTCTTTCTTTCTTTCTTTCTTCCTTTCTAACTAATCTTTCTTCTTTCTTTCTTTCTTTCTTTCTTTCTAACTAATCTTTCTTCTTTCTTTCTTTCTAACTAATCTTTCTTCTTTCTTTCTTTCTCTCTTTCTAGCTAATCTTTCTTCCTTTTTTAGCGAATCTTTCTTCTTTCTTTCTTTCTTTCTTTCTTTCTTTCTTTCTAACTAATCTTTCTTCTTTCTTTCTTTCTTTCTAACTAATCTTTCTTCTTTCTTTCTTTCTTTCTTTCTAACTAACTAATCTTTCTTTCTTTCTAAGTAATCTTTCTTCTTTCTTTCTTTCTTTCTTTCTTTCTAACTAATCTTTCTTTCTTTCTAACTATTCTTTCTTCTTTCTTTCTTTCTAACTAATCGATCTTTCTTTCTTTCTAACTAATCTTTCTAACTAATCTATCTATCTATCTATCTATCTATCTATCTATCTATCTATCTATCTATCTATCTATCTATCTATCTATCTATCTTATCTATCTTTCTAAATAATCTATCTATCTATCTTTCTAACTAATCTATCTATCTATCTTTCTAACTAATATATCTATCTATCTATCTTTCTATCTATCTATCTATCTATCTATCTATCTATCTATCTATCTATCTATCTTTATTTCGTTCTAACTAATCTTTTCTTTCTTTCTAACTAATCTTTTTTTCTTTCTTTCTTTCTTTCTTTCTTTCTTTCTTTCTTTCTTTCTTTCTTTCTAACTAATCCATCCTTCTTTCTTTCTTACTGATCTATCTTTCTTTCTGTCTTTCTAACTAATCTTTCTTTATTTCTTTCTAACTAATCTTTTCTTTTTTTTCTAACTAATCTTTCTTTCTTTCTTTCTAATTATCTTTCTTTCTTTTTACCTAATCTTTCTTTCTTTTTCTTTCTTTCTTTCCAACTAATCTCTTTCTTTCTTTCTTTCTTTCTTTCTTTCTTTCTTACTGATCTATCTTTCTTTCTATCTTATCTTTCTTTCTGTCTTTCTAACTAATCTTTCTTTATTTCTTTCTAACTGATCTTTTCTTTCTTTCTAACTAATCATTCTTTCTTTCTTTCTTTCTTTCTTTCTTTCTTTCTTTCTTCCTAATATTTCTTTCTTTTTTCTTTCTTTCTTTCTTTCTAACTAATCTTTCTTTCTTTCTTTCTAACTAATATTCTTTCTTTCTTTCTTTCTTTCTTTCTAACTAATCTTTCTTTCTTTCTTTTTTTCTTTCTTTCTTTCTTTCTTTCTTTCTTTCTTTCTAACTAATCTTCTTTCTTTCTTTCTTTCTTACTTTCTAACTAATCTTTCTTCTTTCTTTCTTTCTTTCTTTCTTTCTTTCTAACTAATCTTTCTTTCTTTCTTTCTAACTAATCTTTCTTCTTTCTTTCTTTCTTTCTCTCTAACTAATCTTTCTTCTTTCTTTCTTTCTTTCTTCCTTTCTTTCTTTCTTTCTTTCTTTCTTTCTAACTAATCTTTCTTTCTTTCTAACTAATCTTTCTTCTTTCTTTCTTTCTTTCTTTCTAACTAATCTTTCTTTCTTTCTAACTAATCTTTCTTCTTTCTTTCTTTCTTTCTTTCTTTCTTTCTTTCTTTCTAACTAATCTTTCTTCTTTCTTTCTTTCTTTCTTTCTTTCTTACTTTCTTACTTTCTAACTAATCTTTCTTTCTTTCTTTCTAACTAATCTTTCTTCTTTCTTTCTTTCTTTCTTTCTTTCTAACTAATCTTTCTTCTTTCTTTCTTTCTTTCTTTCTTTCTTTCTAACTAATCTTTCTTTCTTTCATTCTTTCTAACTATTCTTTCTTTCTTTCTAAGTAATCCATCTTTCTTTCTTTCTTTCTAACTAGTCTTTCTTTCTTTCTTTTTAACTAATCTATCTATCTTTCTTTCTTTTTAACTAATCTATATATCTTTCTTTCTAACTAATCTATCTATCTTTCTTTCTTTTTAACTAATCTATCTATCTTTCTTTCTTTTTAACTAATCTATCTATCTTTCTTTTTAACTAATCTATCTATCTATCTTTCTTTCTAACTAATCTTTCTTCTTTCTTTCTTTCTTTCTTCTCTCTTTCTTCTTTCTTTCTTTCTTTCTTTCTTTCTTTCTAACTAATCTTTCTTCTTTCTTTCTTTCTTTCTAACTAATCTTCTTTCTTTCTTTCTTTCTTTCTTTCTTTCTTTCTTTCTTTCTTTCTTTCTTTCTAATCTTTCTTTCTTCCTAATATTTATTTCTTTTTTCTTTCTTTCTTTCTTTCTTTCTTTCTTTCTTTCTTTCTTTCTTTCTTTCTAACTAATCTTTCTTCTTTCTTTCTTTCTTCCTAATCTTTCTTTCTAACTAATCTTTCTTTCTTTCTTTCTAACTAATCTTCTTTCTTTCTTTCTTTCTTTCTTTCTTTCTTTCTTTCTTTCTTACTTTCTAACTAATCTTTCTTCTTTCTTTCTTTCTTTCTTTCTTTCTTTCTTTCTTTCTTTCTTTCTTTCTTTCTTTATAACTAATCTTTCTTTCTAACTAATCTTTCTTCTTTCTTTCTTTCTTTCTTTCTTTCTAACTAATCTTTCTTTCTTTATAACTAATCTTTCTTCTTTCTTTTTTTCTTTCTTTCTTTCTTTCTTTCTTTCTTTCTTTTTTTCTTTCTTTCTAACTAATCTTTCTTTCTTTCTTTCTTTCTTTCTTTCTTTCTAACTAATCTTTCTTTCTTTCTTTCTAACTAATCTTTCTTTCTTTCTTTCTCTCTTTCTAACTAATCTTTCTTCTTTCTTTCTTTCTTTCTTTATAACTAATCTTTCTTTCTTTCTAACTAATCTTTCTTCTTTCTTTCTTTCTAACTAATCTTTCTTCTTTCTTTCTTTCTTTCTAACTAATCTTTCTTTCATTCTTTCTAACTAATCTTTTTTCTTTCTAACTAATCTATCTTTCTTTCTTTCAAACTAATCTTTCTTTCATTCTTTCTAACTAATCTTTCTTTCATTCTTTCTAACCAATCTTTCTTTCTTTCTAACTAATCTTTTTTTCTTTCTTTCTTTCTTTCTTTCTTTCTTTCTTTCTTTCTTTCTTCCTAACTAATCTTTCTTCTTTCTTTCTTTCTTTCTTTCTAACTAATCTTTCTTCTTTCTTTCTTTCTTTCTTTCTTTCTTTCTTTCATTCTTTCTTTCTTTCTTTCTAACTAACTAATCTTTCTTCTTTCTTTCTTTCTTACTTACTAATCTTTCTTTCTTTCTTTCTTTCTTTCTTTATTTCTAACTAATCTTTCTTCTTTCTTACTTTCTAACTAATTTTCTTTCTTTCTAACTAATCTTTCTTCTTTCTTTCTTCTTTCTTTCTTTCTTTCTTTCTTTCTTTCTTTCTAACTAATCTTTCTTCTTTCTTTCTTTCTTTCTTTCTTTCTTTTTCTTTCTAACTAATCTTTCTTCTTTCTTTCTTTCTTTCTTTCTTTCTTTCTTTCTAACTAATCTTTCTTCTTTCTTTCTTTCTAACTAATCTTTCTTTCTTTCTTTCTTTCTAACCAATCTTTCTTTATTTCTTTCTTTCTAACTATTCTTTCTTTCTTTCTTTCTAACTAATCTTTCTTTTTTCTTTCTTTCTTTCTTTCTTTCTTTCTTTCTTTCTTTCTTTCTTTCTTTCTTTCTTTCTAACTAATCTTTCTTTCTTTCTTTCTTTCTTTCTTTCTTTCTTTCTAACTAATCTTTCTTTCTTCTTTCTTTCTTTCTTTCTTTCTTTCTTTCTTTCTTTCTTTCTAACTAATATTTCTTCTTTCTTTCTTTCTTTCTTTCTTTCTTTCTAACTAATCTTTCTTCTTTCTTTCTTTCTAACTAATCTTTCTTCTTTCTTTCTTTCTCTCTTTCTAACTAATCTTTCTTCCTTTTTTAGCTAATCTTTCTTCTTTCTTTCTTTCTTTCTTTCTTTCTTTCTTTCTAACTAATCTTTCTTTCTTTCTTTCTTTCTTTCTTTCTAACTAATCTTTCTTCTTTCTTTCTTTCTTTCTTTCTTTCTAACTAATATTTCTTCTTTCTTTTCTTTCTAACTAATATTTCTTCTTTCTTTCTTTCTTTCTTTCTTTCTTTCTTTCTTTCTTTCTAACTAATCTTTCTTCTTTCTTTCTTTCTTTCTTTCTTTCTTTCTTTCTTTCTTTCTTTCTTTCTAACTAATCTTTCTTCTTTCTTTCTTTCTTACTAATCGTTCTTCTTTCTTTCTTTCTCTCTTTCTAACTAATCTTTCTTCTTTCTTTCTTTCTTTCTTTCTTTCTTTCTTTCTAACTAATCTTTCTTCTTTCTTTCTTTCTTTCTTTCTTTCTTTCTTTCTTTCTAACTAATCTTTCTTTCTTTCTTTCTTTCTTTCTTTCTAACTAATCTTTCTTCTTTCTTTCTTTCTTACTAATCGTTCTTCTTTCTTTCTTTCTCTCTTTCTAACTAATCTTTCTTCTTTCTTTCTTTCTTTCTAGCTAATATTTCTTCTTTCTTTCTTTCTTTCTTTCTTACTGATCTATCTTTCTTTCTATCTTATCTTTCTTTCTGTCTTTCTAACTAATCTTTCTTTATTTCTTTCTAATTAATCTTTTATTTCTAACTAATCTTTCTTTCTTTCTAACTAATCTTTCTTTCTTTTTAACTAATCTATCTATCCTTCTTTCTTTCTAACTAATCCTTCTTTCTTTCTAACTAATCATTCTTTCTTTCTTTCTTTCTTTCTTACTGATCTATCTTTCTAACTAACTAATCTTTCTTTCTTTCTAACTAATCTTTCTTTCTTTTGTAACTAATCTTTCTTTCTTACTAACTAATATTTCTTTCTTTCTTTCTTTCTTTCTAACTAATTTTTCTTTCTTTCTTTCTAACTAACTAATCTTTCTTTCTAACTGATCATCTTTTCTTTCTTTCTTTCTTTCTTTCTTTCTTACTTTCTAACTAATCTTTCTTTCTAACTGATCATCTTTTCTTTCTTTCTTTCTTTCTTTCTTTCTTTCTTTCTTTCTTTCTTACTTTCTAACTAATCTTTCTTTCTTTCTAACTAATCTTTCTTCTTTCTTTCTTTCTTTCTTTCTTACTTTCTAACTAATCTTTCTTTCTTTCTAACTAATCTTTCTTCTTTCTTTCTTTCTTTCTTTCTCTCTTTCTAACTAATCTTTCTTCTTTCTTTCTTTCTTTCTAACTAATCTTTCTTTCTTTCTAACTAATCTTTCTTCTTTCTTTCTTTCTTTCTTTCTTTCTTTCTTTCTTTCTTTCTTTCTAACTAATCTTTCTTTCTTTCTAACCAATCTTTCTTCTTTCTTTCTTTCTTTCTTTCTTTCTTTCTAACTAATCTGTCTTCTTTCTTTCTTTCTTTCTTTCTTACTTTCTAACTAATCTTTCTTTCTTTCTAACTAATCTTTCTTCTTTCTTTCTTTCTAACTAATCTTTCTTTCTTTCTTTCTTTCTTTCTTTCTTTCTAATCTTTCTTTCTAACTAATCTTTCTTTCTTTTTAACTAATCTATCTATCCTTCTTTCTTTCTAACTAATCCTTCTTTCTTTCTAACTAATCATTCTTTCTTTCTTTCTTTCTTTCTTACTGATCTATCTTTCTAACTAACTAATCTTTCTTTCTTTCTAACTAATCTTTCTTTCTTTTGTAACTAATCTTTCTTTCTTACTAACTAATATTTCTTTCTTTCTTTCTTTCTTTCTAACTAATTTTTCTTTCTTTCTTTCTAACTAACTAATCTTTCTTTCTAACTGATCATCTTTTCTTTCTTTCTTTCTTTCTTTCTTTCTTTCTTTCTTTCTTTCTTTCTTTCTTACTTTCTAACTAATCTTTCTTTCTTTCTAACTAATCTTTCTTCTTTCTTTCTTTCTTTCTTTCTCTCTTTCTAACTAATCTTTCTTCTTTCTTTCTTTCTTTCTTTCTTTCTTTCTAACTAATCTTTCTTTCTTTCTAACTAATCTTTCTTCTTTCTTTCTTTCTTTCTTTCTTTCTTTCTTTCTAACTAATCTTTCTTTCTTTCTAACCAATCTTTCTTCTTTCTTTCTTTCTTTCTTTCTTTCTTTCTTTCTTTCTTTCTAACTAATCTGTCTTCTTTCTTTCTTTCTTACTTTCTAACTAATCTTTCTTTCTTTCTAACTAATCTTTCTTCTTTCTTTCTTTCTAACTAATCTTTCTAACTAATCTTTCTTTCTTTCTTTCTTTCTTTCTAATCTTTCTTTCTAATCTTTCTTTCTAACTAATCTTTCTTCTTTCTTTCTTTCTTTCTTTCTTTCTTTCTTCTTTCTTTCTTTCTAACTAATCTTTCTTCTTTCTTTCTTTCTTACTTTCTTTCTTTCTTTCTAACTAATCTTTCTTCTTTCTTTCTTTCTTTCTTTCTTTCTAACTAATCTTTCTTTCTTTCTAACTAATCTTTCTTCTTTCTTTCTTTCTTCTTTCTTTCTTTCTTACTAATCTTTCTTTCTTTCTAACTAATCTTCTTTCTTTCTTTCTTTCTTTCTTTCTAACTAATCTTTCTTTCTTTCTAACCAATCTTTCTTCTTTCTTTCTTTCTTTCTAACTAATCTGTCTTCTTTCTTTCTTTCTTTCTTTCTTACTTTCTAACTAATCTTTCTTTCTTTCTAACTAATCTTTCTTCTTTCTTTCTTTCTAACTAATCTTTCTAACTAATCTTTCTTTCTTTCTTTCTTTCTTTCTTTCTAATCTTTCTTTCTAATCTTTCTTTCTAACTAATCTTTCTTCTTTCTTTCTTTCTTTCTTTCTTTCTAACTAATCTTTATTTCTTTCTAACTAATCTTTCTTCTTTCTTTCTTTCTTTCTAACTAATCTTTCTTCTTTTTTTCTTTCTTTCTTTCTAACTAATCTTTCTTTCTTTCTTTCTTTCTTTCTTTCTTTCTTTCTTTCTTTCTTTCTTTCTTTCTAACTAATCTTTCTTCTTTCTTTCTTTCTTACTAATCGTTCTTCTTTCTTTCTTTCTCTCTTTCTAACTAATCTTTCTTCTTTCTTTCTTTCTTTCTTTCTTTCTAACTAATCTTTCTTCTTTCTTTCTTTCTTTCTTTCTTTCTTTCTAACTAATCTTTCTTTCTTTCTTTCTTTCTTTCTAACTAATCTTTCTTCTTTCTTTCTTTCTTACTAATCGTTCTTCTTTCTTTCTTTCTCTCTTTCTAACTAATCTTTCTTCTTTCTTTCTTTCTTTCTAGCTAATATTTCTTCTTTCTTTCTTTCTTTCTTTCTTACTGATCTATCTTTCTTTCTATCTTATCTTTCTTTCTGTCTTTCTAACTAATCTTTCTTTATTTCTTTCTAATTAATCTTTTATTTCTAACTAATCTTTCTTTCTTTCTAACTAATCTTTCTTTCTTTTTAACTAATCTATCTATCCTTCTTTCTTTCTAACTAATCCTTCTTTCTTTCTAACTAATCATTCTTTCTTTCTTTCTTTCTTTCTTACTGATCTATCTTTCTAACTAACTAATCTTTCTTTCTTTCTAACTAATCTTTCTTTATTTCTTTCTAATTAATCTTTTATTTCTAACTAATCTTTCTTTCTTTCTAACTAATCTTTCTTTCTTTTTAACTAATCTATCTATCCTTCTTTCTTTCTAACTAATCCTTCTTTCTTTCTAACTAATCATTCTTTCTTTCTTTCTTTCTTTCTAACTAATCTTTCTTCTTTCTTTCTTTCTTTCTTTCTAACTAATCTTTCTTTCTTTCTTTCTTTCTTTCTTTCTTTCTTTCTAACTAATCTTCTTTCTTTCTAACTAATCGTTCTTCTTTCTTTCTTTCTCTCTTTCTAACTAATCTTTCTTCTTTCTTTCTTTCTTTCTAGCTAATATTTCTTCTTTCTTTCTTTCTTTCTTACTGATCTATCTTTCTTTCTATCTTATCTTTCTTTCTGTCTTTCTAACTAATCTTTCTTTATTTCTTTCTAATTAATCTTTTCTTTCTAACTAATCTTTCTTTCTTTCTAACTAATCTTTCTTTCTTTTTAACTAATCTATCTATCCTTCTTTCTTTCTAACTAATCCTTCTTTCTTTCTAACTAATCATTCTTTCTTTCTTTCTTTCTTTCTTTCTGATCTATCTTTCTAACTAACTAATCTTTCTTTCTAACTAATCTTTCTTTATTTCTTTCTAATTAATCTTTTATTTCTAACTAATCTTTCTTTCTTTCTAACTAATCTTTCTTTCTTTTTAACTAATCTATCTATCCTTCTTTCTTTCTAACTAATCCTTCTTTCTTTCTAACTAATCATTCTTTCTTTCTTTCTTTCTTTCTTTCTAACTAATCTTTCTTCTTTCTTTCTTTCTTTCTAGCTAATATTTCTTCTTTCTTTCTTTCTTTCTTTCTTACTGATCTATCTTTCTTTCTATCTTATCTTTCTTTCTGTCTTTCTAACTAATCTTTCTTTATTTCTTTCTAATTAATCTTTTATTTCTAACTAATCTTTCTTTCTTTCTAACTAATCTTTCTTTCTTTTTAACTAATCTATCTATCCTTCTTTCTTTCTAACTAATCCTTCTTTCTTTCTAACTAATCATTCTTTCTTTCTTTCTTTCTTTCTTACTGATCTATCTTTCTAACTAACTAATCTTTCTTTCTTTCTAACTAATCTTTCTTTATTTCTTTCTAATTAATCTTTTCTTTCTAACTAATCTTTCTTTCTTTCTAACTAATCTTTCTTTCTTTTTAACTAATCTATCTATCCTTCTTTCTTTCTAACTAATCCTTCTTTCTTTCTAACTAATCATTCTTTCTTTCTTTCTTTCTTTCTTACTGATCTATCTTTCTAACTAACTAATCTTTCTTTCTTTCTAACTAATCTTTCTTTCTTTTGTAACTAATCTTTCTTTCTTACTAACTAATATTTCTTTCTTTCTTTCTTTCTTTCTTTCTTTCTAACTAATTTTTCTTTCTTTCTTTCTAACTAACTAATCTTTCTTTCTAACTGATCATCTTTTCTTTCTTTCTTTCTTTCTTTCTTTCTTTCTTTCTTTCTTTCTTACTTTCTAACTAATCTTTCTTTCTTTCTAACTAATCTTTCTTCTTTCTTTCTTTCTTTCTTTCTTTCTTTCTTTCTTACTTTCTAACTAATC
Source organism: Tiaroga cobitis (assembly GCA_030578255.1). Taxonomy (NCBI): domain Eukaryota; kingdom Metazoa; phylum Chordata; class Actinopteri; order Cypriniformes; family Leuciscidae; genus Tiaroga; species Tiaroga cobitis. The sequence continues at coordinate 159,625 of JAROOI010000048.1, read as the reverse complement.
TTTCTTTCTTTCTAACTAATCTTTCTTCTTTCTTTCTTTCTTTCTTTCTCTCTTTCTAACTAATCTTTCTTCTTTCTTTCTTTCTTTCTTTCTAACTAATCTTTCTTTCTTTCTAACTAATCTTTCTTCTTTCTTTCTTTCTTTCTAACTAATCTTTCTTTCTTTCTAACCAATCTTTCTTCTTTCTTTCTTTCTTTCTAACTAATCTGTCTTCTTTCTTTCTTTCTTACTTTCTAACTAATCTTTCTTTCTAACTAATCTTTCTTCTTTCTTTCTTTCTAACTAATCTTTCTAACTAATCTTTCTTTCTTTCTTTCTTTCTTTCTTTCTTTCTTTCTTTCTTTCTTTCTAATCTTTCTTTCTAATCTTTCTTTCTAACTAATCTTTCTTCTTTCTTTCTTTCTTTCTTTCTTTCTTTCTTTCTTTCTTCTTTCTTTCTTTCTAACTAATCTTTCTTCTTTCTTTCTTTCTTACTTTCTTTCTTTCTTTCTAACTAATCTTTCTTCTTTCTTTCTTTCTTTCTTTCTTTCTTTCTTTCTTTCTTTCTAACTAATCTTTCTTCTTTCTTTCTTTCTTTCTTTCTTCTTTCTTTCTTTCTTTCTTTCTTTCTTTCTAACTAATCTTTCTTTCTTTCTAACTAATCTTTCTTCTTTCTTTCTTTCTTTCTTTCTTTCTTTCTTTCTAACTAATCTTTCTTTCTTTCTAACCAATCTTTCTTCTTTCTTTCTTTCTTTCTAACTAATCTGTCTTCTTTCTTTCTTTCTTTCTTTCTTACTTTCTAACTAATCTTTCTTTCTTTCTAACTAATCTTTCTTCTTTCTTTCTTTCTAACTAATCTTTCTAACTAATCTTTCTTTCTTTCTTTCTTTCTTTCTTTCTTTCTTTCTTTCTTTCTAATCTTTCTTTCTAATCTTTCTTTCTAACTAATCTTTCTTCTTTCTTTCTTTCTTTCTTTCTTTCTTTCTTTCTAACTAATCTTTCTTTCTTTCTAACTAATCTTTCTTCTTTCTTTCTTTCTTTCTTCTTTCTTTCTCTCTTTCTAACTAATCTTTCTTCTTTCTTTCTTTCTTTCTTTCTTTCTTTCTTTCTAACTAATCTTTCTTCTTTCTTTCTTTCTTTCTTTCTTTCTTTCTAACTAATCTTTCTTTCTTTCTTTCTTTCTTTCTTTCTTTCTAACTAATCTTTCTTCTTTCTTTCTTTCTTACTAATCGTTCTTCTTTCTTTCTTTCTCTCTTTCTAACTAATCTTTCTTCTTTCTTTCTTTCTTTCTAGCTAATATTTCTTCTTTCTTTCTTTCTTTCTTTCTTACTGATCTATCTTTCTTTCTATCTTATCTTTCTTTCTGTCTTTCTAACTAATCTTTCTTTATTTCTTTCTAATTAATCTTTTCTTTCTAACTAATCTTTCTTTCTTTCTAACTAATCTTTCTTTCTTTTTAACTAATCTATCTATCCTTCTTTCTTTCTAACTAATCCTTCTTTCTTTCTAACTAATCATTCTTTCTTTCTTTCTTTCTTTCTTTCTTACTGATCTATCTTTCTAACTAACTAATCTTTCTTTCTTTCTAACTAATCTTTCTTTATTTCTTTCTAATTAATCTTTTATTTCTAACTAATCTTTCTTTCTTTCTAACTAATCTTTCTTTCTTTTTAACTAATCTATCTATCCTTCTTTCTTTCTAACTAATCCTTCTTTCTTTCTAACTAATCATTCTTTCTTTCTTTCTTTCTTTCTAACTAATCTTTCTTCTTTCTTTCTTTCTTTCTTTCTTTCTTTCTTTCTTTCTTTCTTTCTAACTAATCTTTCTTTCTTTCTTTCTTTCTTTCTTTCTTTCTTTCTTTCTAACTAATCTTCTTTCTTTCTAACTAATCGTTCTTCTTTCTTTCTTTCTCTCTTTCTAACTAATCTTTCTTCTTTCTTTCTTTCTTTCTAGCTAATATTTCTTCTTTCTTTCTTTCTTTCTTTCTTACTGATCTATCTTTCTTTCTATCTTATCTTTCTTTCTGTCTTTCTAACTAATCTTTCTTAATTTCTTTCTAATTAATCTTTTCTTTCTAACTAATCTTTCTTTCTTTCTAACTAATCTTTCTTTCTTTTTAACTAATCTATCTATCCTTCTTTCTTTCTAACTAATCCTTCTTTCTTTCTAACTAATCATTCTTTCTTTCTTTCTTTCTTTCTAACTAATCTTTCTTCTTTCTTTCTTTCTTTCTTTCTTTCTTTCTTTCTTTCTTTCTAACTAATCTTTCTTTCTTTCTAACTAATCTTTCTTTCTTTTTAACTAATCTATCTATCCTTCTTTCTTTCTAACTAATCCTTCTTTCTTTCTAACTAATCATTCTTTCTTTCTTTCTTTCTTTCTTTCTTTCTTACTGATCTATCTTTCTAACTAACTAATCTTTCTTTCTTTCTAACTAATCTTTCTTTCTTTTGTAACTAATCTTTCTTTCTTACTAACTAATATTTCTTTCTTTCTTTCTTTCTTTCTAACTAATTTTTCTTTCTTTCTTTCTAACTAACTAATCTTTCTTTCTAACTGATCATCTTTTCTTTCTTTCTTTCTTTCTTTCTTTCTTTCTTACTTTCTAACTAATCTTTCTTTCTTTCTAACTAATCTTTCTTCTTTCTTTCTTTCTTTCTTTCTTTCTTTCTTACTTTCTAACTAATCTTTCTTTCTTTCTAACTAATCTTTCTTCTTTCTTTCTTTCTTTCTTTCTCTCTTTCTAACTAATCTTTCTTCTTTCTTTCTTTCTTTCTTTCTAACTAATCTTTCTTTCTTTCTAACTAATCTTTCTTCTTTCTTTCTTTCTTTCTTTCTTTCTTTCTTTCTAACTAATCTTTCTTTCTTTCTAACCAATCTTTCTTCTTTCTTTCTTTCTTTCTTTCTTTCTTTCTTTCTAACTAATCTGTCTTCTTTCTTTCTTTCTTACTTTCTAACTAATCTTTCTTTCTTTCTAACTAATCTTTCTTCTTTCTTTCTTTCTAACTAATCTTTCTAACTAATCTTTCTTTCTTTCTTTCTTTCTTTCTTTCTTTCTTTCTTTTTTTCTTTCTAACTAATCTTTCTTTCTTTCTAACTAATCTTTCTTCTTTCTTTCTTTCTTTCTTTCTTTCTTTCTAACTAATCTTTCTTTCTTTCTTTCTAACTATTCTTTCTTCTTTCTTTCTTTCTAACTAATCTTTCTTTCTTTCTTTCTTTCTTTCTAACTAATCTTTCTTTCTTTCTTTCTAACTAATCTTTCTTTCTTTCTTTCTTTCTTTCTAACTAATCTTTCTTTCTTTCTTTCCTTCTAACTAATCTTTCTTCTTTCTTTCTTTCTTTCTTTCTTCTTTCTAACTAATCTTTCTTCTTTCTTTCTTTGTTTCTTTCTTTCTTTCTTTCTAATCTTTCTTTCTTTCTAACTAATCTTTCTTTCTTTCTTTCTAACTAATCTTTCTTTCTTTCTTTCTAACTAATCTTTCTTCTTTCTTTCTTTCTTTCTTTCTTTCTAACTAATCTTTCTTCTTTCTTTCTATCTTTCTTTCTTTCTTTCTTTCTAAGTAATCTTTCTTTCTTTCTTTCTTTCTTTCTAGCTAATCTTTCTTTCTAACTAATCTTTCTTATTTCTTTCTTTCTTTCTTTCTTTCTTTCTAACTAATCTTTTTTCTTTCTTTCTTTTTTTCTTTTTTTCTTTCTTTCTTTCTTTCTAACTTATCTTTCTTTCTTTCTTTCTTTCTTTCTTTCTTTCTTTCTTTCTTTCTAACTAATCTTTCTTCTTTCTTTCTTTCTTTCTTTCTAACTAATCTTTCTTCTTTCTTTCTTTATTTCTTTCTTTCTATCTTTCTTTCTTTCTTTCTAAGTAATCTTTCTTTCTTTCTTTCTTTCTAGCTAATCTTTCTTTCTTTCTTTCTAACTAATCTTTCTTCTTTCTTTCTTTCTTTCTTTCTAACTAATCTTTCTTCTTTCTTTCTTTCTTTCTTTCTAATCTTTCTTTCTTTCTAACTAATCTTTCTTCTTTCTTTCTTTCTAGCTAATCTTTCTTCTTTATATCTTTCTAACTAATATTTCTTTCTTTCTTTCTAACTAATCTTTCTTCTTTCTTTCTAACTAATCTTTCTTTCTTTCTTTCTAACTAATCTTTCTTCTTTCTTTCTTTCTGTCTTTCTTTCTTTCTAGCTAATCTTTCTTCTTTCTTTCTTTCTTTCTTTCTTTCTTTCTAACTAATCTTTCTTTCTTTCTTTCTTTCTTTCTTTCTTTCTTTCTTTCTAACTAATCTTTCTTCTTTCTTTCTTTCTAACTAATCTTTCTTCTTTATTTCTTTCTAACTAATATTTCTTCTTTCTTTCTTTCTTTCTTTCTTTCTTTCTTTCTTTCTTTCTAATCTTTATTCTTTCTTTCTTTCTTTCTTTCTAACTAATCTTTCTTCTTTCTTTCTTTATTTCTTTCGTTCTATCTTTCTTTCTTTCTTTCTTTCTAAGTAATCTTTCTTTCTTTCTTTCTTTCTTTCTTTCTAGCTAATCTTTCTTTCTAACTAATCTTTCTTCTTTCTTTCTTTCTTTCCTTCTTTCTTTCTAACTAATCTTTCTTCTTTCTTTCTTTCTTTCTTTTTTTCTTTCTTTCTTTCTTTCTAACTTATCTTTCTTTCTTTCTTTCTTTCTTTCTTTCTTTCTAACTAATCTTTCTTCTTTCTTTCTTTCTTTCTTTCTTTCTAACTAATCTTTCTTCTTTCTTTCTTTATTTCTTTCTTTCTATCTTTCTTTCTTTCTTTCTAAGTAATCTTTCTTTCTTTCTTTCTTTCTAGCTAATCTTTCTTTCTTTCTTTCTAACTAATCTTTCTTCTTTCTTTCTTTCTTTCTTTCTTTCTAACTAATCTTTCTTCTTTCTTTCTTTCTTTCTTTCTTTCTTTCTAATCTTTCTTTCTTTCTAACTAATCTTTCTTCTTTCTTTCTTTCTAGCTAATCTTTCTTCTTTATATCTTTCTAACTAATATTTGAAGAGGTCTTTTCCAAAACGCGATAAACGCCATTTTTAAAAAAAATGAGTTTGTCATGTCATTTTGCTGTGCACTGAACCTATTCACTGCTCCATCAACATTTCATGCCAAATCGCTACATTTCCTTGTTTAAAATGTACTACAAGATGCAGTTTCTTTCCAAAACGCGATAAGCGCCAAACCTATTTTTAGCCTAAACGCGATAAATCCTCTCAACTAATCAGAATTCGGTGAACGTTCTACGCAATCCAACAGGGTGGCGCTCTGAACAGAGGTTTGTTTATGTTCATTTATTCCTCAAAATGAGTGAGTTTTCTAGTCGACTAGTAGTAGTTCATTTAAGTTTAATCACATATTTCTATTGATTTAATTATTTAAATATGGGAGAGAAACCATAATGACCATTTTTTTAATTGCCTATTCCGCATCTCACGCATAAAGCTTGCCACAAAGAACCGACAAAAGTAATGATTAGGCCTATGCATGAAACTTTTGAATTGTTTATTTTTTAATTAGTGTTTTCTGTCAGATATAGCTGAAAAGATAAAGTTGACTATGCTGACTCGCCATCTTCGCAGTAGTGAACGCGCCTATAGAGAGAAATGCACACTTTGAATTAGCCTACATACGCAGAGAGTAGCCAATTTCTTTTCGTTTTTTATTGTTTTGTTTAAATGTAGACATTTCAAGCTTTTTATAGATATACTTCTCAGGATTGTGAGGCAAGTATCGCTGTGTTTCGGTTCATTTATGTGATGCTCTCCAGATCACGCGCGGGCGCTTCCGTGTCCTGATTATATGTCTGCTTATATTTGCTTATTTATTTATTATTAATCCAGTCAATTTGTTGATGAAACATTGATTAAAATGAAGATACAATTTATACAAAACGAAATTCACTTTAAAGCAAGGCTTTCTACTAAACAAAACTTAATAAGTGGTCAAAATCATGTCTGACCCATTCCAAATGTTTTCCGATATATTGGTCATCTTATGATCCTATCATACTCATCTCATGCGGTTCCCTTTTCATATAATCAACATAGATGAAAAAAAAATAACATTAGCCTATATTATTAAACATAAATATGAAACGTATGTTTAAGTTTTTTTTTAAACTTAGCCTATATGTAAGCGTCACGCCGCTCCGCTTTGTTCACATGCTGTGTAGCCTATACAAGCATGTGTGTGTGTGTGTGGTGGAGGGGTGCCCATCACTACTTTTGAATATCGTTATCATTATTAAATATTTTTAATAATTTGTTTTTTTTACGCATATGTAGTGGACAAATTGGTCCTACTTGTTACAGGTTTGACACTTTACTAAAAATGACTCTGAATGTATTACTAAATAACTTATTGAATAGCTATTGATATCATTACTATTTTCAGGTTCTGCACCAAATGACTTTTAGCCTAAATGTGTTACTAAATTTAATTTATAGTATGAGCCCCTGATTATATGTTACATGCTCTCGTTTTTTTTTTTTTTAAGACAAACCATACAGTTTTGGAAAAAATTGATGGATTTATAGCGTTTTGGAAAAAAAATAAATTAACTTTTAATTTATCATAAACAATATTGTTGTTTGATTTAATAATCATTGTTCAACATGTTCAGACTGAGCCAATAAAACATTTTAACAGGATAAATTGAATATTCACAAAATGTGTGGGTCTAGGTAAAAAATGTAATTTTCCTGAAAACTATTGAAATGGATTTATAGCGTTTTGGAAAAGACCTCTTCATTTCTTTCTTTCTTTCTAACTAATCTTTCTTCTTTCTTTCTAACTAATCTTTCTTTCTTTCTTTCTAACTAATCTTTCTTCTTTCTTTCTTTCTGTCTTTCTTTCTTTCTAGCTAATCTTCTTTCTTTCTTTCTTTCTTTCTTTCTAACTAATCTTTCTTTCTAACTAATCTTTCTTTCTTTCTTTCTTTCTTTCTTTCTTTCTTTCTTTCTTTCTAACTAATCTTTCTTCTTTCTTTCTTTCTAACTAATCTTTTTTCTTTATTTCTTTCTAACTAATATTTCTTCTTTCTTTCTTTCTTTCTTTCTTTCTTTCTTTCTTTCTAACTAATCTTTCTTCTTTCTTTCTTTCTTTCTTTCTTACTAATCTTTCTTTCTTTCTAACTAATCTTTCTTTCTTTCTTTCTAACTAATCTTTCTTCTTTCTTTCTTTTTAACTAATCTTTGTTCTTTCTTTCTTTCTAACTAATATTTCTTCTTTCTTTCTTTCTTTCTTTCTAACTAATATTTCTTCTTTCTTTCTTTCTAACTAATCATTCTTTCTTTCTTTCTTTCTTTCTTTCTTTCTTTCTTTCTAACTAATCTTTCTTCTTTCTTTCTTTCTTTCTTTCTTTCTTTCTTTCTAACTAATCTTTCTTCTTTCTTTCTTTCTAACTAATCTTTCTTTCTTTCTAACTAATCTTTCTTTATTTCTTTCTTTCTAACTATTCTTTCTTTCTTTCTTTCTAACTAATCTTTCTTCTTTCTTTCTTTCTTTCTTTCTTTCTTTCTAACTAATCTATCTTCTTTCTTTCTTTCTTTCTTTCTAACTAATCTTTCTTCTTTCTTTCTTTCTTTATTTCTTTCTTTCTTTCTTTCTAACTAATCTTTCTTTCTTTCTTTCTTTCTTTCTTTCTAACTAATCTTTCTTCTTTCTCTCTTTCTAACTAATCTTTCTTCCTTTTTTAGCTAATCTTTCTTCTTTCTTTCTTTCTTTCTTTCTTTCTTTCTTTCTAACTAATCTTTCTTCTTTCTATCTTTTATTTCTTTCTTTCTTTCTTTCTAACTAATCTTTCTTCTTTCTTTCTTTCTTTCTTTCTAACTAATATTTCTTCTTTCTTTCTTTCTAACTAATATTTCTTCTTTCTTTCTTTCTTTCTTTCTTTCTTTCTTTCTTTCTTTCTTTCTTTCTTTCTAACTAATCTTTCTTTCTTTCTTTCTAACTAATCTTTCTTTCTTTCTTTCTAACTAATCTTTCTTCTTTCTTTCTTTCTTTCTTTCTTTCTAACTAATCTTTCTTCTTTCTTTCTTTCTGTCTTTCTTTCTTTCTTTCTAGCTAATCTTTCTTCTTTCTTTCTTTCTTTCTTTCTTTCTTTCTTTCTAACTAATATTTCTTCTTTCTTTCTTTCTAACTAATATTTCTTCTTTCTTTCTTTCTTTCTTTCTTTCTTTCTTTCTTTCTTTCTTTCTAACTAATCTTTCTTTCTTTCTTTCTAACTAATCTTTCTTTCTTTCTTTCTAACTAATCTTTCTTCTTTCTTTCTTTCTTTCTTTCTTTCTAACTAATCTTTCTTCTTTCTTTCTTTCTGTCTTTCTTTCTTTCTTTCTTTCTAGCTAATCTTTCTTCTTTCTTTCTTTCTTTCTTTCTTTCTAACTAATCTTTCTCCTTTCTTTCTTTCTTTCTTTCTTTCTTTCTTTCTAACTAATCTTTCTTCTTTCTTTCTTTCTTTCTTTCTAACTAATCTTTCTTATTTCTTTCTTTCTAACTAATCTTTCTTTCTTTCTAACTAATCTTTCTTCTTTCTTTCTTTCTTTCTTTCTTTCTTTCTTTCTAACTAATCTTTCTTCTTTCTTTCTTTCTTTCTTTCTTTCTTTCTTTCTTTCTTTCTAATCTTTATTCTTTCTTTCTTTCTTTCTTTCTAACTAATCTTTCTTCTTTCTTTCTTTATTTCTTTCGTTCTATCTTTCTTTCTTTCTTTCTTTCTAAGTAATCTTTCGTTCTGTCTTTCTTTCTTTCTAGCTAATCTTTCTTTCTAACTAATCTTTCTTCTTTCTTTCTTTCTTTCTTTCTTTCTTTCTTTCTTTCTTTCTTTCTAACTAATCTTTCTTCTTTCTTTCTTTCTTTTTTTCTTTCTTTCTTTCTTTCTAACTTATCTTTCTTTCTTTCTTTCTTTCTTTCTAACTAATCTTTCTTCTTTCTTTCTTTCTTTCTTTCTAACTAATCTTTCTTCTTTCTTTCTTTCTTTCTAATCTTTCTTCTTTCTTTCTTTCTTTCTTTCTAACTAATCTTTCTTCTTTCTTTCTTTATTTCTTTCTTTCTATCTTTCTTTCTTTCTTTCTAAGTAATCTTTCTTTCTTTCTTTCTTTCTAGCTAATCTTTCTTTCTTTCTTTCTAACTAATCTTTCTTCTTTCTTTCTTTCTTTCTTTCTAACTAATCTTTCTTCTTTCTTTCTTTCTTTCTTTCTAATCTTTCTTTCTTTCTAACTAATCTTTCTTCTTTCTTTCTTTCTAGCTAATCTTTCTTCTTTATATCTTTCTAACTAATATTTCTTTCTTTCTTTCTAACTAATCTTTCTTCTTTCTTTCTAACTAATCTTTCTTTCTTTCTTTCTAACTAATCTTTCTTCTTTCTTTCTTTCTGTCTTTCTTTCTTTCTAGCTAATCTTTCTTCTTTCTTTCTTTCTTTCTTTCTTTCTTTCTTTCTTTCTTTCTTTCTTTCTTTCTAACTAATCTTTCTTTCTTTCTTTCTTTCTTTCTTTCTAACTAATCTTTCTTCTTTCTTTCTTTCTAACTAATCTTTCTTCTTTATTTCTTTCTAACTAATATTTCTTCTTTCTTTCTTTCTTTCTTTCTTTCTTTCTTTCTTTCTTTCTTTCTTTCTAACTAATCTTTCTTCTTTCTTTCTTTCTTTCTTTCTTACTAATCTTTCTTTCTTTCTAACTAATCTTTCTTTCTTTCTTTCTAACTAATCTTTCTTCTTTCTTTCTTTTTAACTAATCTTTCTTCTTTCTTTCTTTCTAACTAATATTTCTTCTTTCTTTCTTTCTTTCTTTCTTTCTTTCTTTCTTTCTTTCTTTCTAACTAATATTTCTTCTTTCTTTCTTTCTAACTAATCTTTCTTTCTTTCTTTCTAACTCATCTTTCTTTCTTTATCTCTTTTTAAACTAATCTTTCTTTCTTTCTTTCTTTCTTTCTTTCTTTCTTTCTTTCTAACTAATCTTTCTTCTTTCTTTCTTTCTTACTTTCTTTCTTTCTTTCTAACTAATCTTTCTTCTTTCTTTCTTTCTTTCTTTCTTTCTAACTAATCTTTCTTTCTTTCTAACTAATCTTTCTTCTTTCTTTCTTTCTTCTTTCTTTCTTTCTTACTAATCTTTCTTTCTTTCTAACTAATCTTTCTTCTTTCTTTCTTTCTTTCTTTCTTTCTTTCTTTCTTTCTAACTAATCTTTCTTTCTAACCAATCTTTCTTCTTTCTTTCTTTCTTTCTAACTAATCTGTCTTCTTTCTTTCTTTCTTTCTTTCTTACTTTCTAACTAATCTTTCTTTCTTTCTAACTAATCTTTCTTCTTTCTTTCTTTCTAACTAATCTTTCTAACTAATCTTTCTTTCTTTCTTTCTTTCTTTCTTTCTTTCTTTCTTTCTTTCTAATCTTTCTTTCTAATCTTTCTTTCTAACTAATCTTTCTTCTTTCTTTCTTTCTTTCTTTCTTTCTTTCTAACTAATCTTTATTTCTTTCTAACTAATCTTTCTTCTTTCTTTCTTTCTTTCTAACTAATCTTTCTTCTTTTTTTCTTTCTTTCTTTCTAACTAATCTTTCTTTCTTTCTTTCTTTCTTTCTTTCTTTCTTTCTTTCTTTCTTTCTTTCTTTCTTTCTAACTAATCTTTCTTCTTTCTTTCTTTCTTACTAATCGTTCTTCTTTCTTTCTTTCTCTCTTTCTAACTAATCTTTCTTCTTTTTAACTAATCTTTCTTTCTTTTTAACTAATCTATCTATCCTTCTTTCTTTCTAACTAATCCTTCTTTCTTTCTAACTAATCATTCTTTCTTTCTTTCTTTCTTTCTAACTAATCTTTCTTCTTTCTTTCTTTCTTTCTTTCTAACTAATCTTTCTTTCTTTCTTTCTTTCTTTCTTTCTTTCTTTCTAACTAATCTTCTTTCTTTCTAACTAATCGTTCTTCTTTCTTTCTTTCTCTCTTTCTAACTAATCTTTCTTCTTTCTTTCTTTCTTTCTAGCTAATATTTCTTCTTTCTTTCTTTCTTTCTTACTGATCTATCTTTCTTTCTATCTTATCTTTCTTTCTGTCTTTCTAACTAATCTTTCTTTATTTCTTTCTAATTAATCTTTTCTTTCTAACTAATCTTTCTTTCTTTCTAACTAATCTTTCTTTCTTTTTAACTAATCTATCTATCCTTCTTTCTTTCTAACTAATCCTTCTTTCTTTCTAACTAATCATTCTTTCTTTCTTTCTTTCTTTCTTTCTTACTGATCTATCTTTCTAACTAACTAATCTTTCTTTCTTTCTAACTAATCTTTCTTTATTTCTTTCTAATTAATCTTTTATTTCTAACTAATCTTTCTTTCTTTCTAACTAATCTTTCTTTCTTTTTAACTAATCTATCTATCCTTCTTTCTTTCTAACTAATCCTTCTTTCTTTCTAACTAATCATTCTTTCTTTCTTTCTTTCTTTCTTTCTTTCTAACTAATCTTTCTTCTTTCTTTCTTTCTTTCTAGCTAATATTTCTTCTTTCTTTCTTTCTTTCTTTCTTACTGATCTATCTTTCTTTCTATCTTATCTTTCTTTCTGTCTTTCTAACTAATCTTTCTTTATTTCTTTCTAATTAATCTTTTATTTCTAACTAATCTTTCTTTCTTTCTAACTAATCTTTCTTTCTTTTTAACTAATCTATCTATCCTTCTTTCTTTCTAACTAATCCTTCTTTCTTTCTAACTAATCATTCTTTCTTTCTTTCTTTCTTTCTTACTGATCTATCTTTCTAACTAACTAATCTTTCTTTCTTTCTAACTAATCTTTCTTTATTTCTTTCTAATTAATCTTTTCTTTCTAACTAATCTTTCTTTCTTTCTAACTAATCTTTCTTTCTTTTTAACTAATCTATCTATCCTTCTTTCTTTCTAACTAATCCTTCTTTCTTTCTAACTAATCATTCTTTCTTTCTTTCTTTCTTTCTTACTGATCTATCTTTCTAACTAACTAATCTTTCTTTCTTTCTAACTAATCTTTCTTTCTTTTGTAACTAATCTTTCTTTCTTACTAACTAATATTTCTTTCTTTCTTTCTTTCTTTCTTTCTAACTAATTTTTCTTTCTTTCTTTCTAACTAACTAATCTTTCTTTCTAACTGATCATCTTTTCTTTCTTTCTTTCTTTCTTTCTTTCTTTCTTACTTACTTTCTAACTAATCTTTCTTTCTTTCTAACTAATCTTTCTTCTTTCTTTCTTTCTTTCTTTCTTTCTTACTTTCTAACTAATCTTTCTTTCTTTCTAACTAATCTTTCTTCTTTCTTTCTTTCTTTCTTTCTTTCTCTCTTTCTAACTAATCTTTCTTCTTTCTTTCTTTCTTTCTTTCTAACTAATCTTTCTTTCTTTCTAACTAATCTTTCTTCTTTCTTTCTTTCTTTCTTTCTAACTAATCTTTCTTTCTTTCTAACCAATCTTTCTTCTTTCTTTCTTTCTTTCTTTCTAACTAATCTGTCTTCTTTCTTTCTTTCTTACTTTCTAACTAATCTTTCTTTCTTTCTAACTAATCTTTCTTCTTTCTTTCTTTCTAACTAATCTTTCTAACTAATCTTTCTTTCTTTCTTTCTTTCTTTCTTTCTTTCTTTCTTTCTAATCTTTCTTTCTAATCTTTCTTTCTAACTAATCTTTCTTCTTTCTTTCTTTCTTTCTTTCTTTCTTTCTTCTTTCTTTCTTTCTAACTAATCTTTCTTCTTTCTTTCTTTCTTACTTTCTTTCTTTCTTTCTAACTAATCTTTCTTCTTTCTTTCTTTCTTTCTTTCTTTCTTTCTTTCTTTCTTTCTTTCTTTCTTTCTAACTAATCTTTCTTCTTTCTTTCTTTCTTTCTTTCTTCTTTCTTTCTTTCTTTTCTTTTTAACTAATCTATCTATCCTTCTTTCTTTCTAACTAATCCTTCTTTCTTTCTAACTAATCATTCTTTCTTTCTTTCTTTCTTTCTTACTGATCTATCTTTCTAACTAACTAATCTTTCTTTCTTTCTAACTAATCTTTCTTTATTTCTTTCTAATTAATCTTTTCTTTCTAACTAATCTTTCTTTCTTTCTAACTAATCTTTCTTTCTTTTTAACTAATCTATCTATCCTTCTTTCTTTCTAACTAATCCTTCTTTCTTTCTAACTAATCATTCTTTCTTTCTTTCTTTCTTTCTTACTGATCTATCTTTCTAACTAACTAATCTTTCTTTCTTTCTAACTAATCTTTCTTTCTTTTGTAACTAATCTTTCTTTCTTACTAACTAATATTTCTTTCTTTCTTTCTTTCTTTCTTTCTAACTAATTTTTCTTTCTTTCTTTCTAACTAACTAATCTTTCTTTCTAACTGATCATCTTTTCTTTCTTTCTTTCTTTCTTTCTTTCTTTCTTACTTACTTTCTAACTAATCTTTCTTTCTTTCTAACTAATCTTTCTTCTTTCTTTCTTTCTTTCTTTCTTTCTTACTTTCTAACTAATCTTTCTTTCTTTCTAACTAATCTTTCTTCTTTCTTTCTTTCTTTCTTTCTTTCTCTCTTTCTAACTAATCTTTCTTCTTTCTTTCTTTCTTTCTTTCTAACTAATCTTTCTTTCTTTCTAACTAATCTTTCTTCTTTCTTTCTTTCTTTCTTTCTAACTAATCTTTCTTTCTTTCTAACCAATCTTTCTTCTTTCTTTCTTTCTTTCTTTCTAACTAATCTGTCTTCTTTCTTTCTTTCTTACTTTCTAACTAATCTTTCTTTCTTTCTAACTAATCTTTCTTCTTTCTTTCTTTCTAACTAATCTTTCTAACTAATCTTTCTTTCTTTCTTTCTTTCTTTCTTTCTTTCTTTCTTTCTTTCTAATCTTTCTTTCTAATCTTTCTTTCTAACTAATCTTTCTTCTTTCTTTCTTTCTTTCTTTCTTTCTTTCTTCTTTCTTTCTTTCTAACTAATCTTTCTTCTTTCTTTCTTTCTTACTTTCTTTCTTTCTTTCTAACTAATCTTTCTTCTTTCTTTCTTTCTTTCTTTCTTTCTTTCTTTCTTTCTTTCTTTCTAACTAATCTTTCTTCTTTCTTTCTTTCTTTCTTTCTTCTTTCTTTCTTTCTTTCTTTCTAACTATTCTTTCTTTCTTTCTAACTAATCTTTCTTCTTTCTTTCTTTCTTTCTTTCTTTCTTTCTTTCTTTCTTTCTTTCTTTCTAACTAATCTTTCTTTCTTTCTAACCAATCTTTCTTCTTTCTTTCTTTCTTTCTAACTAATCTGTCTTCTTTCTTTCTTTCTTTCTTTCTTACTTTCTAACTAATCTTTCTTTCTTTCTAACTAATCTTTCTTCTTTCTTTCTTTCTAACTAATCTTTCTAACTAATCTTTCTTTCTTTCTTTCTTTCTAACTAATCTTTCTTCTTTCTTTCTTTCTTACTAATCGTTCTTCTTTCTTTCTTTCTCTCTTTCTAACTAATCTTTCTTCTTTCTTTCTTTCTTTCTTTCTTTCTTTCTAACTAATCTTTCTTCTTTCTTTCTTTCTTTCTTTCTTTCTTTCTTTCTTTCTTTCTTTCTAACTAATCTTTCTTCTTTCTTTCTTTCTTACTAATCGTTCTTCTTTCTTTCTTTCTCTCTTTCTAACTAATCTTTCTTCTTTCTTTCTTTCTTTCTAGCTAATATTTCTTCTTTCTTTCTTTCTTTCTTTCTTACTGATCTATCTTTCTTTCTATCTTATCTTTCTTTCTGTCTTTCTAACTAATCTTTCTTTATTTCTTTCTAATTAATCTTTTATTTCTAACTAATCTTTCTTTCTTTCTAACTAATCTTTCTTTCTTTTTAACTAATCTATCTATCCTTCTTTCTTTCTAACTAATCCTTCTTTCTTTCTAACTAATCATTCTTTCTTTCTTTCTTTCTTTCTTACTGATCTATCTTTCTAACTAACTAATCTTTCTTTCTTTCTAACTAATCTTTCTTTATTTCTTTCTAATTAATCTTTTATTTCTAACTAATCTTTCTTTCTTTTTAACTAATCTATCTATCCTTCTTTCTTTCTAACTAATCCTTCTTTCTTTCTAACTAATCATTCTTTCTTTCTTTCTTTCTTTCTAACTAATCTTTCTTCTTTCTTTCTTTCTTTCTTTCTTTCTTTCTTTCTAACTAATCTTTCTTTCTTTCTTTCTTTCTTTCTTTCTAACTAATCTTCTTTCTTTCTAACTAATCGTTCTTCTTTCTTTCTTTCTCTCTTTCTAACTAATCTTTCTTCTTTCTTTCTTTCTTTCTAGCTAATATTTCTTCTTTCTTTCTTTCTTTCTTTCTTACTGATCTATCTTTCTTTCTATCTTATCTTTCTTTCTGTCTTTCTAACTAATCTTTCTTAATTTCTTTCTAATTAATCTTTTCTTTCTAACTAATCTTTCTTTCTTTCTAACTAATCTTTCTTTCTTTTTAACTAATCTATCTATCCTTCTTTCTTTCTAACTAATCCTTCTTTCTTTCTAACTAATCATTCTTTCTTTCTTTCTTTCTTTCTAACTAATCTTTCTTCTTTCTTTCTTTCTTTCTTTCTTTCTTTCTTTCTTTCTTTCTAACTAATCTTTCTTTCTTTCTAACTAATCTTTCTTTCTTTTTAACTAATCTATCTATCCTTCTTTCTTTCTAACTAATCCTTCTTTCTTTCTAACTAATCATTCTTTCTTTCTTTCTTTCTTTCTTACTGATCTATCTTTCTAACTAACTAATCTTTCTTTCTTTCTAACTAATCTTTCTTTCTTTTGTAACTAATCTTTCTTTCTTACTAACTAATATTTCTTTCTTTCTTTCTTTCTTTCTAACTAATTTTTCTTTCTTTCTTTCTAACTAACTAATCTTTCTTTCTAACTGATCATCTTTTCTTTCTTTCTTTCTTTCTTTCTTTCTTTCTTTCTTACTTTCTAACTAATCTTTCTTTCTTTCTAACTAATCTTTCTTCTTTCTTTCTTTCTTTCTTTCTTACTTTCTTTCTTACTTTCTAACTAATCTTTCTTTCTTTCTAACTAATCTTTCTTCTTTCTTTCTTTCTTTCTTTCTCTCTTTCTAACTAATCTTTCTTCTTTCTTTCTTTCTTTCTTTCTAACTAATCTTTCTTTCTTTCTAACTAATCTTTCTTCTTTCTTTCTTTCTTTCTTTCTTTCTTTCTAACTAATCTTTCTTTCTTTCTAACCAATCTTTCTTCTTTCTTTCTTTCTTTCTTTCTTTCTTTCTTTCTAACTAATCTGTCTTCTTTCTTTCTTTCTTACTTTCTAACTAATCTTTCTTTCTTTCTAACTAATCTTTCTTCTTTCTTTCTTTCTAACTAATCTTTCTAACTAATCTTTCTTTCTTTCTTTCTTTCTTTCTTTCTTTCTAATCTTTCTTTCTAATCTTTCTTTCTAACTAATCTTTCTTCTTTCTTTCTTTCTTTCTTTCTTTCTTTCTTTCTTTCTTTCTTTCTTTCTTCTTTCTTTCTTTCTAACTAATCTTTCTTCTTTCTTTCTTTCTTACTTTCTTTCTTTCTTTCTAACTAATCTTTCTTCTTTCTTTCTTTCTTTCTTTCTTTCTTTCTAACTAATCTTTCTTCTTTCTTTCTTTCTTTCTTTCTTTCTTTCTTCTTTCTTTCTTTCTAACTAATCTTTCTTTCTTTCTAACTAATCTTTCTTCTTTCTTTCTTTCTTTCTTTCTTTCTTTCTTTCTTTCTTTCTTTCTTTCTAACTAATCTTTCTTTCTTTCTAACCAATCTTTCTTCTTTCTTTCTTTCTTTCTAACTAATCTGTCTTCTTTCTTTCTTTCTTTCTTTCTTTCTTACTTTCTAACTAATCTTTCTTTCTTTCTAACTAATCTTTCTTCTTTCTTTCTTTCTAACTAATCTTTCTAACT
The DNA here is from genome assembly GCA_030578255.1 of Tiaroga cobitis. Classification (NCBI taxonomy): domain Eukaryota; kingdom Metazoa; phylum Chordata; class Actinopteri; order Cypriniformes; family Leuciscidae; genus Tiaroga; species Tiaroga cobitis. The sequence continues at coordinate 142,845 of JAROOI010000048.1, read as the reverse complement.
AATCTTTCTTTCTTTCTTTCTTTCTTTCTTTCTTTCTTTCTAATCTTTCTTTCTAATCTTTCTTTCTAACTAATCTTTCTTCTTTCTTTCTTTCTTTCTTTCTTTCTTTCTTTCTTTCTTTCTTTCTAACTAATCTTTCTTTCTTTCTAACTAATCTTTCTTCTTTCTTTCTTTCTTCCTAACTAATCTTTCTTCTTTTTTTCTTTCTTTCTTTCTAACTAATCTTTCTTTCTTTCTTTCTTTCTTTCTTTCTTTCTTTCTTTCTTTCTTTCTAACTAATCTTTCTTCTTTCTTTCTTTCTTACTAATCGTTCTTCTTTCTTTCTTTCTCTCTTTCTAACTAATCTTTCTTCTTTCTTTCTTTCTTTCTTTCTTTCTAACTAATCTTTCTTCTTTCTTTCTTTCTTTCTTTCTTTCTAACTAATCTTTCTTTCTTTCTTTCTTTCTTTCTAACTAATCTTTCTTCTTTCTTTCTTTCTTACTAATCGTTCTTCTTTCTTTCTTTCTCTCTTTCTAACTAATCTTTCTTCTTTCTTTCTTTCTTTCTAGCTAATATTTCTTCTTTCTTTCTTTCTTTCTTTCTTACTGATCTATCTTTCTTTCTATCTTATCTTTCTTTCTGTCTTTCTAACTAATCTTTCTTTATTTCTTTCTAATTAATCTTTTATTTCTAACTAATCTTTCTTTCTTTCTAACTAATCTTTCTTTCTTTTTAACTAATCTATCTATCCTTCTTTCTTTCTAACTAATCCTTCTTTCTTTCTAACTAATCATTCTTTCTTTCTTTCTTTCTTTCTTACTGATCTATCTTTCTAACTAACTAATCTTTCTTTCTTTCTAACTAATCTTTCTTTATTTCTTTCTAATTAATCTTTTATTTCTAACTAATCTTTCTTTCTTTCTAACTAATCTTTCTTTCTTTTTAACTAATCTATCTATCCTTCTTTCTTTCTAACTAATCCTTCTTTCTTTCTAACTAATCATTCTTTCTTTCTTTCTTTCTTTCTAACTAATCTTTCTTCTTTCTTTCTTTCTTTCTTTCTTTCTTTCTTTCTAACTAATCTTTCTTTCTTTCTTTCTTTCTTTCTAACTAATCTTCTTTCTTTCTAACTAATCGTTCTTCTTTCTTTCTTTCTCTCTTTCTAACTAATCTTTCTTCTTTCTTTCTTTCTTTCTAGCTAATATTTCTTCTTTCTTTCTTTCTTTCTTTCTTACTGATCTATCTTTCTTTCTATCTTATCTTTCTTTCTGTCTTTCTAACTAATCTTTCTTTATTTCTTTCTAATTAATCTTTTCTTTCTAACTAATCTTTCTTTCTTTCTAACTAATCTTTCTTTCTTTTTAACTAATCTATCTATCCTTCTTTCTTTCTAACTAATCCTTCTTTCTTTCTAACTAATCATTCTTTCTTTCTTTCTTTCTTTCTTACTGATCTATCTTTCTAACTAACTAATCTTTCTTTCTTTCTAACTAATCTTTCTTTCTTTTGTAACTAATCTTTCTTTCTTACTAACTAATATTTCTTTCTTTCTTTCTTTCTTTCTAACTAATTTTTCTTTCTTTCTTTCTAACTAACTAATCTTTCTTTCTAACTGATCATCTTTTCTTTCTTTCTTTCTTTCTTTCTTTCTTTCTTACTTTCTAACTAATCTTTCTTTCTTTCTAACTAATCTTTCTTCTTTCTTTCTATCTTTCTTTCTTTCTTACTTTCTAACTAATCTTTCTTTCTTTCTAACTAATCTTTCTTCTTTCTTTCTTTCTTTCTTTCTTTCTCTCTTTCTAACTAATCTTTCTTCTTTCTTTCTTTCTTTCTAACTAATCTTTCTTTCTTTCTAACTAATCTTTCTTCTTTCTTTCTTTCTTTCTTTCTTTCTTTCTTTCTTTCTTTCTTTCTTTCTAACTAATCTTTCTTTCTTTCTAACCAATCTTTCTTCTTTCTTTCTTTCTTTCTTTCTTTCTTTCTAACTAATCTGTCTTCTTTCTTTCTTTCTTTCTTTCTTACTTTCTAACTAATCTTTCTTTCTTTCTAACTAATCTTTCTTCTTTCTTTCTTTCTAACTAATCTTTCTTTCTTTCTTTCTTTCTTTCTTTCTCATCTTTATTTCTAACTAATCTTTCTTCTTTCTTTCTTTCTTTCTTTCTTTCTTTCTTTCTAACTAATCTTTCTTCTTTCTTTCTTTCTTACTAATCGTTCTTCTTTCTTTCTTTCTCTCTTTCTAACTAATCTTTCTTCTTTCTTTCTTTCTTTCTAACTAATCTTTCTTCTTTCTTTCTTTCTTTCTTTCTTTCTTTCTAACTAATCTTTCTTTCTTTCTTTCTTTCTTTCTTTCTTTCTAACTAATCTTTCTTCTTTCTTTCTTTCTTACTAATCTTTCTTCTTTCTTTCTTTCTTTCTAACTAATCTTTCTTTTTTTTTTCTTTCTTTCTTTCTAACTAATCTTTCTTTCTTTCTTTCTTTCTTTCTTTCTTTCTAACTAATCTTTCTTCTTTCTTTCTTTCTTACTAATCGTTCTTCTTTCTTTCTTTCTCTCTTTCTAACTAATCTTTCTTCTTTCTTTCTTTCTTTCTTTCTTTCTAACTAATCTTTCTTCTTTCTTTCTTTCTTTCTTTCTTTCTAACTAATCTTTCTTTCTTTCTTTCTTTCTTTCTAGCTAATATTTCTTCTTTCTTTCTTTCTTTCTTTCTTACTGATCTATCTTTCTTTCTATCTTATCTTTCTTTCTGTCTTTCTAACTAATCTTTCTTTATTTCTTTCTAATTAATCTTTTATTTCTAACTAATCTTTCTTTCTTTCTAACTAATCTTTCTTTCTTTTTAACTAATCTATCTATCCTTCTTTCTTTCTAACTAATCCTTCTTTCTTTCTAACTAATCATTCTTTCTTTCTTTCTTTCTTTCTTACTGATCTATCTTTCTAACTAACTAATCTTTCTTTCTTTCTAACTAATCTTTCTTTATTTCTTTCTAATTAATCTTTTATTTCTAACTAATCTTTCTTTCATTCTAACTAATCTTTCTTTCTTTTTAACTAATCTATCTATCCTTCTTTCTTTCTAACTAATCCTTCTTTCTTTCTAACTAATCATTCTTTCTTTCTTTCTTTCTTTCTAACTAATCTTTCTTCTTTCTTTCTTTCTTTCTTTCTTTCTTTCTAACTAATCTTTCTTTCTTTCTTTCTTTCTTTCTTTCTTTCTTTCTAACTAATCTTCTTTCTTTCTAACTAATCGTTCTTCTTTCTTTCTTTCTCTCTTTCTAACTAATCTTTCTTCTTTCTTTCTTTCTTTCTAGCTAATATTTCTTCTTTCTTTCTTTCTTTCTTTCTTTCTTACTGATCTATCTTTCTTTCTATCTTATCTTTCTTTCTGTCTTTCTAACTAATCTTTCTTTATTTCTTTCTAATTAATCTTTTCTTTCTAACTAATCTTTCTTTCTTTCTAACTAATCTTTCTTTCTTTTTAACTAATCTATCTATCCTTCTTTCTTTCTAACTAATCCTTCTTTCTTTCTAACTAATCATTCTTTCTTTCTTTCTTTCTTTCTTACTGATCTATCTTTCTAACTAACTAATCTTTCTTTCTTTCTAACTAATCTTTCTTTCTTTTGTAACTAATCTTTCTTTCTTACTAACTAATATTTCTTTCTTTCTTTCTTTCTTTCTAACTAATTTTTCTTTCTTTCTTTCTAACTAACTAATCTTTCTTTCTAACTGATCATCTTTTCTTTCTTTCTTTCTTTCTTTCTTTCTTTCTTTCTTTCTTTCTTTCTTACTTTCTAACTAATCTTTCTTTCTTTCTAACTAATCTTTCTTCTTTCTTTCTATCTTTCTTTCTTTCTTACTTTCTAACTAATCTTTCTTTCTTTCTAACTAATCTTTCTTCTTTCTTTCTTTCTTTCTTTCTCTCTTTCTAACTAATCTTTCTTCTTTCTTTCTTTCTTTCTAACTAATCTTTCTTTCTTTCTAACTAATCTTTCTTCTTTCTTTCTTTCTTTCTTTCTTTCTTTCTTTCTTTCTAACTAATCTTTCTTTCTTTCTAACCAATCTTTCTTCTTTCTTTCTTTCTTTCTTTCTTTCTTTCTTTCTAACTAATCTGTCTTCTTTCTTTCTTTCTTTCTTTCTTTCTTACTTTCTAACTAATCTTTCTTTCTTTCTAACTAATCTTTTTTCTTTCTTTCTTTCTAACTAATCTTTCTTTCTTTCTTTCTTTCTTTCTTTCTTTCTAATCTTTATTTCTAACTAATCTTTCTTCTTTCTTTCTTTCTTTCTTTCTTTCTTTCTTTCTTTCTAACTAATCTTTCTTTCTTTCTAACTAATCTTTCTTCTTTCTTTCTTTCTTTCTTTCTAACTAATCTTTCTTCTTTCTTTCTTTCTTTCTTTCTAACTAATCTTTCTTTCTTTCTTTCTTTCTTTCTTTCTTTCTAACTAATCTTTCTTCTTTCTTTCTTTCTTACTAATCGTCCTTCTTTCTTTCTTTCTCTCTTTCTAACTAATCTTTCTTTCTTTCTTTCTTTCTCTCTTTCTAACTAATCTTTCTTCTTTCTTTCTTTCTTTCTAACTAATCTTTCTTTCTTTCTAACTAATCTTTCTTCTTTCTTTCTTTCTTTCTTTATTTCTTTCTTTCTTTCTTTCTTTCTTTCTTTCTAACTAATCTTTCTTTCTTTCTAACTAATCTGTCTTCTTTCTTTCTTTCTTTCTTTCTTTCTTACTTTCTAACTAATCTTTCTTTCTTTCTAACTAATCTTTCTTCTTTCTTTCTTTCTAACTAATCTTTCTAACTAATCTTTCTTTCTTTCTTTCTTTCTTTCTTTCTTTCTTTCTTTCTTTCTTTCTAATCTTTCTTTCTAACTAATCTTTCTCCTTTCTTTCTTTCTTTCTTTCTTTCTTTCTTTCTAACTAATCTTTCTTTCTTTCTAACTAATCTTTCTTCTTTCTTTCTTTCTTTCTTTCTAACTAATCTTTCTTTCTTTCTTTCTTTCTTTCTTTCTAACTAATCTTTCTTCTTTCTTTCTTTCTTACTAATCGTCCTTCTTTCTTTCTTTCTCTCTTTCTAACTAATCTTTCTTCTTTCTTTCTTTCTTTCTTTCTTTCTAACTAATCTTTCTTCTTTCTTTCTTTCTTTCTTTCTTTCTTTCTTTCTTTCTTTCTAACTAATCTTTCTTTCTTTCTTTCTTTCTTTCTTTCTAACTAATCTTTCTTCTTTCTTTCTTTCTTACTAATCATTCTTCTTTCTTTCTTTCTCTCTTTCTAACTAATCTTTCTTCTTTCTTTCTTTCTTTCTAGCTAATATTTCTTCTTTCTTTCTTTCTTTCTTTCTTACTGATCTATCTTTCTTTCTATCTTATCTTTCTTTCTGTCTTTCTAACTAATCTTTCTTTATTTCTTTCTAATTAATCTTTTATTTCTAACTAATCTTTCTTTCTTTCTAACTAATCTTTCTTTCTTTTTAACTAATCTATCTATCCTTCTTTCTTGCTAACTAATCCTTCTTTCTTTCTAACTAATCATTCTTTCTTTCTTTCTTTCTTTCTTACTGATCTATCTTTCTAACTAACTAATCTTTCTTTCTTTCTAACTAATCTTTCTTTCTTTTGTAACTAATCTTTCTTTCTTACTAACTAATATTTCTTTCTTTCTTTCTTTCTTTCTTTCTTTCTAACTAATTTTTCTTTCTTTCTTTCTAACTAACTAACCTTTCTTTCTAACTGATCATCTTTTCTTTCTTTCTTTCTTTCTTTCTTTCTTACTTTCTAACTAATCTTTCTTTCTTTCTAACTAATCTTTCTTCTTTCTTTCTTTCTTTCTTTCTTACTTTCTAACTAATCTTTCTTTCTTTCTAACTAATCTTTCTTCTTTCTTTCTTTCTTTCTTTCTTTCTCTCTTTCTAACTAATCTTTCTTCTTTCTTTCTTTCTTTCTTTCTAACTAATCTTTCTTTCTTTCTAACTAATCTTTCTTCTTTCTTTCTTTCTTTCTAACTAATTTTTCTTTCTTTCTTTCTAACTAACTAATCTTTCTTTCTAACTGATCATCTTTTCTTTCTTTCTTTCTTTCTTTCTTTCTTTCTTTCTAAGTAATCCATCTTTCTTTCTTTCTTTCTAACTAGTCTTTCTTTCTAACTAATCTATCTTTCTTTCTTTTTAACTAATCTATCTATCATTCTTTCTAACTAATCTATCTATCTTTCTTTCTTTTTAACTAATCTATCTATCTATCTTTCTTTCTAACTAATCTATCTATCTATCTTTCTTTCTTTTTAACTAATCTATCTATCTATCTTTCTTTCTAACTAATCCTTCTTTCTTTCTTTCTAACTAATCTTTCTTTTTTTCTTACTGATTTATCTTTCTTTCTAACTAACTAATCTTTCTTTCTAACTGATCATCTTTTCTTTCTTTCTTTCTTTCTTTCTTTTATTCTTTCTTTCTTTCTTTCTTTCTTTCTAACTAATTTTCTTTCTTTCTTTCTTTCTAACTAATCTTTCTTTCTTTCATTCTTTCTAACTAATCTTTCTTTCTTTCTAAGTAATCCATCTTTCATTCTTTCTTTCTAACTAGTCTTTCTTTCTTTCTAACTAATCTATCTTTCTTTCTTTCTTTCTAACTAATCTTTCTTTCTTTCTTTCTTTCTTTCTTTCTTTCTTTCTTTCTTTCTTTCTAACTAATCTTTCTTTCTTTCTAACTAATCTTCTTTCTTACTTTCTAACTAATCTTTCTTCTTTCTTTCTTTCTTTCTTTCTTTCTTTCTTTCTTTCTTTCTTACTTTCTTTCTTACTTTCTAACTAATCTTTCTTTCTTTCTTTCTAACTAATCTTTCTTCTTTCTTTCTTTCTTTCTTTCTCTCTTTCTAACTAATCTTTCTTCTTTCTTTCTTTCTTTCTAACTAATCTTTCTTTCTTTCTAACTAATCTTTCTTCTTTCTTTCTTTCTTTCTTTCTAACTAATCTTTCTTTCTTTCTAACTAATCTTTCTTCTTTCTTTCTTTCTTTCTAACTAATCTTTCTTCTTTCTTTCTTTCTTTCTTTCTTTCTTTCTTACTTTCTAACTAATCTTTCTTTCTTTCTTTCTAACTAATCTTCTTTCTTTCTTTCTTTCTTTCTTTCTTTCTTTCTAACTAATCTTTCTTTCTTTCTAACTAATCTTTCTTTCTTTCTAACTAATCTTTCTTCTTTCTTTCTTTCTTTCTTTCTTTCTAACTAATCTTTCTTTCTTTCTAACTAATCTTTCTTCTTTCTTTCTAACTAAACTTTCTTCTTTCTTTCTAACTAATCCATCTATCAAACTTCAAACTATTTTAAACTTCTTCAAACTCTCTGGTCTGGCTTTTTCAAGCCAACTTAAAGTTTGTCTCATCAAACTTTTTTCTAGTTAAGTTGGCTTGTGAGAGCCAACTTACTGAAATCCTATTTAAACTTATTATTATTATTATTAAGTTGGCTTGTGAGAGCCAACTTACTGAAATCCTATTTAAACTTATTATTATTATTATTATTAAGTTGGCTTGTGAGAGCCAACTTACTGAAATCCTATTTAAACTTATTATTATTATTATTATTATTATTATTATTCTTCTGCCCCCTAAAATTTCTGACTCTAACTCCTCCTAGAGCTTTAACTCCACATACTCCAAACTCGGCACGGACACTCAAACTGTTCTCACTTAGTGTGCTATATCTTTTCTAACTGATCGGACTTACGGTTTTCCTAAAAATGACGATCGAAACTCGAAAAAAAACATTTGAAAATCCCATTGACTTAACATTGCGGAATGTTCAGACTGTCAAACTCCCCAACTGTCAAAATTTCAAATCTAAATCCCTTGAAGCCCTGGACTCAAACTGCCATTCTATACACTATATGAGCCATTGAGACTCATTTAAACTAATGAACTCATCAATGACACTTCTAACTATCTAATCTTAAACTCTTAAACTCATAATAAATTAATAAACTCTAAACTTGAACTCTTAGACTCATTTAAACTTATACACTCTAAACTCATAAACTCTAAATTCATAAACCCATACTCTTATAAACTCTCATAAACTATTAAACTCATAAGTTAATAAACTCTGGACACTTACTCATTTAAACTTATAAACTCTAAACTCATAAATTAATCAACTCTGAACTCTTACTCATTTAAACTTAAAATCTCATGAATTTATACACTTATAAACTCATAAACATAGAAACTCATGAATTCATACACTAATGAACTCTCATGAATTCATACACTAATGAACTCTCATGGATTCATACTTATGAACTTTAAACTCATAAACTGAGTGTGTGTCTGAGTGAATGTATGCGTGTATATGTGTGTGTGTCTGTGAGCGAGTTAGTGTGTGTGTGCATTTGTGAGTGTATGTGCATGAGTGTGTGTGTTAGTGAGCGTGTGTGTGTGTGTGTGTGAGTTAGTGAGCAAGTGTGTGTGTGTGTGTGTGTGTGTGTGTGTGAGTTAGTGAGCTTGTCTGTGTGTGTGTGTGTGTGTGTGTTAGAGTTAGTGAGCGTGTCTGTGTGTGTTTGTGTTAGTGAGCATGTCTGTCTGTGAGTGTTTGTGAGTGAATAACTCATGAATTCATACACTTATAAACTCTTAAACTAAAATGAATAAACTCTGAACTCTTACTCATCTAAACTTATTAACTCTAAACTTGTACACTTATAAACACATGAATTCATACACTTATGAACGTTTAAACTCATAAATAGTTCACCATAGCAACCACCCAAAATACATTAGAACACCCTAGCAACACCTTAGCAACCACCCAAAATACCTTGGAACACCCTAGCAACACCATAGCAACCACCCAAAATACATTAGAACACCCTAGCAACACCTTAGCAACCACCCAAAATACCTTGGAACACCCTAGCAACACCATAGCAACCACCCAGAACACCCTAGCAACCGCCTAGCAACCCCCAGAACACCATATCAACTACCCAAAATACCTCAGAACACCCTAGCAACACCATAGCAACCACCCAGAACACCCTAGCAACCGCCCAAAATACCTTAGAACACCTTAGCAACACCATAGCAACCAACAAAAATAACTTAGAACACCATAGCAACCATCCAGAACACCCTAGCAACCACCCAAAATACTTTAGAACACCCTAGCAACACCATAGCAACCGCCCAAAATACCTTAGAACACCGTAGCAACACCATAGCAACCAACCAAAATACCTTAGAACACCCTAGCAACCACCCAGAACACCCTAGCAACCACCCAAAATACCTTAGAACACCCTAGCAACACCATAGCAACCACCCAAAATACCTTAGAACACCCTAGCAACCACCCAAAATACCTTAGAACATCCTAGCAACACCATAGCAACCACCCAGAACACCCTAGCAACCACCTAAAATACCTTAGAACACCCTAGCAACAACATAGCAACCACCCAGAACACCCTAGCAACTGCCTAGCAACCACCCAGAACACCATTGCAACCACCCAGAACACCCTAGCAACCGCCTAACAACCAACCAGAACACCCTAGCAACCACCCAGAACACCCTAGCAACTACCTAGCAACCACCCAGAACACCCTAGCAACCGCCTAACAACCACCCAGAACACCCTAGCAAATGCCTAGCAACCACCCAGAACACCAAAGCAACCCACTAGAAACACCGTAGCAACTTTAAATTACTTAAAACTATTCTTTAAACTAATTTAAACTTTAAACTAATTTAAACTCTAAACTAATTTAAAATTCAAACTAATTTAAACTTCAAACTACTTTAAACTTCTTCAAACTTTGCGGTCCAAACTTTCACAAGCCAACTTAAAGTTTGTCTCGACGAACTTTTTCTAGTTATTATTATTCTTCTGCCCCCTAAAATTTCTGACTCTAACTCCTCCTAGAGCTTTAACTCCACATACTCCAAACTCGGCACGGACACTCAAACTGTTCTCACTTAGTGTGCTATATCTTTTCTAACTGATCGGACTTACGGTTTTCCTAAAAATGACGATCAAAACTCGAAAAAAACCATTTGAAAATCCCATTGACTTAACATTGCGGAATGTTCAGACTGTCAAACTCCCCAACTGTCAAAATTTCAAATCTAAATCCCTTGAAGCCCTGGACTCAAACTGCCATTCTATACACTATATGAGCCATTGAGACTCATTTAAACTAATGAACTCATCAATGACACTTCTAACTATCTAATCTTAAACTCTTAAACTCATAATAAATTAATAAACTCTAAACTTGAACTCTTAGACTCATTTAAACTTATAAACTCTAAACTCATAAACTCTAAATTCATAAACCCATACTCTTATAAACTCTCATAAACTATTAAACTCATAAGTTAATAAACTCTGGACACTTACTCATTTAAACTTATAAACTCTAAACTCATAAATTAATCAACTCTGAACTCTTACTCATTTAAACTTAAAATCTCATGAATTTATACACTTATAAACTCATAAACATAGAAACTCATGAATTCATACACTAATGAACTCTCATGAATTCATACACTAATGAACTCTCATGAATTCATACACTAATGAACTCTCATGAATTCATACACTAATGAACTCTCATGAATTCATACACTAATGAACTCTCATGGATTCATACACTAATGAACTCTCATGGATTCATACACTAATGAACTCTCATGGATTCATACACTAATGAACTCTCATGAATTCATACACTAATGAACTCTCATGAATTCATACACTAATGAACTCTCATGAATTCATACACTAATGAACTCTCATGGATTCATACACTAATGAACTCTCATGAATTCATACACTAATGAACTCTCATGGATTCATACACTAATGAACTCTCATGGATTCATACACTAATGAACCCCTAGACTGAATCAAACTGCCATTCTATATACTATATGAGCCATTGAGACTCATTCAAACTAATAAACTCATCTATCTATGACACTCATCCATCTATCTATCTATCTACTTTAAACTAAATTAAACCTCAAACTAAATTAAACTTTAAACTTCAAACTAATTTAAACTTCAAACTTATTTAAACTTTAAACTTCAAACTTATTTAAACTTTAAACTTCAAACTAATTTAAACTTTAAACTCATAAACTCGTACACTTATAAACTCATACACTTATAAACTCATGAATTCATACACTTATGAACTCAAACTCATAAATTAATAAACTCTGAACTCTTACTCATTTAAACTTATAAACTCCAAACTCATAAATTCATACACTTATAAACTCATGAACTTATAAATGCATTAATTCATACACGTATGAACTCTCATGAATTCATACACTTATGAACTTTTAAACTCATAAATAGTTCACCATAGCAAACACCCAGAACACTCTAGCAACTGCATAGCAACCACCCAGAACAGCCTAGAAACCAACTGAAATACCTTAGAACACCCTAGCAACACCATAGCAACCACCCACAATACCTTAGAACACCCTAGCAACCACATAATATACCTTAGAACACCCTAGCAACCACCCAGAACACCCTAGCAACCGCCCAAAATACCTTAGAACACCCTAGCAACCACCCAAAATGCCTTATAACACCCTAGCAAAAACCTAGCAACCACCCAAAATACCTTAGAACACCCTAGCAACCACCCAAAATACATTAGAACACCATAGCAACACCATAGCAACCACCCAAAATACCTTAGAACACCCTAGCAACACCCTAGCAACCACCAAAAATACCTTAGAACACCCTAGCAACACCCTAGCAACCACCAGAAATACCTCAGAACATCCTAGCAACACCCTAGCAACCACCCAAAATACCTTAGAACACCCTAGCAACCACCCAAAATACATTAGAACACCCTAGCAACACCATAGCAACCACCCAAAATACCTCAGAACATCCTAGCAACACCCTAGCAACCACCCAAAATACCTTAGAACACCATAGCAACACCATAGCAACCACTCAGAACACCCTAGCAACCACCCAAAATACCTTAGAACACCCTAGCAACCACCCAGAACACCCTAGCAACCACCCAAAATACCTTAGAACACCCTAGCAACCACCCAAAATAACTTAAAACACCCTAGCAACCACCCAAAATACCTTAGAACACCCTAGCAACACCATAGCAACCACCCAAAATACCTTAGAACACCCTAGCAACCACCCAAAATGCCTTATAACACCCTAGCAACACCCTAGCAACCACCCGAAATACCTCAGAACATCCTAGCAACACCCTAGCAACCACCCAAAATACCTTAGAACACCATAGCAACCACCCAAAATGCCTTATAACACCCTAGCAACACCCTAGCAACCACCCAAAATACCTTAGAACACCCTAACAACACCCTAGCAACCACCCAAAATACCTTGAAACACCCTAGCAACGCCATAGCAACCACCTAAAATACCCTAGAACACCCTAGCAACCACCCAGAACACCCTAGCAACCACTCAAAATACCTTAGAAACCACTTAGCAACCCACTAGAAACACCCTAGCAACATTTAATTACTTGAAACTATACTTGTTTGTGAATATCTGCTTAAGTTATACAATGTGATTTAGTGCAAATATATTTCAGCCTCCGGTAAAATATGCAATACTGTCTAAATACAATATATTTTTATATATAAATGTTCAGTTTATTACTTATCATGCGTAAATAATAGGGCTGTAACGATACACCAAACCCACGATTCGATTCGTATCACGATTTTTGACCCACGATTCGATTCGTATCGCGATTCTATCACGGGGGCGGGGCTTGAGGGGGCGGGGCTTGTGGTGAAAAAAAGAGATTTTGAGAGAAGAAAAAAAATACCGGTATTTTTATTAAATAACATTAGGAAAAACCTGTATAATCTAAACACCAAAGAACAATAATAACTATGCAAATTATTAAACTATTTAGGCATTTATCTTGCCTAAATGTTTACGCTCATTGCATTTTTACAATGGGGTAATATTGTTGTTAAGAATTTACACATCACAAGGAAGCTTGATTTAAATTGTATTGTTGTTAAGAATTTACACATCACAAGGAAGCTTGATTTAAATTGTTTAATTAAATTGAAAGAAGTAGCACAAATAAATACAATAGAATAAAGATACAAATAAAGACAATTAAAGAGAAAAGTTTTTGAATAGGTCTAACACTAGTATTCACATACAGAAACTGAATAAAGTAATCAAATGGAAAATAACACTGGGTAGTATTTTAGTCCTGAATAAATTAAATACATAGGCTATTAATCCTGATTCCTTTAACTTAAAGCCGTCTTTTGTTTTTTTGACAACAAAATTAATGACAGACACATATGGCTTCCGTCACTTTAAGAGCTAGTGCACGGATCCTGTGTTCATTATACTGGCATGCGTTTTATGCCTATTAAAGACAAAACCGACTATGTTTAGAGTATAGCCTACTCACAAAGACCGAAATTGACAATTTTGCGTGTTAAAGCAATATAATCCGCGAAAAATAGTTACTGGCCAGCTGTTTTTGAGGCGGATTTTCTATGAATGTGCGCATAGAAAATAATCTCTCAGAGAGCGCGCGAGCACTGATTAGTTTAAAATTGCTTGAATGTTTAAACTGGTAAGACTTAAAAAGACTTTTACAGTCTATGGTCCCGACTCCAAAACGCGAGTGTGTATTATCGCCGCATGCAGCGCCTGCCTTGCACAACACATTATGAGAGAAGAGAGAGAAGAGATAGAAGACGCGCGCGGCACCGCTGAACACTCAAGCTGTTTGTGAAGTTGCGTCTGGAAGATAGTTGTTAAAATAATGATTTGATTTTATCATCTGTGTGGATTACGATTGCGGGAATTTCCCGCATTATAAATAGAAGGATAACTCTGTTGGAAGGGGTGTGATCGCGATTCTGCCTTCTCACATCGCGATACAGGATCGTGGACCTGAGTATCGCGATTTCGATTGTATATCGCGTATCGTTACAGCCCTAGTAAATAATGTTTGCAATTTAGTGACTTGTCGTTCGCGAACGATCCGCGTACATCTGCGTGTATCACTAAATACGTGCGGTCTATATGGCCCATCAACAGATAGTCAAGTCAAGTCAAGTCAAATATATTTATATAGCGCTTTTCACAATACAGATTGTATCAAAGCTGCTTCACAGTATCAATCAAAACAACTTAACAATGTTTGTTTATTACTGGAAAAAAAGACATCCAATTTTGTTAGAGCTGATCAATGGTATGATTGGTTAATTCATTTGAATATCCCCAACTGAGCAAGCCAAAGGCAACAGTGGCAAGGAACCGAAAAACTCCATCCAGTGACCTAAAGGTGTCCTAACACACCATCAGATGACCCAATGGAGAAAAAAAACCTTGGGAGAACCCAGGCTCAGTCGGGGGCCAGTTCTCCTCTGGCGTTTATGAACTAGAGGCCGAATTTACAGTAACTGTAAGATAAAAAATTTATATGAATGCCTGGCAAAACAGATGCGTCTTCAGTCTAGTTTTAAACTGTGAGAGCGAGTCTGAGCAATGAACAATATCAGTAAGGCTATTCCAGAGCTTCGGAGCTAAATGTGAAAATGCTCTGCCTCCTTTGGTGGATCTGGATATCCTAGGAATGACCAGAAGCCTCGAATTTAGTGATCTTAAAGAGCGCGATGGATTGTAGGGCGATAGAAGATCCGTTAAATAGACTGGAGCTAAACCATTTAGAGCTTTATAAGTCAAAAGCAATACCTTGTAATTAATACGGAACTTTATAGGTAACCAATGAAGTTATGATAAAATCGGTTTTATATGATCATATTTTCTTGATCTAGTAAGAACTCTAGCGGCTGCGTTTTGGACTAACTGTAGCTTGTTTATTGAAGATGCAGGACAACCAGCTAATAAAGCATTACAGTAATCTAGTCTCGAGGTCATGAATGCATGAACTAACTTTTCTGCATCAGAGACTGATAGCATATTTGTCACGGTATACAAGTTCATTGCTTCCTTCTCGTCTCGTGTTTATGTTGTTGTATGAAAGCACGTGTGTAGTGGGCGTGAATGAGTGTCATTCCTTGATCCGCTCCAGCTGATCGTCATTACATCACCAGCTGCAGTCGATCTCATCTCACCATATATTCTCACAGTTCTCTCATCTCCTTTGTCAGATCGTTGGATGTTGTCTCTCCGTGTGGTGTTCCAGTTAGTCTCCTTGCCTGTTCCAGTGTTCGTGTTCGTGTTCCTGTTGGATTCGTCGTCGTCTCTTCGTTGGATTGTCGTTTGGGTTTCCACTGCACTTCACGGGTTCGTCTTCGACCATCGAGGTCCCTGCGTCATCAGTCCACACCCGTGTCCCTGTCTTGTATTTCACCGTTCAATAAAGAACTGAGTTTGACCTGCGATTGCTTCCGTCCTATTTTTGACTACCATGACAGAACGATCTGACCGTGCTATGGAAGCAGCAGGTTCGCCGACCTCGTTGGAGGAATTCCTTCATCACAGCGCTAGAAGAATGGATTCTCAGGAGAGGAATCTAGGGGACACGGGTCGTGCGGTACAAGCTTTGGTGACGCAGGTGTCCGAGCTCACCCAGCAGATCCAACTACTTCGTGCTCCCGCTGCGCCACCCACACCAGCCGTTCCCCCCACACCACCAGAGATCGCTACTACATCGGAACCACGCCTACCTGTTCCGGAGTCATACGCTGGTGAGTCTGCTTACTGCAGAGCATTCCTGACACGTTGTGCCATGCATTTCGCACTGCAACCGAGAACTTTCAATAATGAGCCAGCCAAGGTGGCATTTGTCATTACTCTATTGACCGGAAAGGCGGCGTTATGGGGGACGGCGGTGTGGGAGAATCAAGACCCTTGCTGTGCCTCGTTCCAGGCACTCTCCTCAGAGATGAGACGGGTGTTCGATCGGGCCGTCGCGGGGAGAGAGGCTGCCAGGGTGTTGGCCGACCTCCGTCAGGGTGACAGGTCGGTCTCGGACTATTCGATCGAGTTCCGCACCCTGGCGGCCGAAAGCCAGTGGAACGAGGCGGCGCAGTGGGACATGTTCCTGCATGGGTTGGCTGACCGCGTCCAGAGGGAGATCTACGCCCTGGACCTCCCCACGACGCTGAATGGACTCATCGAGCTTGCTCTGAGGGTGGACGCTCGCATCACCAGAGTCGGGGGAAGAACACCGTCCATTCGGTCTCCAGGTGGAGCAGAGGGTCAACGGTCCAGTGGCAGGGACGTGGTCAGCCCAGTCTTCGATCACGAACCCATGCAGGTGGGTCGAGCTCGGCTTTCCCGGGAGGAGAGGGAAAGGCGGAGGTCCCAGGGCCTCTGCCTATACTGTGGAGGTTCGGGACACTTTGCCTACAACTGCCCGGTAAAAGGCCAAGCCCGATAGTAAGTATGAGGCTACTATCGGGTGGGATCTCCGCCGAGAAGACCTCATCCACATCTACCCTCCTTCCGGTAAGACTGAGATGGTCAATTCACCAGCACGACTGTCAAGCACTTCTGGACTCCGGGGCTGAGGGTAATTTTATGGACAGTACTTTTGCACATAGACTTCAGATTCCCCTTAAACCACTCACACAGAGGATTGCAGTACACGCATTAAATGGTCAAGAACTTCCCATCATCTCGCTCATCACCGAAAACATCACACTCATCACCTCAGGCAATCATTCAGAAACTATTTTTTTTATATACTGGATTCCCCCCTGGCACCTGTAGTCCTTGGACACCCCTGGCTCATTCATCACAACCCTCGTGTGGACTGGCAGCAAAGAGCTATTTTGGAGTGGAGCAAGGAATGTCATAAGTCTTGTCTGATGTCTGCTTGTCCGTCTGTGCCTGTTTTTGTGTTACAGGAGGAGGCGGGGGACTTGTCTAACGTGCCCGAGGAGTACCACGATCTGAAGGAAGTGTTCAGTAAGTCTCGGGCTGCTTCTCTTCCTCCGCATCGTCCCTATGACTGTGCCATAGATTTACTGCCAGGTAAGTCTCCGCCTAAGGGCAAGTTATATTCGCTTTCCACTCCGGAGAGGGAGGCTATGGAGAAATATATTTCTGATTCTCTGGCAACCAGTTTCATCCGTCCTTCCTCTTCTCCGGCGGGGGCGGGGTTCTTTTTTGTGGGAAAGAAGGACGGGTCTCTGCGACCTTGTATTGATTACCGGGGGCTGAATAACATCACGGTAAAGAATACTTATCCTTTGCCGTTGATGTCTTCAGCCTTCGAGAGGTTGCAGGGAGCGTCCGTTTTCACGAAATTGGACTTGCGTAACGCTTATCATCTGGTTCGCATTAGGGAGGGGGATGAATGGAAGACTGCCTTTAACACCCCCAGGGGGCACTTTGAATACTTGGTCATGCCTTTCGGGCTGTCCAACTCCCCAGCAGTCTTCCAGGCACTGGTCAATGACGTGTTGCGAGACATGATAGATCAGTTCATATATGTTTACCTGGATGACATATTGATATTTTCCTCGTCTCTCCAGGAACATGTGCAACACGTTCGACGAGTGCTTCAGAGGTTGCTAGAGAATGGGCTTTTTGTCAAGGCGGAGAAATGCGATTTTCATGCACAGTCTGTTCCTTTTCTAGGATACATCCTTTCGTCTGAGGGAATGCGTGTGGACCCTGAGAAGGTTAAGGCTGTGGTAGAGTGGCCAAGTCCAGATTCCCGTAAGGCCCTGCAGAGGTTTCTGGGGTTCGCCAACTTCTATCGGCGTTTTATTCGCAACTTCAGCCAACTAGCCGCACCTCTGACTGCCTTGACCTCCCCCAGAACTCCGTTCAGGTGGTCAGATACAGCCGAGGCTGTGTTTGCCAAACTCAAGAGCCGCTTTGTTTCAGCTCCCATCCTCGTTGCCCCTGATTCTTCACGTCAGTTCGTGGTGGAGGTCGACGCGTCAGAGGTGGGGGTAGGAGCAGTCCTGTCCCAGCGTTCGCCCGCAGACGATAAGATGCATCCTTGCGCGTTTTTTTCTCATCGTTTGTCCCCAGCCGAACGCAATTACGACATTGGTAACAGGGAGTTGTTGGCAGTCAAGTTAGCGTTGGAGGAATGGCGTCATTGGTTAGAAGGTGCGGGGGTTCCTTTTATCGTCTGGACCGATCACAAGAATCTAGAGTACATCAGAACCGCCAAAAGATTGAACTCCAGGCAGGCTCGGTGGGCACTTTTTTTCGGTCGTTTTGATTTTTCTCTCTCGTACCACCCGGGTTCTAAGAACATCAAACCCGACTCTTTATCTCGCATTTTTGATCGTTCCGAACGCCCGTCTACTCCCGAGTGCATTTTACCGGAAACCCTATTTGTTTCCACACTCGTATGGGAGATCGAATCGAAGGTCAAGACGGCCTTAGAAGGGGTAATGCCTCCGCCCGGTTGCCCACCGAATCGCTTATTTGTGCCGGAGGGATTACGGTCCGACGTTATACAGTGGGGTCATTGCTCCAACGTGGCTTGTCATCCAGGAGTTAATCGTACTAAGTTTTTAGTCAGGCAACGATTTTGGTGGCCACTTATGGCTCGTGACATCCACAGTTTTGTTTTGGCTTGCTCGGTCTGTGCCACTGGTAAGACTTCCAATCGTCCGCCTGATGGGCTCCTTCAACCGCTGCCTGTCCCTTCGAGACCCTGGTCCCATATCGCTCTAGATTTTATCACCGCCCTCCCGCCCTCCCAGGGCAACACAGTCGTTTTGACTGTGGTGGACCGGTTCTCGAAGGCGGCTCATTTCATTCCCTTACCCAAATTACCCTCAGCTAAGGAGACAGCGTTGACAGTCATTGACCACGTCTTTCGCTTACATGGCCTCCCGATGGATGTGGTCTCTGACAGAGGACCCCAGTTTGTGTCCAAATTTTGGCAAGAATTTTGTAAGTTACTGGGGGCGACGGTTAGTCTGTCCTCAGGGTTCCATCCCCAGAGCAATGGTCAGACCGAGAGAGCCAACCAAGATCTGGAAAGGGTGTTGCGATGTTTGGTTTCTAAGAATCCTTCCTCATGGAGTCAACAGATTTCCATGGTGGAGTACGCCCACAATACGTTACCAGTGTCAGCTACGGGCCTATCTCCGTTTGAGTGTAGTTTAGGTTACAAGCCACCTATTTTTCCTAGTCTGGAATCCGAAGTCGCGGTCCCCTCCGCCCACGCCTTAATCCAGAGGTGTCACCGCACTTGGACTAGAGCCCGTGAGGCTCTACTCCAAGTGGGGGCGCGCACCAAGGCTAAGGCCGATCGCCACCGGTCAAATCCTCCCGTATACGTCGTTGGTCAAAAAGTGTGGCTTTCAACTAAGAACATTCCTCTCCGATCCGTCTCTAATAAGCTTGCCCCCAAATTCATTGGCCCGTTCACTGTCACCAAGATCATTAGTCCGGTGACAGTCCGCCTTAGTTTACCTCCAGCGTACAGGAGGGTTCACCCCGTTTTCCATGTTTCAAAAATCAAGCCCGTGTTTCATGCTCGCATTAATCCGCCAGTCCCGGTTCCCCCCCCCCTGCCGCGTCTCGTAGATGGGGAGACCACCTATTCGGTAAATCGCATTCTGGATTCTAGACGGAGGGGACGTGGATTTCAGTACTTGGTGGACTGGGAAGGTTACAGTCCGGAGGAGAGAAGTTGGGTTCCGGCTAGAGACATCTGGATAAGAATCCTAGGTAAGGGAGTCTGGGAACGCCAGGAGGCGTTCCTAGGAGAGGGGGTACTGTCACGGTATACAAGTTCATTGCTTCCTTCTCGTCTCGTGTTTATGTTGTTGTATGAAAGCACGTGTGTAGTGGGCGTGAATGAGTGTCATTCCTTGATCCGCTCCAGCTGATCGTCATTACATCACCAGCTGCAGTCGATCTCATCTCACCATATATTCTCACAGTTCTCTCATCTCCTTTGTCAGATCGTTGGATGTTGTCTCTCCGTGTGGTGTTCCAGTTAGTCTCCTTGCCTGTTCCAGTGTTCGTGTTCGTGTTCCTGTTGGATTCGTCGTCGTCTCTTCGTTGGATTGTCGTTTGGGTTTCCACTGCACTTCACGGGTTCGTCTTCGACCATCGAGGTCCCTGCGTCATCAGTCCACACCCGTGTCCCTGTCTTGTATTTCACCGTTCAATAAAGAACTGAGTTTGACCTGCGATTGCTTCCGTCCTATTTTTGACTACCATGACAATATTACGTAGCTTAGCAATGTTTCTAAGGTGGAAAAAGGCCGTTTTTGTAACATATGAAATATGCTTTTCAAAAGACCGGTTGCAGTCTAATGTAACACCCAGGTCTTTTACTGTAGCGGATAAAGTAACAGGGCATCCTACTATGTTAAAGTCGTGCTGTAAAAGGTTTTGTGGACGGTTTTTACAACCGATAAGTATTACCTCTGTCTTGTCTGGATTTAATAAAAGAAAATTACGCGTCATCCAATCTTTTATATCTTTAACACAATCTGTCAATTTGGATAATTTAGCGTATTCATCTGGCCGTGATGAAATATATATTTGAGTGTCATCAGCATAACAATGGAAACTAATTCCATGTTTCCTTAGAATATTACCAAGTGGCAGCATATATATTGAGAATAATAAAGGGCCTAACACAGATCCCTGCGGCACTCCATAGTTTGCCGAAGTTATGATCGATTTTTCTCCATTTAAGTAGACGAAATGGTAGCGGTCAGATAAGTATGACCTGAACCAGCTTAATGCTTGTCCTTGAACACCAGTGTAATTTTGTAGTCGATCTAAGAGTATTGTGTGATCTATAGTGTCGAACGCAGCACTAAGATCAAGTAAAACTAGTACTGAGATACAGCCTTGGTCCGAAGCTAAAAGTAAATCATTTGTGATTCTAACAAGCGCAGTTTCAGTGCTATGATGTGGCCTGAATCCAGACTGAAACTTTTCATAGATGTCGTTTTCTTGCAAGAAAGAGCCGAGTTGAGCGGACACAACTTTTTCTAATATTTTTGACATGAATGGAAGATTTGAGATGGGTCTGTAATTTGCTAGGTTATTTGGATCTAAATGTGGTTTCTTAATAAGAGGTTTTATAACAGCCAGCTTGAACGTTCTTGGAACATGATCTAAAGATAAAGATGAGTTAATAATATTGAGAAGAGGCTCTTCCACTATAGGTAACACTTCTTTCAGTAGTTCAGTTGGTATAGGATCTAATAAACATGTTGTTGTTTTAGATGAAGTGATAAGTTTATTTAACTCTTTTTGTTCTATGGTTGTAAAGCATTGTAATTGTTCTTGCGGGGTGATAATTGCAGCTTATTTATAAGGCGCGAGTAAAGATTGAACGTTTACGATTTTGATTCTGATGCTTTCAATTTTCTCGGTGAAGAAGTTCATGAAATCATTACTACTAAACTGTAACGAGGTATTT
This sequence comes from Tiaroga cobitis, assembly GCA_030578255.1. Lineage (NCBI taxonomy): Eukaryota > Metazoa > Chordata > Actinopteri > Cypriniformes > Leuciscidae > Tiaroga > Tiaroga cobitis. The sequence continues at coordinate 121,475 of JAROOI010000048.1, read as the reverse complement.
TGTTCAGACGACGTCTGTTTATTTGTTAGTCTAGCCACGGTATTAAATAAAAACCTTGGATTATTTCGGTTGTTTTCTATTAATTTGCTGAGGTGCTCAGCCCTGGCCGTTTTAAGGGCCTTTTTATAACGACATACTGTCTTTCCACGCGATTCTAAAGACCTCTAAATTAGTTTTTTTCCATTTACGCTCTAAATTACGGGTTTCTCTCTTTAAAACATACGTAGTATTATTGTACCATGGTGCTATATTTTTTTCTCTAACCTTTTTTAATCTAATGGGTGCAACAATATCCAATGTTCTAGAGAGAATGGTGCTCATGGTGCTAATGGTGAAAATGACAGTCTAGTGGCAATTTTAATGATATTCATTGATCTTTAGTTAAATATAGATGATTCAAAGAATGTCACATGTGTGTCTCTCACTTGTAGTGAGAGGATTCTGTTTATGTACCTGGGGAGGCAGAAGAGGGAGACACTCCAGAGAACAGACGAACAAGGACCTCTGACCTAGATGTCAGAAGGCCATTTGGTGCAGGGGAGCTTAGTGGGCCAACTAGTGACGTCTATGGAAAACTACTGGGAGGAAGGCTCTGGGGGGAAGAAGGCCTTGAAACTAAGATAAAAGCTAGTTCAGTCTGTCTGGGGGTGTGTCACTCTTCTGCACAGGGTAACAACTGTGTATTAGACTGCTCCTATTCTTGCAAGAATAAATACTTCTATTTTATATAATTTGACTCTGAGTGTCTCTTACGCAGTGATGTTTGTTTGAGATGAATTTTTGCCACAACAGTTTTGGTGTCAGAAGTGATATTCCTTGGACGTGTTCCCTGGACCTGAGATCGGACGGTGTTTGGCCACCTGGACTAAGTAAGTTCCAGCTCTACCTCGTAAACTTGAGAGAGAGGGGCCGACCGATATCAGGGCCGGGAGAATCGACCACTGGAATCTAAAGAACCCGCAAGTGGCATGAAACAACGTCTCTGGTAAGGGTCATTTAAATTCGGTTTAATTGGGGGAAGAGTGAAATTGAACCATATTGGCTGAGGGCTGTTTCTGTGGTACGTAATCTGAGATGAATTGAGATCTATATATAGATCAAGAGGTTTCAAACAGATACGAGAGAAAATTATCTGAGATTAACTGAGATCTGTAGCGGATCAAGAGGTTTCAAACAGATATGAAAATTATCTGAGATTAACTGAGATCTGTAACGGATCAAGAGGTTTCAAACAGATAGGTACCCTGAAAATCAGTTGTTCCACCACGGAGCAAATTGTTTTTTAGGTGCTGAGGCTAATTAGGGGGAGCCAGAAAAGATTTTTTTTTGGTAAACCTTAATTAGGAGGGCACTAACAAGTGCAACCCAACCGATTTGGGTTAAAAGAAAAGAGTCGGATTTGTTTAGGGACGCCTAACTGATTAAAGAAAACGCGCGTTGAAGAGAAAATCCACAGAGAACAGAAAACAGCCGGTATGGGGATGTCTCAAAAGCAAGCTTGCGAAATTTGGTACACCAGTGTTTTGTCAAATGAGGTATTGAGCGCCACAACATTAAAGATGGTGCGGGAATCAGTTGAACAGAGCAGTGAGAAACAAAGGTTGTGTCTGCGTTCAACATGTGTGTAAAAAATGTGAACAGATAATGGATTGTTGGCTTGAAGATAAAATGTCGAACTGCCAGGAGAAATAATGTTTTTTTTACTTCATCCAGTAAATGGATGCATGACATTAGATGTCTATAGAACTTAAATTTATATGACAAGGATTGAAGTAGCAAGAAGCAATAAGGCTGTCTGTGTGAAATAGAGGGAACTGTAAGTGAGACTTGGTGGAAGAGGGAAGTGAAAAAAAAACAAAAAAGGTTGGTGTGTGAGATATGTGTGTGTGGGGATTGTTCAAACAATCATGTACTGGTTAGATAATGAAGGAACTGGCATGTTTGAGAAAAGAAAGGAGAGGATAATGAGGGAACTGGCATGTTTGAGAAAAGAAAGGAGAAATATAGTAGAAAACTATATGTGATGAAAATAGACATGGTCTGACAGAATTTATGGAAGTCAAATTAACTGTTTAAATGGAAATGAAAAGTCAGTTTTAGAATAAAATAAGGCATTGTATGATTGACAGGGATCTCGCAAATCTAAAATAGGTTGTTCTGAAGTAGCTACATGACTCATAGGTGTGGTTTGGGCGTAACGTGCAATTAACCAATCAGAGCGTCTTCTCACATTCCCTTTAAGAGCAGGCGCGCTTGTTCCATGGCGGATTGCTATTATTATGGCGGATTTGCCAGGCGCACACCAGGAGCGGTTCACAGCCGAGGAGACAGACGTTCTCGTCAGGGCCGTAAAAGACATAGAAGTGACATTGGACGGGGATGGGAGAAACCCACCCAAATTAGCTTCGGTTAAACAGGCTTATAATAAATTGGGTAAATGTGTAAGCTAAATTTATGCCTATTTTTTCACATCTTCATGGACACCACAATGATTTCCCTCGTGTGTTAATATTTTTCCTTGTAATAATGTATGATTTGCAAAAATGAGAACTGCTGTGTCTGTGTAGATGAGAGAAGCAAAGTGTATGCGCGTTGTGCACACACTACATTATGGCCAAGCATGCGCCCTTAAAATAACATCTGAATAACGCGCCACTGACTTTAGACTGGGTTTTTCCTGGTCAGTGGCGGTATTATTTTATGGAACTACAAAATAGCACCAGGGAACGTTTGCGTCGGAACACGCCGCCTCTTTTCGCTGAACCGCCCCCGGGAGCGCAAGTTCATTCCCTAATTTGCCGACGTGCGTCGGTGGAGGGAAAAGTCCGCTGTGCGTCGGGTGCAAAATAGGAATGATACATGCGTCGGTGTACAAAGTCAATTGCGCTGGGTGCAAGATAGGGCCCATAGTATACTTTTACACACTAAAAAGTGGGCCAATTTAGTCCCAAGTAGAAGTATTTAAATAGTACCCTTACAAGTATGCTACTAGTACACTGATATTAATGTACTTACTACATAAAGTATACCTAAAAATATACTTGAAATTTACTTAAGCATACTAGATAAAATTAACTTGAAGTATACTTATTTTTTGTAAGGGTCAATCAAATACTCATTTACTTAATCAGTTGTTCAAGAAGAAGAAAAAAACATCCTTAAAACAAGATACATTTTTTTTAAATCAAAAAATTATTTAAGACAATAAGACTTGTTGTCAGAGAATATATAGTCAAGTCAAGTCAAGTCAAGTCATCTTCATTTATAAAGCGCTTTTAACAATGGATTGTTTCAAAGCAGCTTTACAGAGATAAATATATAATTTAAGCTAACAGAGTGTGCTTTTGAAAATATGTGCGCAGGTTTGTAATTCCATACAACCCATGCCTAAACAAACTACTTGTCTTGCCTATAAATTTTGATACAGAATTTTGTTTTATTTTAACACTTCGGGGTACGCGAACCGAAATTCACAACGCTTTATCTGTAGAGTGGGAAAGGGATCCTCCATAGGGAGAGGATAGTTGACACTTCAGCACTGCATTGTCATCGGGTCCAGGTGGATCTCCTTCGTCAGATCTGGTTACGGCCTAGATCCGGCAGGCTGCGGGAAAACCTCGGGATAAACAAAGACACTAATATTAGCGTAGATGCCATTCTTCTTATGATGTAACGAGTACATCACGATTTAAGGGAAGTGTTCCCAGTTCCGGCTGACCTAATCTATGCAGCCTAACATTGAATTATAGAAGTCTATAATGTATTATGTGTATGCTAGGTCAAAGAGATGTGTTTTTAGTCTAGCTTTGAACTGACAGAGTGTGTCTGCTTCCCGGACAATGCTAGGAAGACTGTTCCAAAGTTTTGGTGCTAAATAGGAAAAGGATCTACCGCCAGCAGTCGATTTAGATATACTTGGTATTATCAACTGGCCGGAATTTTGAGATCGCAATAGACGTGAAGGACTATAATGCGTTAAGAGCTCGCTCAAGTACTGCGGAGCTAAACCATTTAGTGCTTTGTAAGTAATCAACAATATTTTAAAATTTATACGATGTTTAATAGGCAGCCAATGTAGTGTTGATAGAACCGGGCTAATATGGTCATATTTCCTGGTTCTGGTAAGAACTCGAGCTGCGGCGTTTTGAACTAGCTGTAGTTTATTTATTAAGCGTGCAGGGCAACCACCCAGTAGAGCATTACAATAATCTAGCCTTGAGGTCATGAATGCATGAACTAATTGTTCCGCATTTCCCAATGAGAGCATATGGCGTATTTTAGATATATTTTTAAGATGGAAAAATGCAGTTTTACAGATACTAGACACGTGGCTTTCAAAAGAAAGGTTGGTATCAAAGAGCACACCCAGGTTCCTAACCGACGACGAAGACTTGACAGAGCAGCCATCAAGTGCAGCCATCAAGTGTAGTATATAATATATATTTATATATTAGAGCAATATTATAATATTAGGTTCCACTTTATTTCGATAGTCCACTTTAGACATTCTACTAACTATAAGTAACTTTTCAACTACATGTCAACTAACTCTCATTAGAGTATTAGTAGGCTGTCAGTAGATTGTAGACTTGTAGTCAAGACCGCCTATACCGAGACCAAGACACTACCAAGACCAGAGGGTATCGAGACCAAGACAAGACCAAGACCAAGACCAAGACAGACCAAGTCGAGACCGGAGGGGAAAAAAAACAGACTAGTGTTGTTGAAGCTAAGCAATAACTTTTAAGATTTTGCATTCTGCAACTTCTAAATACATAATTATATTTTTAAAAACGAAATTATAAGCTTAAGTGCAGGATCCGAAAGTTGGTTGTTTTGTCGCTATGGTTACACACACACACACACACACACACACACACACACTCTAAGCTCAAAAGTCATCTGTCTGTGCAGTTACCCAAAATCTCCTGAATGAAGTTAAAACCCATCATGTCACTGATATGTGTTTTACTAAATATTAATACATCAAAAACTGTACATGATATGTGTTTTTTAAATCAAGTGATCAAAGTGCTCGTTGCCGCTGCGATCAGTGGCATGGATACAGTGTTTTCTCGTGTGGCTCGCGCACACCGCACTGTCACTCGGACGCGCGCTTCAATCCGTTGTGGATATTGTAGTATTGTATTGCTAAATCCCCCGACCACTATGTCGGTCTGAGACAGCGAGACCTAGACAAGACCGAGAGGTCCGAGACCAAGACAAGACCAAGACCAAAGACCGTCAAGGCCGTGACAAGACCGAGACCACGTAAAAGTGGTCTCGAGACCGGTCTCGAGACCAAGACCGGTCTCGAGACATACATCACTAGTAGATTGTTAGTTTATGGTTAGGAGTTAGGGTTCGGGTTAGTAAAATAAGTTGACTTGTAGTTGCCAAGTTACTTATAGTCAGTAGAATATCTGTTGGGGGACCAACAAAATAATGTGTTATCAGATATTAAGCAGATAGTCTAATACTCTAATTACAGTTAGTTGACATGTAGTTGCAAAGTTACTTATAGTTAGGAGGAGAGTGTCTAAAGTGGACTATCGAAATAAAGTGTTACCTAATATTAATATATATATACTGTATAGTGTATATATATACACACATTTATGAAAAATGAAAAAATGGCTAAAAACAACAGGTAAGATTGAAATTGGTTCTCTATTGCATAACACAAAATAAATACAGAAAAAAGCCCCAAAATGAGAACAACTCAGTCTGTCTCTGTGACTTAAAGGATTAGTTAAAAAGTATATATATAAAAAATGTTTTGTTGAAAACTACCTATCGTTTCGCTAGTTAAGACCCTCTTGCTCAGCTGCGATCTTGCACAGCCGGTTAAAGCACTTCAAAGACCTTTGAAACTGCATTGATTTGGACTTCAAAACGTTGGTTGCAATTGAAGTCCATTATTAGAAGAAAAATCCAGAAATGTTTCTCAAAAAACATATTTTCTCTTCCACTGAGGAAAGAAGGACATGGATATCTTGGATGGCATTGGGGTGAGTAAATTATTAGGAAATTTTCATTTTGAGGTGAACTAATCCTTTAACTTTGTTTAAACAGATGGTACCTCTTCGTAACTCGCAGCACCAAATAGAAGTCGATCAGACTCAAGGTTACCACCCTTATGGTTAATATCTCTCCCTCTGAAAAACAGCATACTAATGTCTGTAAAGTGAATAATGATAATGAATCCAAAACAACCCAGCTGACTTGTCTAAAAAAATAAATGAATAATGAACAAGACATGCTTTGAAAGTGGTTAAGAGACCATGTAAAATTAGGGAAAAGCTACAGAAAATATGTGAAGTTTAAAATCTTATTTAAAATTTAAATCCTTTTAACGATGATATAAGGAAAGGGCAAACATTGAGAATGAGCAGTTAACATATGTGTGTCTAGTATGAGTGTGTGTGTGATGGTGACAGCACTTTATGTTGTATGTATTAGTTTGGGGTACTAATATTAGAACAGTATTGAAATTAGAACAGAACAGTTTTATCATTACAGATGGGTTAAGGCAAATGACAAATTTTAAAGAAGCCGATAATTCTGAGTGGAACGGTTGAAAAGACAATACAGAACATGGGACGAGCTTTAAGTTGATTGGACATCAAGCTCTGTCTGGTAGTAATACTTTTGTCATGCAGGATGTCGATTTGAATTATGTTCTGGATCAGTTTAAGTATTTGTGTAAATTGGAATGGTGTAGTTGTAGATCACCATCTGGCATGGGCTGAGATAAATGAAAATGTTGTAGATTTGATGGCAACAACAAAATGACATATTGGCTAAGTCAATTTCGAAGTATCAAGAGAGCCCTTAACATTTATGATAATTGTGAACAAAGGGGGAGAAATGATTGACTGACATTGACCAAGTCTGTACAGCACGACCTGACCTGAAAATTGATGACTTTAGAAATGTTTGTAGATGACTGACTTGAGAGACCAAACAACAGGCCTGAACGCAAGATTCGCTGTGAGACTGAGGGACGTTGCCCTTCAAATACTGCGATAAGAAGATGAGATTGGGCTTTAAGTGAAGAATGTAATATTTCAACATGACATCATGACTTTTGCGTAAACAGACACGCCACTTTCAAGTCAAGTGGCGTGTTATCTATACGCATTTTGAGATATCCGCGTGTATGCGTGTATGTCTACGCCATTAATGTCCAAGTGATTCCGCGTGTATGTACACGCCATTAAATTTCCGAGCGAAACGAAGCAAAATGTAGATCTACATCTGGGGAGCGATATTTTTTTTCCCTAGGATGGTAGGGGAAGACTCATAAATGCTATTAACCCCAGTGACGGGTAGGTTTAGGGACGGGGTGGAGGTAGGTCATATATTTATATATACAGTAATAACGTTAAGTCAACTGCGTTCATAAACACGCTGAAAAGCGATTGTGCGTGTTGATAGCACGCCAGAAATGGAAATACGAATTGGCGTGTCATACACACGCAATTTTATGAGATCAGTCTGAATATTTTGTTTCAGAGGCAGAGAAGGATGTCTGGGCAGAATTTGGCTGAAGGACGCCGTTTGGGTTAGTGTTGATGGCAAACTTTATAAAAAACACTATGTTAAATGTTATGTTAAATTGATGCTCGAGTTGTGTCGTGCATCAAGAGGGAGATGGTATAACAATTGCCAAATATGGTTTACTTGGGTCCCAAACAAAATTTGCTGTCTGTACATGTATTTGCAGGACTGTTTCAACAGGAATGCCAGGGCAGCACAGCAGACAAAAGAAACTACGTATTTTACTATCTGAAAATAACCTCGACATTGTTTTTCTTTACAGAGCATGCAGACTTTTGGATACAGGGGAGAATGTCCCCTATAAAATGATGGCTATGGATGAATTTGACTAACTATCCTGGCCTGGGTTATTTTTGTAGCAGAAAGAAACAAGGCCACACCTGCGCAGCGCATAACTTAAATTTTCCTTTTACAGAATGTCAGGATGGGTTGCAGAAAACAGAACTGATTCTGTTCCAAATGTATAAATATTGTTTTTCAGGGGAAAAGGATCCTGAGTGCTATTAAGTGAGCGAGAAATTATCCGGTGATAATGTTTCAGGTTGATTCCACAGGTCACACCAAAAGGGGACGAGCGGCTAGACAAGCGGTCACTAACAAAATACTTAAGGTCTCCATTCACAGGTGACAGTTCACTCCAGTGGGGGTGCGGTCGTGATTTAAGGGAAAACCTTATAAGGATCAGGAAATGGTTGGAGAATGTGACACCTGGGTCCAAGCCTCTCACCTTAGACAACACCAACAGGCCACAACCATCCCATAGTCCATGGGGCGAACGAGATTATCAACACGCCTGGAGGAGGAACCAACTGCCAACTGATGGTTTAAGTTTAACAGAAGAATGGGGTTTTGTGATTATTTTGAGGATTTGATTTGATTAAATCAAAATAGGGCTTAGTATTGATATACAGTAGATCAAAAGATTTGATTGGTTACTTATTCATTAGGAAATATTTAACCCCTTACTAGTCGGCCCCAATTTTGGCAATTGATGCATTCATGACATACCCAAAATAAAAAGGTTGCTGTTCATAAGTCATTCTGAATAGACACATAACCAACATATATTTAGAAAGCCAACCCTTGAGAGTTTACATTTCAAGACTCAAAATTAATCAGACTGTTATTAATATTGAGATATATAAGCTCAAACATAAAAACAAAAACAACAAATATTAAGAACATATTTATTAAATGTATAAAAATATTATGTGAATTTAGGATAGCAACTTGAAACCACAACTAAAGTGTAGCCACAATTGTGGTCATGCTTCATTTAAAATCTGAGGATGATATCTCTAAAATTATGCATTTTATTAAGCCTATTATGAAACCATGTCATGGGGAGACTTTAGAGAAGTTTTAGAGAATGCTAATATAAGATTCTCATCAAATATTTTATTGCCCTGTAAACACTCATTTACAGTCTCTGACTAATGTCTGGCGAGGAGAACTGGCCCCATTCATGCTCTTCATTTAATCGACCAACCTTTCACACCTCTGCCGGTATGAGACTTAATCTTCATTATTCTTTTATCCTTATTCTTTTGTTTGAATTCAGCCATTATAGCCTGTATTTGCCATCTAACCCCCTCTGACCCCACCTTACATGATCAATCCACCTATTATATTAACTCTTGTTAGAAAACAAACAATTCTTGGAAGTTTAAATGCGAATTATTTTTTTTAAATGATTGTATAAAAAGGAATAGCTTCTGCAAGCAGGTGCATTAGCACAACAAGTAGCCTCAAGCTACATGACACAATTTAATTTATTAATATTACACTTTTATTCAAAGTTCACTTTAAAACAACATCGAGTATTTGTATCATATTCCGGTCGCGGATTAAAATGGTTTCAAGTCATGAAAAGATTTTGAAATATGTTATATTTAGCATTTCAGATGAAGCTATGTGCTAGCCTTACCTAGCATATGCATTCTGTAAACATTCTTCATTCATATGAAAACCCCAAATCGCACGAAAATCACACACAAAACACATAATATTTCAATCGTGCATTTATTAGTTCCTTGTTTCAGGTGAAGAGGTTCCTTGTTTCATTGCTAATTACCATTCTCTCTAGAACATTGGATATTGTTGCACCCATTAGATTAAAAAAGGTTAGAGAAAAAAATATAGCACCATGGTACAATAATACTACGTATGTTTTAAAGAGAGAAACCCGTAATTTAGAGCGTAAATGGAAAAAAACTAATTTAGAGGTCTTTAGAATCGCGTGGAAAGACAGTATGTCGTTATAAAAAGGCCCTTAAAACGGCCAGGGCTGAGCACCTCAGCAAATTAATAGAAAACAACCGAAATAATCCAAGGTTTTTATTTAATACCGTGGCTAGACTAACAAATAAACAGACGTCGTCTGAACAAAATACCTCGTTACAGTTTAGTAGTAATGATTTCATGAACTTCTTCACCGAGAAAATTGAAAGCATCAGAATCAAAATCGTAAACGTTCAATCTTTACTCGCGCCTTATAAATAAGCTGCAATTATCACCCCGCAAGAACAATTACAATGCTTTACAACCATAGAACAAAAAGAGTTAAATAAACTTATCACTTCATCTAAAACAACAACATGTTTATTAGATCCTATACCAACTGAACTACTGAAAGAAGTGTTACCTATAGTGGAAGAGCCTCTTCTCAATATTATTAACTCATCTTTATCTTTAGATCATGTTCCAAGAACGTTCAAGCTGGCTGTTATAAAACCTCTTATTAAGAAACCACATTTAGATCCAAATAACCTAGCAAATTACAGACCCATCTCAAATCTTCCATTCATGTCAAAAATATTAGAAAAAGTTGTGTCCGCTCAACTCGGCTCTTTCTTGCAAGAAAACGACATCTATGAAAAGTTTCAGTCTGGATTCAGGCCACATCATAGCACTGAAACTGCGCTTGTTAGAATCACAAATGATTTACTTTTAGCTTCGGACCAAGGCTGTATCTCAGTACTAGTTTTACTTGATCTTAGTGCTGCGTTCGACACTATAGATCACACAATACTCTTAGATCGACTACAAAATTACACTGGTGTTCAAGGACAAGCATTAAGCTGGTTCAGGTCATACTTATCTGACCGCTACCATTTCGTCTACTTAAATGGAGAAAAATCGATCATAACTTCGGCAAACTATGGAGTGCCGCAGGGATCTGTGTTAGGCCCTTTATTATTCTCAATATATATGCTGCCACTTGGTAATATTCTAAGGAAACATGGAATTAGTTTCCATTGTTATGCTGATGACACTCAAATATATATTTCATCACGGCCAGATGAATACGCTAAATTATCCAAATTGACAGATTGTGTTAAAGATATAAAAGATTGGATGACGCGTAATTTTCTTTTATTAAATCCAGACAAGACAGAGGTAATACTTATCGGTTGTAAAAACCGTCCACAAAACCTTTTACAGCACGACTTTAACATAGTAGGATGCCCTGTTACTTTATCCGCTACAGTAAAAGACCTGGGTGTTACATTAGACTGCAACCGGTCTTTTGAAAAGCATATTTCATATGTTACAAAAACGGCCTTTTTCCACCTTAGAAACATTGCTAAGCTACGTAATATTGTCATGGTAGTCAAAAATAGGACGGAAGCAATCGCAGGTCAAACTCAGTTCTTTATTGAACGGTGAAATACAAGACAGGGACACGGGTGTGGACTGATGACGCAGGGACCTCGATGGTCGAAGACGAACCCGTGAAGTGCAGTGGAAACCCAAACGACAATCCAACGAAGAGACGACGACGAATCCAACAGGAACACGAACACGAACACTGGAACAGGCAAGGAGACTAACTGGAACACCACACGGAGAGACAACATCCAACGATCTGACAAAGGAGATGAGAGAACTGTGAGAATATATGGTGAGATGAGATCGACTGCAGCTGGTGATGTAATGACGATCAGCTGGAGCGGATCAAGGAATGACACTCATTCACGCCCACTACACACGTGCTTTCATACAACAACATAAACACGAGACGAGAAGGAAGCAATGAACTTGTATACCGTGACAGTACCCCCTCTCCTAGGAACGCCTCCTGGCGTTCCCAGACTCCCTTACCTAGGATTCTTATCCAGATGTCTCTAGCCGGAACCCAACTTCTCTCCTCCGGACTGTAACCTTCCCAGTCCACCAAGTACTGAAATCCACGTCCCCTCCGTCTAGAATCCAGAATGCGATTTACCGAATAGGTGGTCTCCCCATCTACGAGACGCGGCGGGGGGGGGGGGGGAACCGGGACTGGCGGATTAATGCGAGCATGAAACACGGGCTTGATTTTTGAAACATGGAAAACGGGGTGAACCCTCCTGTACGCTGGAGGTAAACTAAGGCGGACTGTCACCGGACTAATGATCTTGGTGACAGTGAACGGGCCAATGAATTTGGGGGCAAGCTTATTAGAGACGGATCGGAGAGGAATGTTCTTAGTTGAAAGCCACACTTTTTGACCAACGACGTATACGGGAGGATTTGACCGGTGGCGATCGGCCTTAGCCTTGGTGCGCGCCCCCACTTGGAGTAGAGCCTCTCGGGCTCTAGTCCAAGTGCGGTGACACCTCTGGATTAAGGCGTGGGCGGAGGGGACCGCGACTTCGGATTCCAGACTAGGAAAAATAGGTGGCTTGTAACCTAAACTACACTCAAACGGAGATAGGCCCGTAGCTGACACTGGTAACGTATTGTGGGCGTACTCCACCATGGAAATCTGTTGACTCCATGAGGAAGGATTCTTAGAAAGCAAACATCGCAACACCCTTTCCAGATCTTGGTTGGCTCTCTCGGTCTGACCATTGCTCTGGGGATGGAACCCTGAGGACAGACTAACCGTCGCCCCCAGTAACTTACAAAATTCTTGCCAAAATTTGGACACAAACTGGGGTCCTCTGTCAGAGACCACATCCATCGGGAGGCCATGTAAGCGAAAGACGTGGTCAATGACTGTCAACGCTGTCTCCTTAGCTGAGGGTAATTTGGGTAAGGGAATGAAATGAGCCGCCTTCGAGAACCGGTCCACCACAGTCAAAACGACTGTGTTGCCCTGGGAGGGCGGGAGGGCGGTGATAAAATCTAGAGCGATATGGGACCAGGGTCTCGAAGGGACAGGCAGCGGTTGAAGGAGCCCATCAGGCGGACGATTGGAAGTCTTACCAGTGGCACAGACCGAGCAAGCCAAAACAAAACTGTGGATGTCACGAGCCATAAGTGGCCACCAAAATCGTTGCCTGACTAAAAACTTAGTACGATTAACTCCTGGATGACAAGCCACGTTGGAGCAATGACCCCACTGTATAACGTCGGACCGTAATCCCTCCGGCACAAATAAGCGATTCGGTGGGCAACCGGGCGGAGGCATTACCCCTTCTAAGGCCGTCTTGACCTTCGATTCGATCTCCCATACGAGTGTGGAAACAAATAGGGTTTCCGGTAAAATGCACTCGGGAGTAGACGGGCGTTCGGAACGATCAAAAATGCGAGATAAAGAGTCGGGTTTGATGTTCTTAGAACCCGGGTGGTACGAGAGAGAAAAATCAAAACGACCGAAAAAAAGTGCCCACCGAGCCTGCCTGGAGTTCAATCTTTTGGCGGTTCTGATGTACTCTAGATTCTTGTGATCGGTCCAGACGATAAAAGGAACCCCCGCACCTTCTAACCAATGACGCCATTCCTCCAACGCTAACTTGACTGCCAACAACTCCCTGTTACCAATGTCGTAATTGCGTTCGGCTGGGGACAAACGATGAGAAAAAAACGCGCAAGGATGCATCTTATCGTCTGCGGGCGAACGCTGGGACAGGACTGCTCCTACCCCCACCTCTGACGCGTCGACCTCCACCACGAACTGACGTGAAGAATCAGGGGCAACGAGGATGGGAGCTGAAACAAAGCGGCTCTTGAGTTTGGCAAACACAGCCTCGGCTGTATCTGACCACCTGAACGGAGTTCTGGGGGAGGTCAAGGCAGTCAGAGGTGCGGCTAGTTGGCTGAAGTTGCGAATAAAACGCCGATAGAAGTTGGCGAACCCCAGAAACCTCTGCAGGGCCTTACGGGAATCTGGACTTGGCCACTCTACCACAGCCTTAACCTTCTCAGGGTCCACACGCATTCCCTCAGACGAAATGATGTATCCTAGAAAAGGAACAGACTGTGCATGAAAATCGCATTTCTCCGCCTTGACAAAAAGCCCATTCTCTAGCAACCTCTGAAGCACTCGTCGAACGTGTTGCACATGTTCCTGGAGAGACGAGGAAAATATCAATATGTCATCCAGGTAAACATATATGAACTGATCTATCATGTCTCGCAACACGTCATTGACCAGTGCCTGGAAGACTGCTGGGGAGTTGGACAGCCCGAAAGGCATGACCAAGTATTCAAAGTGCCCCCTGGGGGTGTTAAAGGCAGTCTTCCATTCATCCCCCTCCCTAATGCGAACCAGATGATAAGCGTTACGCAAGTCCAATTTCGTGAAAACGGACGCTCCCTGCAACCTCTCGAAGGCTGAAGACATCAACGGCAAAGGATAAGTATTCTTTACCGTGATGTTATTCAGCCCCCGGTAATCAATACAAGGTCGCAGAGACCCGTCCTTCTTTCCCACAAAAAAGAACCCCGCCCCCGCCGGAGAAGAGGAAGGACGGATGAAACTGGTTGCCAGAGAATCAGAAATATATTTCTCCATAGCCTCCCTCTCCGGAGTGGAAAGCGAATATAACTTGCCCTTAGGCGGAGACTTACCTGGCAGTAAATCTATGGCACAGTCATAGGGACGATGCGGAGGAAGAGAAGCAGCCCGAGACTTACTGAACACTTCCTTCAGATCGTGGTACTCCTCGGGCACGTTAGACAAGTCCCCCGCCTCCTCCTGTAACACAAAAACAGGCACAGACGGACAAGCAGACATCAGACAAGACTTATGACATTCCTTGCTCCACTCCAAAATAGCTCTTTGCTGCCAGTCCACACGAGGGTTGTGATGAATGAGCCAGGGGTGTCCAAGGACTACAGGTGCCAGGGGGGAATCCAGTATATAAAAAAAAATAGTTTCTGAATGATTGCCTGAGGTGATGAGTGTGATGTTTTCGGTGATGAGCGAGATGATGGGAAGTTCTTGACCATTTAATGCGTGTACTGCAATCCTCTGTGTGAGTGGTTTAAGGGGAATCTGAAGTCTATGTGCAAAAGTACTGTCCATAAAATTACCCTCAGCCCCGGAGTCCAGAAGTGCTTGACAGTCGTGCTGGTGAATTGACCATCTCAGTCTTACCGGAAGGAGGGTAGATGTGGATGAGGTCTTCTCGGCGGAGATCCCACCCGATAGTAGCCTCATACTTACTATCGGGCTTGGCCTTTTACCGGGCAGTTGTAGGCAAAGTGTCCCGAACCTCCACAGTATAGGCAGAGGCCCTGGGACCTCCGCCTTTCCCTCTCCTCCCGGGAAAGCCGAGCTCGACCCACCTGCATGGGTTCGTGATCGAAGACTGGGCTGACCACGTCCCTGCCACTGGACCGTTGACCCTCTGCTCCACCTGGAGACCGAATGGACGGTGTTCTTCCCCCGACTCTGGTGATGCGAGCGTCCACCCTCAGAGCAAGCTCGATGAGTCCATTCAGCGTCGTGGGGAGGTCCAGGGCGTAGATCTCCCTCTGGACGCGGTCAGCCAACCCATGCAGGAACATGTCCCACTGCGCCGCCTCGTTCCACTGGCTTTCGGCCGCCAGGGTGCGGAACTCGATCGAATAGTCCGAGACCGACCTGTCACCCTGACGGAGGTCGGCCAACACCCTGGCAGCCTCTCTCCCCGCGACGGCCCGATCGAACACCCGTCTCATCTCTGAGGAGAGTGCCTGGAACGAGGCACAGCAAGGGTCTTGATTCTCCCACACCGCCGTCCCCCATAACGCCGCCTTTCCGGTCAATAGAGTAATGACAAATGCCACCTTGGCTGGCTCATTATTGAAAGTTCTCGGTTGCAGTGCGAAATGCATGGCACAACGTGTCAGGAATGCTCTGCAGTAAGCAGACTCACCAGCGTATGACTCCGGAACAGGTAGGCGTGGTTCCGATGTAGTAGCGATCTCTGGTGGTGTGGGGGGAACGGCTGGTGTGGGTGGCGCAGCGGGAGCACGAAGTAGTTGGATCTGCTGGGTGAGCTCGGACACCTGCGTCACCAAAGCTTGTACCGCACGACCCGTGTCCCCTAGATTCCTCTCCTGAGAATCCATTCTTCTAGCGCTGTGATGAAGGAATTCCTCCAACGAGGTCGGCGAACCTGCTGCTTCCATAGCACGGTCAGATCGTTCTGTCATGGTAGTCAAAAATAGGACGGAAGCAATCGCAGGTCAAACTCAGTTCTTTATTGAACGGTGAAATACAAGACAGGGACACGGGTGTGGACTGATGACGCAGGGACCTCGATGGTCGAAGACGAACCCGTGAAGTGCAGTGGAAACCCAAACGACAATCCAACGAAGAGACGACGACGAATCCAACAGGAACACGAACACGAACACTGGAACAGGCAAGGAGACTAACTGGAACACCACACGGAGAGACAACATCCAACGATCTGACAAAGGAGATGAGAGAACTGTGAGAATATATGGTGAGATGAGATCGACTGCAGCTGGTGATGTAATGACGATCAGCTGGAGCGGATCAAGGAATGACACTCATTCACGCCCACTACACACGTGCTTTCATACAACAACATAAACACGAGACGAGAAGGAAGCAATGAACTTGTATACCGTGACAAATATGCTATCAGTCTCTGATGCAGAAAAGTTAGTTCATGCATTCATGACCTCGAGACTAGATTACTGTAATGCTTTATTAGCTGGTTGTCCTGCATCTTCAATAAACAAGCTACAGTTAGTCCAAAACGCAGCCGCTAGAGTTCTTACTAGATCAAGAAAATATGATCATATAAAACCGATTTTATCATAACTTCATTGGTTACCTATAAAGTTCCGTATTAATTACAAGGTATTGCTTTTGACTTATAAAGCTCTAAATGGTTTAGCTCCAGTCTATTTAACGGATCTTCTATCGCCCTACAATCCATCGCGCTCTTTAAGATCACTAAATTCGAGGCTTCTGGTCATTCCTAGGATATCCAGATCCACCAAAGGAGGCAGAGCATTTTCACATTTAGCTCCGAAGCTCTGGAATAGCCTTACTGATATTGTTCATTGCTCAGACTCGCTCTCACAGTTTAAAACTAGACTGAAGACGCATCTGTTTTGCCAGGCATTCATATAAATTTTTTATCTTACAGTTACTGTAAATTCGGCCTCTAGTTCATAAACGCCAGAGGAGAACTGGCCCCCGACTGAGCCTGGGTTCTCCCAAGGTTTTTTTTCTCCATTGGGTCATCTGATGGTGTGTTAGGACACCTTTAGGTCACTGGATGGAGTTTTTCGGTTCCTTGCCACTGTTGCCTTTGGCTTGCTCAGTTGGGGATATTCAAATGAATTAACCAATCATACCATTGATCAGCTCTAACAAAATTGGATGTCTTTTTTTCCAGTAATAAACAAACATTGTTAAGTTGTTTTGATTGATACTGTGAAGCAGCTTTGATACAATCTGTATTGTGAAAAGCGCTATATAAATATATTTGACTTGACTTGACTTGACTATCTGTTGATGGGCCATATAGACCGCACGTATTTAGTGATACACGCAGATGTACGCGGATCGTTCGCGAACGACAAGTCACTAAATTGCAAACATTATTTACTAGGGCTGTAACGATACGCGATATACAATCGAAATCGCGATACTCAGGTCCACGATCCTGTATCGCGATGTGAGAAGGCAGAATCGCGATCACACCCCTTCCAACAGAGTTATCCTTCCTGTCCAGAACCAGGGCTCGAATTTCAGCGCGGGATTGCGGGTATTGGGCATAATTCTAATCATTCCCGCAGGTCTCCCATTTATAATGCGGGAAATTCCCGCAATCGTAATCCACACAGATGATAAAATCAAATCATTATTTTAACAACTATCTTCCAGACGCAACTTCACAAACAGCTTGAGTGTTCAGCGGTGCCGCACGCGTCTTCTATCTCTTCTCTCTCTTCTCTCATAATGTGTTGTGCAAGGCAGGCGCTGCATGCGGCGATAATACACACTCGCGTTTTGGAGTCGGGACCATAGACTGTAAAAGTCTTTTTAAGTCTTACCAGTTTAAACATTCAAGCAATTTTAAACTAATCAGTGCTCGCGCGCTCTCTGAGAGATTATTTTCTATGCGCACATTCATAGAAAATCCGCCTCAAAAACAGCTGGCCAGTAACTATTGTTCGCGGATTATATTGCTTTAACACGCAAAATTGTCAATTTCGGTCTTTGTGAGTAGGCTATACTCTAAACATAGTCGGTTTTGTCTTTAATAGGCATAAAACGCATGCCAGTATAATGAACACAGGATCCGTGCACTAGCTCTTAAAGTGACGGAAGCCATATGTGTCTGTCATTAATTTTGTTGTCAAAAAAACAAAAGACGGCTTTAAGTTAAAGGAATCAGGATTAATAGCCTATGTATTTAATTTATTCAGGACTAAAATACTACCCAGTGTTATTTTCCATTTGATTACTTTATTCAGTTTCTGTATGTGAATACTAGTGTTAGACCTATTCAAAAACTTTTCTCTTTAATTGTCTTTATTTGTATCTTTATTCTATTGTATTTATTTGTGCTACTTCTTTCAATTTAATTAAACAATTTAAATCAAGCTTCCTTGTGATGTGTAAATTCTTAACAACAATATTACCCCATTGTAAAAATGCAATGAGCGTAAACATTTAGGCAAGATAAATGCCTAAATAGTTTAATAATTTGCATAGTTATTATTGTTCTTTGGTGTTTAGATTATACAGGTTTTTCCTAATGTTATTTAATAAAAATACCGGTATTTTTTTTCTTCTCTCAAAATCTCTTTTTTTCACCACAAGCCCCGCCCCCTCAAGCCCCGCCCCCGTGATAGAATCACGATACGAATCGAATCGTGGGTCAAAAATCGTGATACGAATCGAATCGTGGGTTTGGTGTATCGTTACAGCCCTATTATTTACGCATGATAAGTAATAAACTGAACATTTATATATAAAAATATATTGTATTTAGACAGTATTGCATATTTTACCGGAGGCTGAAATATATTTGCACTAAATCACATTGTATAACTTAAGCAGATATTCACAAACAAGATATATTACGGATAAGACAGTATTTATGCATGATATGTAGTCATAGGCTAACCAAAAGAGAACATTTATATATATAAATATATTGTATTTAGACAGTATTGCATATTTTACCGGAGGCTGAAATATATTTGCACTAAATCACATTGTATAACCTATAAGCAGATATTCGCAAACAAGATATATTACGGATAAGACAGTATTTATGCATGATATGTAGTCATAGGCTAACCAAAACAGAACATTTTATATATAAAAATATATTGTATTTAGACAGTATTGCATATTTTACCAGAGGCTGAAATATATTTGCACTAAATCACATTGTATAACCTAAGCAGATATTCGCAAACAAGATATATTACGGATAAGACAGTAGTATTTACGCATGATATTTAGTATCATAGGCTAATCAAAACAGAACATATAAAAATATATGGTGTATATATATATATATAAATAACACTAAACAACTTACTCCGAACTTGTATCCTCGGCGGGATCAATCCGTTCTTGAAAATGCAGCCTTTCGTCGTCTGAGTTGGAATCTTCCTCTGAGGAAAAGCTGAATTCTTCCTCGCTTTCCAGAATCATCTGAAGGGCATCTTTACCGGAGTAGCATGCCATCCTCAAAACGTGATGAACTATCAGTGAATCTGATGAAGAAACTTTGTGTTTTTGTGGCATTGATCGGGGGGCGTGTCCGTGTGTGCGATGCATATATCACCTACGTATTTACCATGTGAAAAGCGCCGGGGGCGTGGCAGCCTCAGCTCATTAAAAATAATGAAGGGAGAACGAAAAACTGTACCTCTCCTTGGTTTCAAACGGATTACATGAACTGAAAATATTTTTTTTTTCATAAATTACTTCATTTAAAAGAAGCGAATGCAAGCTTCATAAAGAGAAATCTCTCGTATCTCTGTGACAAGTATTGACTGAATTACAGTTAATTTTACGGACGCGTTTCAGAATGAACCTCACTGACAGAGAGAAGGCAAAACGCGCATCATGTTTATTTTTCTTTATTTGACGAAAAGCACAACACTTTGTTTTTATTGTGAGAACCCACAAAAATAATAGAGACTTAACATGATCTAATGATGTACAACACTTATATGTACGATCAAAATCAACAGAGTAATTTGATTCTCTTTTGCACTGATAAGGAAAAAATCGAGCTCGTCGCGCCGGCGCGATAGCCGACCTCAGAGGGTTAATGGAGTTGGTGCTCCGTGGTCTTCATTGGAGCATTTGCTTGATCTATTTAGACGACATAATCGTTTACAGCGCAGATTTCGCACAACATCTGAAACACTTGCGCGACGTATTTGGACGTTTTCGTTCGGCACGGACTTAAACTTAAGCCGTCTAAATGTCATCTGGCATGCTCCTCGGTTACGTTTTTGGGCCATCGTGTCTCCAGTGCCGGAGTTGAGCCTGACCCATCAAAAATTGAGAAAGTTAAGACGTGGCCAATTCCAAAGTCCGCCAAAGCAGGTCAGGGCTTTCTTAGGTTTATGTTCGTATTACCGAAGGTTTATAAAAAACTTCGCTCATACAGCAGAGCCCTTACACCGGTTAACACACAAGGGTGTTGCGTTCACTTGGTCAGTTCAGACGGATGAATCGTTTCGCATCTTAAAGGAAGCATTGACGTCGCCGAACCTTTCGATACCCTTCCTACTTTACACAGACCTTGTATTCAGTCGGCTCTGTCCACTCACAGCACCTGGATGGCAAGGAGCATGTTATCGCGTACGCCAGCCATGTGCTGTCTGCGTCGGAAAGGAAATCGTCCACTTTCGATCGAGAACTATTCGCCATTGTGTGGTCAGTGCGCCATTTCCGCCACTACCTTGCGTGCCACCCATTTACTATCATCACGGACCACAAGCCGTTGGTCGGACTAAAAAAGCTTCCTTTGGATCACGATCCAACAGGTAGACGCGCACGCTGGGCAGTCGAACTAGACCTTTATGATTTGTGCGTGCGCCACCGCGAAGGTGCCAAACACTTGAAAGCAGACGCTATGTCTCGACGGCCACAGGGTGAGGTGGTTCAACAAGATAATGGCAACGAACGGAAGTCCGCAAAGTTTTCGGTCGCCACACAGACCACATTGTTCAAGCCTCAGTCAAACCCTGCGTCAACACCTCTGCAAACACCAAAAATGGATGTTAATTCTCTAGTAGTCACGCCTGTTCCAAATTATGTCACAGCGAACCTTATTCAAATTCAAAGCGACTGGAAAGTAGCAGAACAACAACGTTCTGACTCTGACTTGGCCGCTGTCCTCTCATGGGTAGAAACGGGTCATAAGCCCCCTTTGTGGAGGCTCCGGAACGCGTCACCATACATTAGGAAATTGTGGTCACAATTCAGTCGGTTAACAATACATGAAAATGTCTTGTGTAGACTGTCGCGTGAATCTTCTGCGGATGACGTCCTCAATTATCATTCCGACGTCCTTGGTTCCAGACGTACTGACCCACGTGCACGGCGATCCTTCAGTTGGCCACTACGGACATGCTAAAACCCTGAATAGGGATAGGCGGCTCTTTTATTGGCCCTACATGTCTGCAGACATTTCTAAACATTGTTCTCGATGCGCGGCCTGTCAGTCACGACATTTGCCTGTGCCTCGACCACAAGCTCCGCTCATTTCCATTTCTCCTGATCGACCATTCGAAATCATCGTAGCGGATATAACCGAGCTGCCTCCGTCAACTAAAGGAAACCGTTATGTTTTAGTGATGATGGACCTGTACACTAAATTTGTAAATCTGTATCCTTTGAAGGATCAGACAGCTATCTCTGTAGCAGGTTGCATTTTTGATCATTACATACCGCAACATGGGGTTCCGGATGCCTTGCACTCCGACCAAGGCAGACAATTCGAATCTGACCTCATTCAAAATCTCTGTAAGTTATTGGGCATTAAAAAGCTCCGCACATCTCCCTACCACGCCCAATGCGACGGCGCTGTGGAGCACTTCAATCGTACCTTAAAAGATGAGCTTGCCAAAAATCTCTTTGAGTCTGGTAGGAAATGGGACGAACACCTCACACATGTCGCATTAGCTAACAACACCATCAATCATTCCAGTACCGGGTTCACGCCATTCTTTTTAGCGCATGGACGCGAGGCCCGCGTTCCCTTGAACGTGCTATTTCAGGACAGCACCTTTGTCACTTCAGCCACATCGGGTACGCCTGCAGCGTTTGCTCATTCACTACGACGCAGATTATCCTCTGCTTATCGATCAGCAACTGCCTTCCGGGACAAAGCGCAAGAACAACAACGACATTACTATGATCGTCATGTGAAGTACACTCGATACAAGGCGGGCGACTTGGTACTCCTGATGATCCAGCCAACAAACATAATAAACTACGTCCTCGCCAGTGATGGGAATAATGGCGTTATAAATAACGCCGTTACTAACGGCATTACTTTTTCCAGTAACGAGTAATCTAGTTGATTACTCTTCTCATCTTAATAACGCCGTTACCGTTACTGCCAAAAAATGCGGCGCGTTACTATAAGTGATGAAGCTGTTTTTTTTTTCATCAGACCACTAGATCTCTGAGCGAGAGGCAAATACTTTTTTTACTGGTATTCCTTGGTTAGTGGGCAGAGCACGAGACAAGCGCATAAATGCTGACGATTGGCTGAGGTAGAGTAAGTTGTAAGAGTAGAGTAAGTCCATCATCACTAACGCTCATTCGCGAACGATCCATCATCACTAACGGCTAACGCTCATGAATTGCGAACGACCCATCATAACGCATAGTCGGACAGGACAGGACACACAAGGAATTACACAAGCCAGTCAGTCTTTTTGGTATATTGCTTAACAAGCTTAATTTAATTTTGCCCAGTTGTGGCCTGTTGAGGGGCAATAAGTATCAAAAGTTCCAAAACATCTATTGTGTTATTTGGATTGATCCACTATATAAACATAATATCTACATACATGGCATTTGATTGGAGGCTAGTCTCACTTTGTCCCACAGCAACATTTTTTTTTTTTAGATGTGTGTACAATGTTTCATGTTTCTGTTAATAATGTATTGTATTAAGTGTCCATTTCATTATAATATTCAGATTTATCATAAATAATTGAACATGCACATGTATTTTAAGTTCCGTTAAAGAGGGGTAGAGGTGCGGTCACATTTGAGCATTTAAAATGTAATTTTACTTGAAAGTAACGGAATAGTTACTTTCTTAAGTAACTAGTTTAAAATTTGTAACTGAGTAACTAATTTAGTTACTTTTTGGAAGAAGTAACTAGTAACTGTAACTAATTACTTTTAAAAAGTAACTTGCCCAACACTGGTCCTCGCTGGGTGGGTCCTTATGAGGTTTTACAGTCAATAGCACCTCTTGGTAGTCTTACCCCCGTGGATTTTGCTGTTCGTGATACTTCCAAACCACACGCCAAGACCAAAGTCATTCACTATAACCGCATGAAGCCATACATCACTGACCACTCACAAACACACGCACCCTCCTCACCTCAGTTAACCGCCAAACCAAACACTCTGAACACACTATCAGGTCTCCTTCCACCTCATGTTACGCCAATGGCCCCAGGGCCTTCTGCTGGACCCCCCTGGCCACGTTTGCCGCCAGCACACCAACCTTTGCCGCAGTACGGCCCCTTACCTGATGTTTTAAAGGACAATGCTAGAGACATTTGCCCCGCACCTCCCTTGGTACAGCCCCCCCAAATGCCAACTTCGATGGTAGTGGGAGTACCCGCTGGTTCCCCCGTGCCCCCGGTCACGCAGTCCTCCACACTACACGGACGACCAAGGTTGCGTCGAATGCCGGCTTATTTGAAAGACTTTCAATTGTACTAAATGGTGTACCTTGAATGGTGTACATTGAGGTTTTGATGTTACTTGGTTATATCATTATACAGTAGGAATAGTATAATGAGTATTTTGTGTTATTTTTTATTTTTTATTTTTTTTTGATACCACTGTAAGTTGTTTAACAGTATAACAAGTTCATTGTTCTCATGGTTATACAGCTGTGAAAAACTAAAATGTATAATAATGTGTATGTTTCATGACATGCACTGTTATATCACGTTCTTTTATGGGGTTTTGTGTCAACACATAGAAATGAGGACATTTCTTATAGGAAGGGGAGTATTGTGTAAGAATTGAAAGGAGAAGGTTAAATAAAGTTAGATGGTATGCGAGATATCGCGAGCTTAAGTGAAAGAAAAAAGGTGAAAAGAGGAGGAGTCGGGAGAGAGGAAGTGGAGAGATGAGTTGGTTGAAGAAATGGTCAATGTAATCGGTGGAACGATGTAGAGTTATAGTTAAGAGAAATGTTGAAATAAACACTGAGTTCTGAGCACAGAAGTCTTGGCCTGACTCTTCAATCAAGTGACCGCGACAGAAGCAGAAAATAGTCAAGAATCCACGCATAATACTCGGTAAGCATGGATTTCTCAAGACCCGCGAATCTGAGTATTACATTATCAATAAAAATGTATGATCCCCACCCCTAGTTATTATTATTTCCTACCATTCTTTTATAAATGTTTCGTCTCATCTTTTGAATCACAGCCGAGGTTTCAAGACTGTTTGGTCCATACGCACGTGGAGGGAGAAGGTCGACAATGCGGCGATCCCCTGCTGTACCCATACTGTAACGGTGGCAGCCACCCTAATACAAATAAATGAATTTAAAGAAAAGTTCGGGCGCCAGACAGGATTAAACCTGTCAAACAATTAACTTAACCCAGGATAGCAGAAAAGGTAACCACCTGTTACACAACAAAGTATAATGATAATCCCAGAAAAAAGGTCAGTTCATAAGGGATATTTATTTTTCCACACGTTCATAATCATAAATCACACAAAAAACGAAATGGACCCAAAAAAAAAAAAGAAGAAAAAAAAAGAAAACAATAAGAAGTGAAATTCACACTAGCGGTCTCTGGTCGTCGAGATCCGTGCCGGGAACCGACCGCGTCACGCTATCCACGTTTGCAGATTTGTGTCCACATTCATTCAAAAAACGAAATGTCCATAAAGAAAAAAGAGAGAAAAAAAAGAAAACATTGGATAAACATCTCATTAAATTCGTGGTAAATTACCAACAGCAAAAATAATTTTAAATAAGCACACAGAATGTGCGAATATGAAAGCTATGCGAGTGGGTGCGTGCATGGATAGAAGTGCGTGTAATGGCGGCGCAGAGGTACTGACCAAGTTTGCAGATATTGAAGGCACCAATGAGTATCGCGGGTCAACAGACTCCAAGATAGGTGGACAAGCAGTTTTCCGCGTTGCCTTCAGAACAGCTCACGACGGTCGGTCTGGAAGCGCACTGCTTCAGTCACGCATATTACGTTTCACATGAAACAGCTGATTGACACGCATGCCGTCTTTCCACCAAACCATCACTCATACTGGCAAACCTCATGTGCAAACAAACGGATGACGCTCCAGATTCAGGTACTACACACTCCCTTTAAATACAACTTCCTTCCGTTGTTAATTGACACCCTCCACCCAAAATCACGCTAAAATGAAAGTGAAAGTAAACAACGTTGTGGGACAGATTCTCTTATTTGATTCTCTTGATTCTCAGATTCTCCATCATCACTAACGTTAGCCGTTAGTGATGATGGGTCGTTCGCGAATGAGCGTTAGTGATGATGGATCGATTCGTTCACGATTCGCGAATGAGCCGACTCTAAGAGCCATATCTCGCATATCTGAAGAGCCGACTCTATTTTTTACAAATTTAGCCTATAGAAATTAAATTATGTAATAAAAATTGAAATATTATAGTCAAAGTCATTTAAAGAGCCGTTTGTAAGCCAAAAGAGCCGGCTCTTTTCAGTGAGCTGAGTCAAAAGAGCCGAATGCCCTTCACAACTATGAGTGCTTTCGAACACCCACCCAACTCTACCTCTGATTGGCCTACAATGACAACTTACTCTACCTCAGCCAATCGTCAGCATTTATGCGCTTGTCTCGTGCTCTGCCCACTAACCAAGGAATACCAGTAAAAAAAGTATTTGCCTCTCGCTCAGAGATCACAAAGACAAGCAGGTATTCATTTTGATTTGTGCTACGTGGCAACGGATCCATGAGGTCGACTCCCAGCATTTGGTTTGGGCGGCTTGTTGTGATTTGCTGTAATTTTCCAGCAGGCTTCCGGTTATCACTTTTCAGAGTTTGACATTTAACACAGGTTCTCACATGCTGTTTCACCGCTGACCACATGCCTGGCCAAAATGCTACTTCCTGAAGACGCTTATAGGTCTTGTAGATTCCTCCATGGCCACAGATGGGAGTGGAGTAGTGATAGTACTGAAGAAGGGTGGATCTGAGACTGCTGGGAATGTAGATTCTGTAATGCAGTTGGGTATTTGTCAGGTATGTTTTGTGATACAATTTGTCCTCAATGATTTCGTACTGGTCACTCAGACTGGCACAATTATCTGCAACTGATTGCAATAATTTAGAAACTTCGGGGTCGTTGTGCTGTTCTTCCCACAGGACAACATCTGATACAGGCAGTGCTGGGTCTTTTCCGCTGGTGTATAAGTTACATCCTGGGGTATATACGAAGACCTGGATAGAGCGTCCGGAGCCAGGGCTGGACTGGGACTAAAAATCGGCCCGGGCATTTTGGCCCAGACTGGCCCACTACATATAATCATAATCACACAACCCACCGATCTTTTCATGCCCCTGAATATGTATAGCTACTAACTCCTATTAAAACCACTAATGCCATGTAGCCTAATGAGTGAGTAGGAATGAGTAATAGATAATTAATAGTTAATAGATGAAATAACTACTAATTGTAAAATACAATCGAACTACTCCACAATGATGAATCCTAAAACAAGCTATAAGCTGCATTGGCATAGCAATACCAGTGTTTGACAAAGGATTTTTGGTAAATCTGTGGTGAGTGGACCTCTGTCCCTTTAGGGGGGTTCGAAAAAAATGTGCTTTTTAATGTTAAATTCATCAATCTGGTGCACTTTGAGAGTTAAAAATTAAGAGCTCCAACACAAAATCAGTGTGCAAATTGAACAAAGAAAAACTCAAAACTCTTTTAGCTGTGATATAGTGTCTGTCTGCACCACACTACTACATAATAATAGTTATAATATTAATTCCATGACAGTTATGGCCATATATTGTAAAACAAATGCACTGAAAAATAAAAGGAACTTTCATAATTAGTTTTGTACTAATTTCCATGCTTGAAAGAGATAAACACATGATCTTTTACTTTGGCGGAAAACATGGTTTACAAACGCTTCTCATCACAATTCTAATAAAATGCGTAATCATCAACTATGCCGATGTGTAAATAATGCGTAGCTGGGTGATGGGTTCCTACACTCATCGCCTCAGTGTTCTGAAAGTTGCCTTCTGCTTACCACAGTTCTCTACACTCACTCATTCGCTCCTGATCCTCCTCAGTATCCTCATCAGACACTTGAAGGGCCGTTTATTTTTTTCACGCTATTTCTCTACACATTCCTTGCGTTTCTTCTCCATCTCTGACTATTTTGACAGATACACACTGACACTGCACGCACGCTCAAAGCCCAAAGGGGAGGAGTTTAAAAATGTGATTGGACCAGCCCAGTGCCAATCAAGTAAAGAACCAATGGGCCGCTGATCTACGTGTTTCATGGGCCGGTCTGTTAAAAAAAATTTTTTTTTAAAAACCTACGCTGACTTTTTTTGTCCAATGCATTACACCGGCACAAAGATCCCAGCGCCGCCAATTAAGCAAAACTAAACGAATGGGCCGCCGATGTACGAGTATTATGGGCCGTTTAGACAAAAAATTGCTTTTATATATTTTTTAAAGAATGATCTGTATCGGCCCAAAAAGCACGTCGGCCCACCGGGCAAATGCCCGATATGCCCGATGGCCAGTCCAGCCCTGTCCGGAGCTACATTTAGCTTGCCTTTTCTGTACTCAATAACAAAATCGAATTTCTGCAATCGCAGAACCCAACGAATGAGGCGGCTGGTGGTTTTAGTGGAGTTCATGACCCATTGCAGTGCAGCATGGTCGGTAACAACTGTAAAAAGCTTGTGCTCTAAGTAATGTTGCCACTTTTCCAGGGCCCAGATGACTGCAAGACATTCTTTCTCTGTTGCAGTATAATTGAGTTCGGCCCCAGTTAAGGTTCGGCTTGCATAGGCGATAACCTCCTCTCTGCCAGCATCCTTCCGTTGAGCTAATATGGCACCCAGGCCGATGTCACTGGCATCGGTGTACACCATGAAGGGCCGCTGAAGATCAGGATGACCCAGAATGGGTGGTGAGGTGAGGCAAGACTTTAGCTGGTCAAAAGCTTGTTGACACTGAATTGACCATTGAAACCTATGGCCTTTTTTTCAGTGCGTTGAGGGGTTCAGTAATCTTGGAAAAATTTTCAACGAATCGGTGATACCACCCTGCTAACCCGAGGAACCGCTGAACTTCCTTCAAGTTTGTAGGCACAGGGTAGGCATGAATGGCTTCAGCTTTACAAGGGTCTGCTGAAATGCCCTTGACACTTACAACATGTCCTAGGAAGGTGAGTTCTTGAAGACAGAATTGACTTTTTTCAAATTTATGGTGAGACCAGCAGTTTCTAGTCTATGGAGGACAGTCTGGAGGTCGTGGAAATGTTGTGTTATTGAAGGCGAGTACACAATGATGTCATCGATGTACACAAAGCATATTTTTCTCCTTAGTTCTCCCAGAACTGTCTCCATGAGCCTCTGAAAAGTTGCGGGAGCATTTTTGAGCCCAAACGGCATAACATTAAATTGATAGAGACCTGCAGGAGTGATGAAGGCTGTCTGGGTTTTGCTATTGGGGTCCATGGTCACCTGCCAATATCCACTGTTTAGATCAATCGTAGAGAAGATGGCTGCCCCAGAGAGTGATTCCAGAATTTCTGTTATATTGGGAAGAGGATAAGCGTCACTTTCTGTTACAGAATTAACTTTTCTATAATCCACACAGAATCTGAATTTGCCGTCTTTTTTAGGCACCAAGACCACCGGTGATGCCCAACCAGAGTGGGAGGGTTCAACTATTCCTTGTCTCAACATTTTATCAAGTTGCTCATCCAGTGCAAGTTGCTTGATGGGCGACAAACGGTATGGTCGTTGTTTGATGGGTACTTGGCTGGTGGAATAGATGCAGTGTTGGAGTACTTCAGTACGTCCAGTACGGAGAGTACACACCTGAGGGCTGCCTTTCAAGATTTGGAGTAACTGTAGCTTACCTTCAAAGGGTAAATGAGCAGCATCCACAGCATGTTGTATCAATGTTTTTATCAATGCCGTCCGGGTATTGAATTTGCAATGGTGATGACGGAGGGGGAACAGAAGTTAATAAGGAAAGGTTTTGTGTGGCTTCCTTAAATTGACACCTCTCTTTTTGGGGACTTGCATTCAGCACACTTGGATTTCCTGGTTGAAAGGGGTACTCCTTTGAAGGATCAAGCTTGAAAGAGTATTTCTGATCAATGACATTGAGTTGCAGGCCACTGAAGAAAATAAAGTCCAACCCCAAGACTACAGCATAGGGTAGAGCTTGGGAGGAAAGTACAGCAGTAGGTAAGGTAAATGATTGGTCGTGTAAATGAATTGTGGTGTTCAGCCATCCTAATGGAATCTCTGCTTTTCCATTTGCCAGATAAAGAGGACCACGGCACCACGGTTGCAGCTGGTCCGGGGATGTAAGTTGCCTCATGAGATTCTCATTGTTGTAGCTTGCACCAGTGTCCACAATGGCCTTTCCTGACCAAGCATCGATACAAAGTGGGACAACTAGTTGTTGAGGTACCGCTACACGTTCATTAGAGCTTGTAGATGAGGAGGAGGTTTTCTTGGTTGCTGATTGTGACTTATGAATTCTCGTTGCAGCAACAGAGTTGTTGGACGGGTGACCACCTGACTTGGGGTGATAAGGTTGTTTGCCGCTGATAGAATACTGTGGACCAGGTGCTTGGGATGACTGGGGAGAGGTATAGTGTGGACATTTTCCGGGTGTGTGCTGTCCTCTACATCTCCAACACTGAACTGGGATTTTCTCAGTAGGTTGGTTTGAGGAGGGTCTTAGTGATGTGGATAGATGTTTAGGGCCCATTCGACCACAATCAAAACCAAGCTGTTGCTCATAATCTTTTTCCAGTTGATGTCCTAATTTTACCAGCTCTTCCACAGTATTCACCCGACTACGCAATTGGCTGGCAAGGTATGGCTTGATATTCTTGAGTATCATCTTCACAATTTCACCCTCTGTAAAATCTGCCTTGCATCTTTTACGGAGAGCTCTATAAGAAAACGCAAAATCTCTAATAGATTCTGTCTCTCTCTGAATTAGAGTACGGACACGTTCTGCCAGTTCGTCCTCATAATCCTCAGAAAGGAAAGCAGATAAGAATGCAGCCTCAAACTCATTCCAGGTGATTATGGTGGACCGTCTGACTTCCCACCAGTCACGTGCTGTTCTGTATAGGACAGTACGGAAGGTAACCAGGATGACTGCATCTGTCAGGGGATGTAGAGCCATAAAATCCTGACATTTGGTTAAGTACAGTAAGGGGTCTGCATCGTCTGAAGGCCTTCCAAATGTGGGGAAAGTTAATCTTATATGGTCACTCTTAACCACAGATGTTGAAAGAGGGGTTGAAGAAGATGTCACTGGAGCAGAAACAGATGGCAGAGATGAAGTGGTGGTGCTAGGATCTGGTGGTGTCAATACACTTAACTTTCGTTGATCCGCACTTTCTTTGACACTTTGAAATCCTTTCTCCACTTCACTTTTCAATTCTTTGAAACTGGTGAGACATTGATCAGTTTGTGTAACACATTGTTGGAGTTGTGAATTTATCTTATCATGGCTTGTTTGGAATACGTTTTGAACAGCTTTGATGTCCTGCTGAACCTCTGACTGGAGCTGATCAATCATGAAACGTAGTTCAGACGCCAAGGTAGATTCCACCTTTTGGAGTTCTCCTGTGATCATCAACTTAATTGCTTTAGTCAGATTATCTGCTTCAGACTCTTCTTGTTGCTTAGTGGTAGTAAACAGAGTTAAAACTTGATTTTTGTTATCCTCCACTTTTGCAGCAAGATCAGCCATCTGGCTCTGGTGATGAGAAGAGGTATCTTTCACTTCCTTGGTAAGTTCATTCACTCTTATTTCTTGTCTTGCCATTAAATCAAACAAGGTATCCCAATTCCCTTGTACGCGGGCAGTGACTTCTTGTATTTCCCTTCCAGGAGTTGGTAGAATGTGGGGCAGGTCATGTTGTGCCACTGAAGAAGGAGTTCCACCTTCAGATGAGGTGTAAAGTTGCATGTTATCTACTTGTGGTGCCCAGGTGAGGGTTTGCACTGGAGTGCTGCCAGCCAGAGCAGGAAAGGACATGTGCACATGGGTTCCAGGATGAACAGGGCTGAGTGGAATGGGGGTATGGTAGAAGGCAGGAGCACTTGGAGGTGGTACCAGCGGCATCCGAGGTCGCAGTGTAGGCGGCCATACTGGAGTTGAGATGTTTGGTGGAGGCTCAATTTCCACAAATGTAGATTGGGGAGGAGGGGTATTTGCCATGATTGTTTAAGTGTAATAAATGTTGGGCGTGAAAAAATAAATATCAGTAAATGAGATGTGTGTCAGTTTGTTTGTCCCCCCAAATTTTTCCAAAACAACAAAATACAAGTTTTCACAAATGTTCAATCAATATTTTCAACACACAAAAAAAAACATTAAGTCAGAAACAAAACGCATTCAAAGTAAGTCACCTTCAATTATCTCAATTATTGTGACACCTTAGAGATAACACTCTAATTATTTACTTAATGTTCACAATTTACACACACAAAAAACTAATTTCAGAAACAAACAATTTACAAGATTAAGTCAGACAATTTCACTGTTTCACTATTTTTCCATCAGAAAATAAAGTTTACACAATGTTCCAGAGGTTTTTTTTTTGTTTTTTTTTTTAATGTTCAATAGTTCACAGGGATTTTCAAAATCAAATGCTCAAGTTTCAAGTGTCCAAGTGTTTGGTTTCAGGTCCCTGTTCGGGCGCCACTCTGTAACGGTGGCAGCCGCCCTATTACAAATAAATGAATTTAAAGAAAAGTTCGGGCGCCAGACAGGATTAAACCTGTCAAACAATTAACTTAACCCAGGATAGCAGAAAAGGTAACCACCTGTTACACAACAAAGTATAATAATAATCCCAGAAAAAAGGTCAGTTCGTATATGGAGGTAGTTTTGTTTCTTTATTATTCAATAAAAAAAAAGGTTGCTACAATCCAAAAAAATATTTTCAATTAAAAAAACCTTCACTTCAATGAAAAAAAAATGTTCAATCAAAGAAAAAAATGATTTGAATCCAAAAATATATTTGAGACTCAAAAAAATACATTTGAACACTACTTTTCTTTGATTGAAAATGTTTTCTTAGATAGTAGTCCGTTTTTTTGTTTTGTTGTTGTTTAAAGCAACCTTTTTAATTGAAGTAACATTGTTTTTTGATTGGACCATATAATGGGTAGGACATTTGTGTCTTTATCATTCAATCAAAAAAGAAGTTGCTTCAAACAAACAAACAACAGAATCAATAAAAAAGTCACTTCAATGAAAAGATAAACATTTTCAAATATAGAAAATCGTTTTTGAATGCAAATAAAATATTTGAGACTCCAAAAATTGCATTTGAACAATTTTTTTTTTATTATTGAAAATGTTCTCTTTGATTGAAGTAATCTTTTTTGTGTTTGGGCCATACATGGGTAGGACATTTGTGTCTTAATCATTCAATTCCAAAAAAGTTGTTTCAATCAAAAAAAATATTTTCAATCAAAGAAAAAACTGTTCAAATGCAAAAAAATACCCCGTGAATAAAAAAAGTATTGAAGAGAATGTGTTTTTTCGTTGTTGTTTTTTTATTATTATTTGAAGTCCAAAAAGTTTTGAAGTTCAAATTTTTTTGATTGAATTATTTTGACACAAACGTTCCGCAGTGGGCAGGTGCTTCTCAATTGGTCAGACATGTTTGATTGACAAGTGTCTACACCAACGACATCTTTCTGACAAAGAAGTCATGTTCGCCACTCGGGATTCATACATTTTGGGGCATCTCGCCCGGGGGGCGGGGTTACGTCCTACGGCACATCTCTCATGCGGGTTGAACGGGTTCTCGTCGACCAGGGTCAGCGCGCATTGACAGACGAGAAAAGCCGCGACATTTAAAAATAGTACTGTTATTGTGTCACGAAATGTCGTTTTAATAGTTTTTCAGTCGACAATGTAGTTATTTAAAGGTCAAATCTGTGGTTTATTTATAAAGATAGCGCCTATTTAAAAAATTGATCTGACGTTTTCGGAGTTGTGATATCCAGTCTTTCACCGGGCGCTCAGCGCTCATGTACCCCGCCGAGAACAGCCGTACCTCGGCCAGTGCTTCTGACGTTTGCCGCTGGCTCTGATGTCTCTAGTCCAGTGGTTAAAACATGAGATATAATTCATCTTGTGTATATAACGGGCGATCTTTGGTCTCATTAATCTATCATTTGTTCCCTGGCAAATCGTTTTGGCTGAGGGCAAAGGGAAGTTTCATAATTTTTTGGGCTATTTTAACGTTGTATCCTGCTGTATGTTTGTCTGAATCGTTTACTTTATTTCTTGTCTTGTATAACTTCTTATACCTTTTAGGCTACTTATACTGTTACAGTGTCTATTACTGATCAATAAAACTAAGATTAAACAAAAATAGACAGGGTTGTGTCATTTTATTTTATATAACCTATATTTTATAGCCTTTTCATTACAATTGTATTTGCTGTATACTGTTTGTTTATTTTATTGACTAAACTATTTACTATTACTTTTCACTTTATCTTATTTATTTGCGTTGCACTGTAGTTGTACCATATCGTAACTATAAAGGATCCATCACATGCTAGGGCTTCACCCATCTCTGGCAATACACACAAGGGTTGCTTTGTAAATAGGTGTTTCTTTTTCTTTTTTGTTTCTTTCTTTTTTTGTGTGTGTGTTTATTTTGTATGATTACTTCACCCATGTATTTGTACTCTGCTGACTAATGCTGATGTGTTGTTGATAAGGGGGTGGGGATGGGGGGTTAAGGGAAAATTTGACAAATGCTGTTTATATTTCCCTGTTGAAAACATTGCATTAAAAAAAAAATGTATTGTGTATTATAATAGCAGTATTGAGTCTAATTAGTCGTTACTGCTTGAATCACCTAAAGAAGAAACATGAACTGGTTAACTGGAGTTTACTGGAAGTTTACTTTTCTGCAATACAATAAGTACAATAAGTAGGCCTAACTTTATCGAGGTAAAAGTTACCCCGCTGTCACCAGACGTAGGTCTAGGAGTGGAGAGAAGAGTGACAAAATCACGGCAGGGCTGTGCAAACAAAGTCTAGCATTGCCATGTCAGTGTATTGATTGATTCATTGTCCCTTCGTAGTTTGTAAGAGACATTTCAGGTTGGATGTATTTAATAAACTGAGCGAAGCCTATTCATCTGTTAATATGAAACGCGACTTGGCCATTGTAAGGCTACAGCACATCTTGTACAACCCATGGTAGCTAGGTAACGATAAACAAACTGAAAGACCGCAATTCCTGATTTCACTTTCGTTCACTAAACAAAGACTATGGAAATTAACCCTCTGAGGTCTGAGGTGTTTTTGGGGTCCTTGAGATGTTTTGACATGCCCTGACATTTGTGCTTTTTTCAGTTGCTTAGAAACATATTAATGGCACTGGTGAAATTACACTCTATTTAGCACAAACAGGGCTACCATAATATGTTAGCAACATGTTTGTACATGTTTGTATTTTTGAGAGAATATTGTTTATGCATGGTTATTGAAAAAACAAAAAAATAAAGTTTCTGAAATAAGGCCACAAAACACACACTAAATATGTGTCCACAAGAGTTTTGACTAATGGATCTTGTCGCCTAGAGTTTAGGCTTCAAAATGATCTGAAAATCATCCTGTCTAATCATTCACATAAAACAATAGATTGTTTTAAATTGTGAAAAACATTTTTTTGTTTGCAAAGGCAATATGCGGATGGGTGTGAACGGCCCAACCCCTATCATGAATAATTAAGTGGTTCTCACCTGAGCAGACAATGACCCTGCATAATAATGAGCCTTTCATTCAGGGGTGTCACACAAGAAAGAATGCAAGGACAATAAATAAATAAATAAATAAATAAATAAATAAATAGTATATATATATATATATATATATATACAAACAATCAAAATATAAATGAAAGCCAAAAGCACATTTTTAGTCATACCTGGAAACAAATCCTGGTCAAATAGGTTGTATGGGCAATTCTGCAGAATTGGTTCAAAGTTTGAGTTGGAAACATCTTGAAAATAAAATTGTCTTTTTCCATAAATGTCTTATAAAGTATTATTTTTTAAAGTAGGCAATAGATTTTATCATACATATTTCAAAGTTAAGGATTCATTATTTTGATATAGCTTGCATTGGAACAAACACTATAACAGTTGATTAGTTTATTTGTGACAAAACATCCTATATATTTTACATATGAGCAGAAACTGTCTAATTAAAGCTTATTTGATGTCTATTTTATAGTAAAAACTTTATAATCTATCCAAAATTAGTCAACGAAATGTTGTCATTACAGACACTAGTATATCGCGATTAGAAGAAATCTCAGTGGGCTATAGCAATATAGTTTGTATGTGTACATGTAAAAATAACGTTTACTAAAGTACAGTAGGTAGTCAACCAGAATGCCTATTACCGCCGCGGCAAATCCACCGCCGTAAAAATAAACCAGTCGCATTTCAAAGTAGTTCGCGAAATGACCGCCAGGTGGCGCAAAGGGACATTTAGCAAAACGTAAGTGGGGCAATTAACAGTAAGGATGAAATACTACAAGTTATGGTCATTTCCAAATAAGCCTACAACAAACATTTATTTTTAACAAATATTTTTAAATATGCAACATGCACGTTTAAACAACAAACCATACAATCTGAACCAGCGCTTCTGCGCCTGTATTGAGACATGCAGCGCGTTTCAGTTACAATCCTGGTTCCAGTGGCCTTAATACATTCACGGCTTTTTAAAATGTCACAAAGCGTTTTGAGATGGTTTTGAATGAAATATTGAAGTTTATAATTAGGATATTTTGGCACACCACGCCGAGTGGCGCTATGCATTATTCTAAAATCTGGCTTTATTCTGGCATGTTGAACTAGAGTTTGACAAACGCGGCGGCGCGTTCATTTGAATTTATTTTTCTCATAACAGCTAAGAACTTAATAGGCTAAAGCCTACTCCGTAATTGTTGGTCATACAGATAAGATATCATCTTTTAAAACTGTAAAAGGTCTACTTTTATTCATGCAGTAGGCTATAGGCCTACACTCACAGGCTAACGACAAAACGTTTTCTCGCTCATGTGAGAAAGTTTGGGAAATTCTCAGTGAGTAAATTCATAGCCGAGCGGTAGAACTTACGGTTCAACCATCAAGATGACACAGGTTCGAATCCCGATCAAACAAGTCTACTGTAAATTTTATATTCATTACTGCAGAGAGATTTGTCTAGCTCTAAAACTCTGTTACACCATACAGTTTTTTGCTTATATTTATCAAATAAAATTACCATGCATTTCCATTTTACACTAAGGAACAAATCCAACAGAACGACTTTGCATCTGTATAATAATAGGCTACCAATCGTAATTTCAAAAGCAGTTCTGTTAAAAAAATTATTTTATATATAGGCTATATATATATATAGGCCTATATATATATATATATATATATATATATATATATATATATATATATATATGTATATATATATATATTTATTTATTTATTTATTTTTTATTCCCTACAACCTAGAGTTTAAAAAAAATGGTTTTAAGTAAAGTGTGATTTGCCAGGGGGGACGGGGATTTCCTTCTGGTCTAAATATCCCTGCTTCTGCTGAATTATTTTAATCCCCACACCCCTCCCTCCACAGTAGCTAATCAATGCTAGGCTACTTCACCAATAGACCATATCAAATATATAAAATAGAGATATGCAACAGGCACGTTTAAACGACAAACAATAAAATCAAAACCAGCGTTTCAGTTGTTCATTAGTTCCAGTGGCCTTCATGCATGCACGGTTTTTCAAATTTCACAAAGCGTTTTGAGATTATTTTGAATGAAATATTGAAGTTTATAAGTGTTTTGGCACACCACGCCGAGTGGCCCTATGCATTTTTCTAAAGTCGGGTTTTATTCTGGCAATTTATTTTTCTCATTACAGCTAAAATAACTTAATTGGCGACTCCGTAATTTTTTGGTCATACAGATAAGAGTAGAGTAGCTTACATCGTTCAAAACTGTAAACTTGTATTCATATTATTAGGCTAACGACAACAGTTTATATCTGTCGTCTCTGTCTCCGGGAACTGCGCGTCACAAAAATGAACCAAAAGCCGATTCAGCTCAGTCACGATAAGAAATCGGCTATGTCTAAAGTCTTTAAATGTCTAAATATTTAGGCTAATAAATGTTATCTGATTATGTAATCCATGTGAAAACGAGAGGTACAGAGGATCTATACTCAATGTAAGCGCTTCCCAATGAGAAAATGACAAGACAAGGGTGAAAATCTCGCTCCATTTTGTAGGCTAAATCGCCCTGAATTAAAATGTAAAAACAGATCAAATCATTTATTTGTCGAAAATGTTGCGATACTGTTTCATTTAAGTTCATAATTATTCTAGAAATGTTATAGACATTGTTAAGCCTGTTAAGCTTCAACCCCACTTTTGAAAAATCCCCAGAAATGGCATACCCAAACTGAAACAGATACAGTTCATGAACCCTTTGTACTAAAAGCACAAGTAAGATCTCATTTGAAAGCTGACACCTGGCAGTTTATTGTAAATGTGGAATTAATTAGTGATACTGAAAAAAAAAATATGAAAAATGTCTTCAAAGTTTTGTAAAGTTATTAGAAATGTATTTTTATGAAACATCTTCATGAAAATAAAATTGAAGTTGGCATTGTATCAATCTAGAAATGCACTGCAGCTAAAGCCACATGTCTGACCATGTTATATTTAAAATTTGAAGAAGATAAGTTTAAAACTCTGCATTTAGTTAAATGTTTTTCAAGATCATGTCATATGAATTTATTTTGATTAGACTCTAAAATGCAAACTGGTGTTTATTGTCATCTTCTAGCATCTATTTAGACTATTTTCTCTATTGTTTTGTGGTGCAAACGAGCCCCATTCAGTGTCAGTCTCCCCTGCACACATTCACACCTCTCCGGCCTGGTTATGGGTCTAAATATGCTTTTCTTTTGTCTGCATTATAATCACTAACGACTGGCTATTCACACTGTTTCAATCCCTTTTTCTTTTATCAAAGTTCTCACTTCACATTTGAAACTGTATCAAATGCCCTTTTTGAAAAACGAAAAATTTCAGTAAGCATTCCTATTTAGAAAAATTCATAAAAATAACAGCTAATGTGCTGGCAGGTGCACAGAGTTAGCTAGCATGTTAGCTTAGCACACCATCAATACACGACAATTTATGTGATTAAAACCATGTTTGTGCTCCAAACTTACTTTATACCGCAAGTCGAGTGTTTTAAATAACCTTCTGTGATCTGATTTGGCTTCAGATGAAAAAATAAGACAGAAAATATATTAATTTATAGTATTCTGCAATGATAAACTCTATATCGATTAGCATTACATTATAAATATAATCTATTATTATGAAAATACCTGACATGGCTCGAAGAACACAGGTAAATCGAATATCATTGCAATCATGTTTATTGTCTTCAAAACATCTTTATCTGCATGTTACAGCGATCTCTGGAAGCTTTGTTTGTGTCAGGGACTTCCTGGAATGTCACATGATTATGCCACTTCTTCGTGTGTTCCATATATGGACTATTACTGTGCATAAAGCGCCGGCGCTCTCAGGCGGCCAGTATGGATTGAAAACACAGTACATCAGAGTATCCAGCGCTCATGATTACATCGACGCATTTGGGTATAAATTCAATAAATATTATTACTGTCTATAGATATCTGATGTAAACCTATGAGAATATATCAATATTTCTCCAAATCTGCACATGTTTGAGCTAAAAGCCCTGAGGGACGTTGTTTTGTCAAGCTCTGTCATGACGATCGCACAGGAGTTTTTTTCTGAATGGAAGCGGCTGACGCTCATAATTCATATTAAAGGTAACGACTCATTTTTTAATTACATAACTCCTGACACAAATTAAGACATAACTGTCACTATAAGTTTATCAGAATACAATAGTGGTCAAATACTGAAACTTGAGTCTTATATCTTTTTAATGATGTATAGTTTGTCAAGGTAATAACATTAAATCTGATAGTAACTTTGAACTATTTAAAAAAAAAAAAACGCTTCAGTGCGCCCGCGCTCTGGTGAAGCTTAACAGGTAGATACTGTTTCATTTAAGTTCATAATTATTCTATAAATGTTATTTAATTTAGCAGTATTACCACGAAGCACCGTGGTTCGATATTTATTTGAATAATAGCTACAAAAAAAAAAACTTCATTAATTGCATGCCTGGTTAAGGATCCAAAGATCCCTGTAGAATAATATTGAGTTTTTTGTTCATGACAACACATTAACATGCGTTTTTTCAGATTATATTTAGTTTTGCTTGGAAAAGGCAGGCCCAAACCAGTTTTATTTCATCAATTATTGAAATAATGAAATATTTAGTAATAAACTTTTATGACAGAAATATCACTAGTCTACATGCAACTTAAATCATTTAATTCCTTCATTATCAACACTGTCTAGAATAGCGATTTAAGTGTGAATTGCGACTTCTCTTTGTGTTAAGTCAGCCTCAGACTCCGATAGCCTGTGGGGGGTTGGAGGGACAGTTGCTGGACAAAGGTGTTAATGTTCCTCTTTCATATGGAGAGTGTCGGATAGCCAGCCTGATGAGCAGGCAAAATTATTGTAATTGTATTGAGTTGACAGTAAATCTGCATCCTAACTCAAGCTAATACTACTATGTTAAATTTATGTTCATTCTATTCTATCATTACGTTAATCTATTAAAAACAATTTAACAACCACATTTTTATTTGGTAAATGTAACATTCTGACTGTTTGAGTTTTATTCAAATTAACCATTGGTCATCCAGTATCATGCATTTAGATCATGATAACCACAGATAAAACCAGGCATAGCCTATAGCACCTCACTATCATGGCAAACTGCAACTTTATGGTTTCTATAGTATTTGTATGAAAATCTTTAGCCTAAATACATTATTATATACTGTAATTATATTCCATTAGTTCTTTAATACATTGTCTACATTAAAAATAATACAATTCAATATGTATATCCCACATTTCATGGTGCAGTTAATATTACTTGGCTAACGTTACATTAAATCCATGGTAAATGGATTCAGTATCAATTCAGATTCTGACTGTATCGTAGCGCACAGTGTTTCTCAGCGCTGTTTCATCTGCCTTTAAACTGGTTTAAATCAACGAGTCAGACTCATTAGTGTTCTTCGCTGAATTCAATCGCTTCTCACTGGATGTCGTGACCGAGGCCGATCAGAGTAAACGCTGCACCAGTAAGCTCGCGCGCGCTGCCGTTTGGACTTTGAGCCGAGCGGATAAACAGTCCGTGAGGCGCGTGCGGGTTTGCGCGGGGTTGCGCGGGCGCAATGAGTTTCGTTCCGCTATTGGCGCATAATAACATTATCGAACATTTATCGAACTCTTGATATCGTTTTATCGAGAAAAATGATATCGCGATAATTATCGTTATCGTTTTATCGCCCAGCCCTAGTTGTGCGTATGGATTGTGCAAATCTGATACCCGCTATCCTAAAAGTTTGGAATTGTTTTCCTTCCCGAAAAATCTAAAAGCCAAGGGGAGAAATAATGGGCGTGGATCAAGCAGTGCGGGAGACCCCATTCACAACTATTTCGACAGGATTAACAAAAACACCTATTGCTTGGAAGTTGGAAATAATGACGCTTCTTTGTTCATAATGCATATATTTTAACGTAAAATAAGACGATTAAAGACAAGACGGAGGCTCCCTGACATACTTTAAAATATATTTAAGCATTTTGTTAATCGACGGCCTACTACCCCTGACCGAGTAACGTTAACTTTACACTAACACTAACTCCCGGTGTTAGTGTTATTCCACAAGATTTATGGATAAATCTGGATAAACTGTTTTAATTTATAAATAATTATTAGATTATTTTCACATTGCACTTACCCTGCTGTGCACGAACATAGCTGTTCCTCAATTTGTGTGTTTCCCATTTGAATGATCAGCGTATGAGGCGGTTGCTGTGTGCGCTGGGACTATAGGCTTATTTAGCTTCAATTTTTATGAAATTATTCTAAACGGTTGCATATTTTGTCGTGGATATATATCCCTCGAATGCATACTGCAGTCCCTTTTGTCTTGCTCTCTCAGATATTTCACATGTTCGCCAAAAATTACTAATTATCTCATTGGGAATGTCTGACACCGGTGCATACACACTGTAATAGACGTGCCAGGCGCGAAAGCTTGACAGGCGTAGCAACATTAACTAGGGAGGGCGGGGCTTAGCGAAGGGTCAATTACAGTTTGTCTACAGCCTAAGCTTTTTTTTATTAATGCCGACAGTAAGATGTTGCCAGATATTGCTACGAAAAACAAGCAAAAACAAACAAAAACAATAATAAAAATCCGAAATAAGTTCAAAGCTTGTGTTTTGGAAATAAGATTAATATATCACGAACCCTAACATGCAACTTTCCACTTAAATAACTTCCTAAAGTGTGACATTAATCAAAAAAACAAGTCCAGAATACTACTGTCAACTTTCATTAGGTGGATCTGACAACACGGGATCTGGCACCCGCGCCCTCACACACAACGCGCTCTCAAGCCCCGTTCACTGCGCTAGGTTCTTGCAGCAAAATCTACGGTATTGCAAACACTCATGTGAGGTGGTTAAAACGGCTAATTAATCATTCAGCGAGCTTGAAATTTTATTTTTGAATGCGTATACCAACTACGTTTTTTAACTTATTCTCACACACACACACACACACACACACACACACACACACACACAAAAGTGTGACCGGACGGCCGTTTCACGGTGCTGAAAACGAGCTTATATTATGTAGCAAAATAGTCACGGCTTGTATCAATATTTTATATGCAGTTATGAGAGAGCAGAGTTTTTAGCGCGGAACTTCGTGCGATTTCTTCGTAATTCAGCAGGTCGTAAAATCGTGTCGTATCACTGCTTCCGTACGATTTTCGGATAAATTCACTCGTAAAGTGTGCGTGGACATACGATCTTCCGACCGTCGGAATTCGCACCGTGTACGCCCGCCTTTAAACTTATAATAGCACATTGCAGTCTTTATTTAAAATTTGTCTTGCAATATAAAAAATACACTAACAAAAACCCCCTCTATTTATACAAGACTGTTGCAGAGCAGTGTTGAGGTACAAATGGAGGTAGCCACAGAAAGCGACCCCCCACTCCCCCAAAGTGAAGGTAGATCTGTGAGCACATTGACAAGACCACAGGAGAGTCAGACAGCAAGGGCCAGCAACTCAGGGCCACATCAGGGAAATATGCCAGCCCCAGTACCAAGTCAGAGACATGTGCCTACTCCTCAGACCAATGATCTACTTTCCTTTGAGGAAGGAGGCTTTGCTGGTCTGTTAACTTAAAATTACACATTGCATGATTTATTTTTAGTAATTTGTTGTTCTCAACATATGGATTAAATACTCCATCTATCAAGAGAGAGAACATTATATATATTGTGTGTATATATAATTGATGTTTTTGTGTTTGTTTTTTCACCATGTTAGATTGGGAAATTGAGCCAGATCCTGCAAAGGCAGCAAAGATGTTTAAAGACAACATTTTGAATCTGCATGCAACTGGAAAACCTCTAAGTCTTGCCATGGATCTTCGAGACAGTGCGGAGAATAGGGAAAGAGCAATATTTTCTTTTTATAAGAAGGCTCATGTTGAGTGGGCTTCCCCTTTGACATGCACACTGCAGGGTGAGTGTGTGTGGTGTTAAACAAGCTAAAAGATTCATTTTTTTTTGTTTATTAAACCTACATTTATACAGGGCAGGATAGCAAAGCATACATGTTCTTTTATAGCAATTTTGTGTTAGCAATTAAATCACAAGGAAGATAACAAAGCTAGACAAACACGTACAATGTGAAAGCAGTCACAAGCATGTGTAGAACAGTTATTGGGAATGTTCTTTAAGTCATGGACAGGTAGAGGTATTTATATCTTTAGTTGACATTTATGCGACTTCTGTTTTGTTTACTGACATATACGCTGTGTTTTGTCTGCTCAGGAGATCCAGCAATTGGTGATGGTGTGACTCGCCATTTCTTTGCAACAATCATGTCCAAACTTCAG
The DNA here is from genome assembly GCA_030578255.1 of Tiaroga cobitis. NCBI lineage: Eukaryota > Metazoa > Chordata > Actinopteri > Cypriniformes > Leuciscidae > Tiaroga > Tiaroga cobitis. The sequence continues at coordinate 78,069 of JAROOI010000048.1, read as the reverse complement.
CATGGTTTTGATGTCAGTTTTGGTAAGCAACCATTTGTATTTTTATTTGATCCATTTATTTCACACTTTTTATGATGCATTCCTTCACTGTAAATCTGATGGTGCTTGTTTATCAGCCCTGCCTGCTTTCTTAATAGACTGCAATATAAAGTTACCTTTAGTATCCAGTGGCTAGTACCAATGCTGTACATAGCATAATATCCTTATTCTTTGCATTACCTTCTATGTGGTGTGACTTTTCTTTTTCATTGTAAGGGCCAGGGGGAACTCTTCTGTTTGAGGGTGAAAAAGATCATTTGATTCCCTCCACTTCCCACTTCCTTCTGGAGAGTGACTTTTTTGTTGTTGCTGGCCGAATGATTGGTCATTCATTCTTACATGATGGGCCATGTCTCGGTGGACTGAGCCTGGCAATCCTACATGTGCTCTTTAATGGATCCCCAGAAGAAGCCACAATAGATATTAAGGACTGTGCTGACCTTGATAACCGTGAGACAATTAAGTTGGTATGATTACTTTTTTTCAAAAACATTTTAATGATAATATGTGATAGCTAAAATACTATCTATGGTGGCCCTGTTTTTATTTAACCGTTATTTTAACAGAAAAAGTCCCATTGTGACACCGTATTTTTTACAAGGAGGTCCTGAGAGCTCAATGCACTGCAACTTAAGTAATTGTGCAAATATAACAGAAACAAAATTAGGAAAACCTCTTATCAACTTTACAACACATGGGCAGTATTTATAAAAACACCCTTTCAACATATTTCAGAAATGCTCTGCAAATACCGAAAATGACAATATATGTGTTTCCAGAGGACACTGAATACGCCTGGACTCGGTTGTTGCTATGTGTTTGTGGCCTTTGTGACTAATAAAATCACAAGAGGACTGTGTAACATCTGTTATGTGTTGAAAGCAAAGTGACAGCATGGAACTCACAGGTCCTTGCAGAGCTAAAAAGTGGAAATCTATCATGTCATTTTAATTTCTGCTGAGTTTTATTTGAATTTTGCTATGTTTTGGTAATGTGTATAAAGTAAAAAACATATTTCAAGTGTGAAAACTTAAGTTGTCTTAAGAAATCAAGTATTAATTCCAACTTTATTATTAGCTTGATGACACAGCGGAAATGTCATCTGAAGAAAAGCACACCATCAATGAGCTGGCAATGTCCTGGGATTTGCCTCGAGTCACATCAGAGAACAGGAGGTGGCTGCTTGACGAAACTGCTACTCCATGCTGTGAGTATTCTATACTTAACAGATCATATACATCCCACTAGCCGCGTTTCCACTGCCGGGCCGAGCCGTGCTAGTGCGTGCCAGAGCCAGTCGCGTTTCCACTGTCACTTCCGGGGCTTGATCGGGGCTTACTTGGGGCCAACGGCCAGGATTTCTGGCCCGTCGAATACCTTGGGTCAAAGCGGGCCGGCTCGGGCTAGAGGCGTGCTCAAGGTAAAAGGCGGAGTTTATCAGTGTTATGGAACGTTATGATCTGAAGCGAGATGCACATTTCACTTTTTTATATCGCGCAAAATAATCGCTGCTCGAAATGGAGAATCGCCTGTACTGGTCTGTCGAAGATACCAAAGCTCTTCTGAGCATTTGGGCAGAAGAAAGGCTACAACGTCAATTTGACGGCGTCTGAAGAAACGAGGACGTTATAAAATACATCGATGCTGAACTTTCTAAGCTAAGCATTCAGCGAGCAACGCTTCAAGTTCAGGAAAAAAAAAGTTGTGGGCGCAGTGTTGTACAAGGCGATTAAAACGCACAATGGACAAAGCGGAGCTCAGAGAAGGGACTTTCCATGGATCGACTTGATGGACGTGTGCTGGGTATTGTAATCGTCTCTCTGTTAGTGGCGACTCGCGAGACAATCGGGACACTATTGCAGCCACGGCCGGTGAGTTAATATACATTCTATCTTCCTAACTTAAAAAATAAATAAATTCATAATACCCACTGAAATGGGTTGGGTTGTATGACGTTTGATCCAGAAAGGCGTGTTAGGGGCGGGGTTTAGGGCAGCGCTGCGGGGCTACTGGCCCAGCAGTGTAAACGCAAGCCCGGTGCTTGAGGCCCGAGGCCACTGGCTCGGCTAGGCTCGCTGTTAGCCCTGGCCCGGCAGTGGAAACACGGCTACTGACTGATCAGAAATGGTCTTTTGATGGACTGGATTTTGGCTTTTGTTCCTTTTAGATACATTATATATTAGATATTGTTACAAGAGCTATGAGTTGAAGGCTGCTGGCTTTTTAACAAATATTTTGCAGGTCCTTGGAAGAACCTCCAGACAAGTAAAACAATTACGACGTGTTTTAAAAGAGACACTGATTTGGCCTTTGGTAACAGAGAGGAAAGACACAATTCCAATTCTCTTTTCAAGAATGTCTGAGGCACAGTGCACACCACAGGTAAATGTCAAGTCAAAAACACTCTTAACCCATGGTCGTGTCAGTACATAACCACAATTAACTTGATAGAAGAGCTCCAATAATTAGTTGCTTGGCTGAAACAATTCTGCAACTATTTTGTTAATCAAAGTGTAACTGTAGAAACCTGTTGTAGAAACTGTAATCAGCCATTTACTTTTCCCTTCAGCTACACTTGTCATTGGATTGTAAACTCACTACATCCTGACTATACTGTAATCACACAACTTATATGGACTCTTTATCTATATGGCAGTTTATTGTAATAATTTTGCCTTTCCTGTTTGGGAAAAGCAGGCGTTAACTGATTGCTAAAAAATATTTTGGCAGGTGGTCTTGGACAAGATCAACTGGCCCACACAGGACGAAGAGGAAGACAGTGATGTCTCTTTGGAAGATACATGTAGAATTCATGTAGGATTCCTTCGCAGATTTGTTGAGAACTGTAAGTTAAAGTGTACTTAATGTAATAGTCCCTCACAGGTTATTTAACTGGAGCTCTGTAATGGGACAGAGAAATGACTGAAGCGGACACAAGAATGTGCTTCCTCTATTTGTATCTTTCCGTGTGGGTCTTACAGTAACAAACCAAAGCACATATTTGATAATAAAATGATAATAGTGAACCTTTTGGTTTTTGCATTAGATAGACTGCCATGGTGCACCCGCTTCGAATGTTATCACTCGATTGAATGGGCGTTATCAGTGGTTTTCAGCTCATATATATGGGCCGGTAGGGGCCTGCTGCGCCTACTGGTAGGCTCAGAAGGCTGTTATCATCCATCCACATGGTTAATCACCGACAAATACAGGAGAAGACTCCAGCTCCAATCTCAGAGGAATCCAGCTCGCCGGTAATCGGAAGTCTACTGAATGACGCAGTTGCGATATTTGACGACGTTGCAATATTTCGCGCTTGATCTTTGATAAGGTAAGAACATTTAAATGATAAAAAACGAGCATTTAAACGGTAATTAATTAATCAATAAGGGAAAACAATACATAAAATGTGTTTTAATGTTGCGTTACATGAATAACGTTATGAGATAACTGTATTGTGATATTTCGCGCTTGATATTTTCAGGTAAGAACGTTTAAATGATAAAACCGATCATTTATACTGTAATTAATTAGTCAATAATGGAAAACACTACATAAAATGTGTTTTAATGTTGCGTGACATGAGTGTTGACATGAGCTAAGCGTATTACGATTATTTTGTAAACGTGAAACAGGCTAACTTAGGCCCTATTACGTTATTAGCCTATAATTACGTTAACTTACTTGCTTTAATTGAGCATTAAAGTTGCTAAATACGCATGAAGCTACTGGGGAAATTTAGTTTCTAGTTAAACGTAAAGTTAGCCTGAAAAATTACTTTTTCCACACTGTAATTATGCCTATATTATGTAATATGCCTATTGCAAAAAAATTGTACGCCTGTTAACGCCCAGGCCTAACCTTACTCTTGACTTGAGTGAAATATTCAAACCCATGACGTATTTTATGACTGTTTGGGAACCTTGGGATCTTGACTATAATGTAAAAAAGTTTTGGGGGGTTGAAAAAAGCTTGGATGGATTTGATCCCACACGAGGAAGCTTACAATTACATTCATGCAAAAGACGAATAACGTGACTGGCAATCTACTAGAAGTAAATATAGACTGTGGTGTGTGTGTCATTTATTGCTCTCCTTGACATTGAACTTGAAAAAAAAAATCTATTTATCTATCTGTCTTCCTGCCTGTGTAACATTAATATCTATTTAATTAACTTTTTCTCTCCCTTTACAGTTACAGCATCAGTGGCCAGTGGATTGCAAGGACTTCTGTGGTAAGTTTGCTTTATGACTTCCATGCTCTGTCTTTGAACAATACAAAATTTTGGTTTGGGCCTTTTTAGAGAGAAGGGCCCGTTCACAAATCTGTCTTGTGCAATTTTTTTTCTGTTTATGTTTTAGGTTGAAGATGGCCCAGAGAGGTAAGCCTTGCAGTTGCTAATCTAGAAGCATTAGGCAAGTGTGTCTGAGAGCGATGGTATGATCTGCAACACTGCATTACTGCATTACTGATTTATTACTGACTAGCTTTTTCTTTCTTTGTTGTTATTCAACAAGAGAGAACTCCCATTAATGGGAATCAAAAGGAAACCCTGAAATCCTTTTTTAAGGATGGAATGACACGAGTTGGGTCAGAATTAATTCCAAGAGCTGCATCTGCTACTGGTTTGGACACCACTGTCATAGAAGTAAGTTTTACTTTAGTGCCACACTAACAAACAACATGTCAAATAAATATATCATTCTGCTGCACTGCTTGTATAAATGAAGTGTTTTGTTAACATTCAGTTTAATTTGTGTAATACTCTTTCATTATTTTTTGTTTTTGTTGATCAGAACTGGATCGGTAATTATAAAAGATCACAAATTACAAGAGCTTCGTCTGGACCCCGGCAATCAAAGGCCAAAGTTCATATCAGAGAGCTGTCGCCTTACAATCTTTTTTGTAGGGACATATTCAAAAACAAAGGTGAGAGACAAAATTGAATGTCTGCTTTTAATTGTTATACTAAATGGTTTGTTTGTACATGTGGCCCTGTTGACATCAGGGGTTTACAAGGGACATGAAACAGATTTTCAAGATAGTATTTGGCAAGTACTTCACTCACACAAGTTGCATTCATCAACGTAAGACTGCTGTGTGTATTGAAAAGAATCATCAGGTTATCTACTTTACATGTTATCTTGTTTTTACAGAGTTGTTACAGAGAAATGGGTTTCACAACCCAAGTAAACCAGTGTGTTGGACAGATTTTCGTTGTATGAATTTACTTTAAAAAAGGGAGGCTGAATCTAAAGTGTGAAGTTTTCTGTGCATCTATTTTTTCCTCAGGCACAATGAATGACATTAAGGGCAGGTGGGCCTCATTGAGTGAAGATGAAAAGCAAAAATACTTTCAAGAGGCAGCAGCACTGAGGGCACATGGGCAGACACAGGACCTGAGCCCTGAGATGAGGGATGCCCGAATTAAAATGCACCTTAAGAAGCTGAAGTTAGAGGTTTGGAAAATGGCTTCATTTGCTAGGCTTGTGGTATTATTATAGTATTAGATGGAAGGATGATCGACAGCAATTGTGATGTGAGCAGAACATTGTGACAGACAACTGGATTGTTGATCTGTAGATTTTTTTTCATAATTTCAAATGAATTCATCCCAAATAAATATTCCAGCAGATTGTTGTTTACATGGCTATCAACATCAAAAATTCTCACTTTGAAGAAATTGTCAAAGGCTTATACTACCCTCTCAAACTAAATTCCTACTGGTTGGGCTAGTCTATTCACATCAAGGTGGTCAATTGAAGCATTAGGAGTCACAAATGACTGTGAGAAAAAATGATTGCATTTGGACTCTATGTAAACAACTAATTTATAGTTAATGTAACCCTGGGTGGTGTTTGACCACATATTTGGCACATGTGACAACACTGTTTTCATATATTGTCAAGCCCTGTTATGAGTTGTTTCTTCAGTGTGTGTTGAATTTTTAAAAGTAGGTTTTGTGTATAATCAAGTATTTACTATTTTTGTGGTTGTCTTCTAAATATTGTAAAGGTGTCCAAGCTTGAGGATTTGGGTGTGGAAACAGCCATTTTATCTTTTGACCGCCAAAAGTCCACATTAGAGGTGTTTGAACTGAGCAGCAAAGGAGCCACTGATTTCCTTGATTCAACAGAGACGGTGAACAACTTTGCACTGCATTTCAAAGGTATTGGTTATATACAAATCCACAGAAATTGACTCAGGCCTGTAATAGTGAAAATATACATCATACAGTTTTATGAAATAATTGTTGTCTGTTACATCTGTAGCCAGCTCCTCACCCGCAACACCCAGTACCAGAGAACATGTCAGTGTTCTGGTAGGAAAAGTGCAAGATCTATTCAACCAAAAATATAGTAAGCATAACTTCAAATAATTTTAATACCTTCATGAACCCATGGCATTATTATCAAATGATTTAAATGATCTAATGTGCCCATCAACCATTAGATTGACACCTTACCAAAATGTCTGTTTGCAGCCTGTACACTGGCTATCAACTAGAGGGGAGAGTCACAATTGTCCAACTGTGTAACATTGTGTAACGTGTGCATGCATGTGTGTGCTTGTGTATTTCAGAGGAAGCCGGAGGTACTGGGAGGCTCCCCTACCAGTCCCTGGTAAATCAGAGCATGACCATTAATGTAGCTGGACTGCCCACAAGCCTTACCCTCAGGAAGCCTTCCTTTTATGGAAGGAACCAATTGGTCGAAATTTTGAAAGCTGCAGAGGAGATTTCCTTTGAAATAAGTAAGTGACATTACCATTACCAGTGTCTTTCTCCACTTGTGTTTTAGCAGACCATTTGGCTCTATGCAAAGTGGGGAAAATAAGTTAACTAAAGAATAATACAGGCCTACATGTAAGTCTTTGTAGAATTTTGGGGCGTTGCATCTCTCTCTGTCCCTTCACCGCAACCGGTCAAGCCAGATGGCCGCACACCCTGAGCCATGGTTCTGACGTATCTGCCTCTTAAAGGGGTAATTTAATGCGATTTTTTTTGTTTTTCTTTCTCTTTAGTATGTTATGTAGCTGTTTGTGCATGTATAAGATCTGTAGCGTTACAAAGATCAGTCTCAAACCTTAAGAGATACTCTTTGTAAAAGTGAAGGCTCAGCCACACCTTCTTAAAACACTTCCCCCACTCAATCTCCACTCAAAACACTCAATCTCTACGTCAGTATGTGGGGGCAGAGTTCCATAACACCACCCAAATGTATACACAAAGAAGGCATAACTCTTATCCGTGCCGGCATGTCGTGGAGACGCTGTGTTTTTCGTTGCGAAAGTCCAACTACTTTGTTTGGCTCTCCAAAAGAGGACACAGTTAGAAAACAGTGGCAAAGCTTTATTTACAACACTGTTCCAGTACGACCCAAATATTCGACTGTGTGCTGCGCATTTCCGGAGGACTGTTTATAGCACCTGGGAGAGCTCAGACTACGTCTTTGTCATTTCAACGATAACAAAGCTGATGTTCCAGATATGGTATTAAGCGCGATATTTCCATCAGGCGCTTAAGGTATTTGGGCCAATCACAATGGACTGGATTTCTGGCCAATCAGAGCACACCATGCTTTTCTGAATGATGAGCTTTATACAAATTTGACATGTTTCAGAAAGGAGTGACATAGCGAGCAACAATAATGTACAGTATGTGTAAAATAATGGCTTTTCTTAACCTAAAACTGCATAAACGCATTGCATTAAACCAAATACACAAAATAATGTTATTTTTTAGAACCATCATATGACCCCTTTATAAAGAAGTTTTTCCTTGCCTCCGTCACCTACAGTAGTGCTTGTTCTTGGTGGGAATTGTTGGGTATTTGTTAACAATATTATAAAGAGTATGGTCTAGACCTACTCTGTTTGTAAAGTGCTGTGAGAGAACTTTTGTTATGAATTGATGCTATATAAATAAAATTTTATTGAAACAGATTCAGGTTATAGATTCTGTATGTGTCTTTGACAGTTTGTAAGGGATGTGACAGTATCTCAGTTTCGTCATTATCCTGAATATCCTATAGATGTTTAGTTAAATATGACTAGTGACTGTGGCCCTTGGCAATGGTTATCTTTTTTATGCTCATCAAACTATTCACTAATTAAATTCAATGTATATAATTCCTTCGAATTACATTCCTTCATTGATATATTCACTGCTGTGTGATTCATTATTTTTCTCCAGTACTATTGCAGGAAGGCCAATTATTTGTTAAGGTCATGCTAAATAGGGTTTTTTTCTGTCTTTCTTTTTTTTTCTAAATATATCAATCAGATGCAGCACAATGCAACCCCACTGACTTGGGAGAGGAGATGTCAGAGCACATGGATGCAGAAGGTACGCCGAGTTGTTTTTATTTTATCTTTAAATAAATATTTTACATAAAACTTTTGAGGCATTATTAACTAGATATGTAACTGGTCATTACACAGCACATTTGACTACTGTACACGTTATTGAAATAATACAATTAATCAATAGATGAAATGTTCACCTTTGTGTGATGGTTTAATCTTTTCAAATCAACAGACACAGCGGATGGCATCCAGACGAAGTCGGTGGAGGAAATTTTAGAGGCCATGTGTGAAAATGGTATTTCATGTAATCGTAATACATTTTACCAAATGTTACAAATCAGTTTTTGTTATTGCTTAAGTTCAAGCTTAATTAAAACTACTGTCTTAGTCTTCCATTGACATTTTACACATTGAGAAAAGCTCACTTGTTTGAAAATTACAATTTATGGATACAATATTTATCCAGGTGACATTAAACAGCATATATAAGGTTGGTATTCTGATAATTTTACATTTTGAATTGGCTGTTGAGATTTAAATGCAAATAATCGAACTTTTTTTTAATCAATGATTTACTAATTATCTATTGACAGTATAAATGCCGACAATTTGAATTATGAATTTGTAATTAAGATAAAAAAAAATGTATTTAGAAAGTTATTATTGTGTTTTGTTTTATGTACTTTAGGTGCACAGCAGATGGAAGAGTCCGCAGAAACAGCCACTACTGTAGCCATCGTGATGACTGCAAATAAAGGTATCTTTCCACATTGTGGTTATTTTTATATAACAGGAAGTGACTGTTATACCATATATATTGCCTTAAAGGAGTAGTTCACTTTTGAAAAAACTTTTGCTGATAATTTACTCATCCAAGATGTCCACGTCTTTCTTTCTTCAGTTGAAAAGAAATGAAGGTTTTTGATGAAAACATTCCAGGATTTTCTCCATATAATGGACTTCAGTGGTTACCAAATGGTTCAAGGTCTAAATGAGAGTTTCAGTGCAGCTTCAAAGGGCTTTACACGACACCAGACGATGAATAAGGGTCTTATCTAGCGAAACGATCGGTCATTTAAAAAATAAATAACAAAGTTTTAGTTTTATAAGCACAAATGCTCGCCTTGCTCTGTTCTGTTCTTGTGACTCTCCTGTTCGAACTCGTTCATCAAAATGAACATATTTTTTTCAAGTCATGACTCGAAGGGTCCTACATAAGACCCTTATTCATCGTCTGGTGTCGTTTAAAGCCCTTTGAACAGTTTGCACTGAAACTCTCATTTGGACCTTGAACTGTTTGGTTCCCATTGAAGTCCATTATATGGAGAAAATCCTGGTATGTTTTCATCAAAAACCTTAATTTCTTTTCGAATGAAGAAAGACAGACATGGACATCTTGGATGACATGGGGGAGAGTAAATTATCAGCAAAAGTTCTTTTAAAAGTGAACTACTCCTTTAACAAGTTACAAAATATAACAAATGAGCTCTTCCTCATAGTAGACCTGGCCAAGACTAGCAGCAGCCTGGATATAAACAAGCAGTTTCAACAGATTACAATACTACAATAAGAACAGATATGGAAACAGAATAATAGACTAAAACATTTTAAAATGTGAAAAAAAAAACATTATACTGTGACAAATTAGCCTCCAATCCTTTCATTTAGGATATAACAGCATTTAACTAGATTCACTTTTAAGTATTTCAATGGGCAGATTCCAGGCAGAACATGCAGTAACGTATAAAAACATCTCAAAAGTGCAAAGGGTGTTGTCCAGTACATTTCTTTACATGTATGAGCATTAGCAATATCTGAGATTAATTGATGTACAATATCCACATTTGCATTTGGCAACAGTTACAAATGAATAAGCTGCATTTTATATGTTGCTTTGAATATGGTGATGAGTATTTCAACTAACTGGCTTGACTTCCAAAATATTTGTGTTTTTCCTTTGGTAGAAGGAGACAATGTGTGCTGTGTCTGCCGCATCCATTTTGACGACAAGAATAAGAACGCAAGAAAGAAGTGGCGTTCATGGTCACAGTGCACAGTGTGCCAATCATGGTCACACACTGCATGTGGTTTTAAAAAGAACTTGTGCCTTCCCTGCCAGAGTCAAAACACCACGCAAACACCCTGAACCTCTGCATTCCAAAATGTATCTTGTTACTAGTTGATTTAACTGTGTTGACGGCCCCCAAACCATCCCTACAAATATACACACACACTCACATAATACATACATACATGTGCACCTTTTTTACATACTTTTTTATACACTTGATGAACCTGTATGAAAACTGATCTTTTTGTTGTTTTCATTCACCCCAATTTGTCTTTGTTGTCGTTTGTTGGCACCATCAATGTGGTCAAATAAAGTTCTATTGTACTGAATTGAGTCTACATGTTTTTTATATATAAATCTGTTTCATCATTGGTTAAGTAGGGCCTGGTTTTTGTAAGAACCTCTCCATAATACAATTAATGTTTTAAAATTTAAATATAATGGACGCTGGTATCACTGAAGCCACCTAGTTCGAAAGACGTAGTTCCCCTCAGAAGTATTTTCACACTCACCGTGTTATGCTTTTCTTTTAATGATTAACATTTAAGATTAAATGTGAGGGGTATTTTTATCTGTGTTCATATATTACAAACTAATAATATAGATATTAATTGTTTCCTTGGATTCTGAGAAATAAAGTTTATTGTCAGTTTATGCAAGGGGGTTCCACTTCTGTTTAGAGTTGTCTGCCATGGATAGACTACATTTCAATTCAAAGTACTGCCGGTCACTATGATATTATATTTTAGTCACGAATATCAATATCTTGAACACATAACCATTTCTTAAAAAAAAAAAAAAACTTTCTTGAAGTGAAGATAAAAAAAATGAATTGACATGCTTTTCAAATGGCACATGAGTTTTGGTAACATGGACTGAGAAGACATGCATCCATCTTCTGCTTGGACAATGGGTAATAACTTAAGTTGCCTGAGAGTGACCAATACACATTTTGAATAGGTAAATATGTGTAGTATTAGATTCTGTGTTAAAAAAAGATGCTACATTTTCAAGAGATACAGCAAGCAAATGTCACCTATTTGGCGGAAGGGCCAATTTATAATGTAGGCTACTCTTGTATTTGACTATCAATAGGAATAATAATAGTGTACAAGTAGCCTAAGAGGAGATGACTACCCATCGTGTAGATGATGGTCTTATTTATTAATGGTATTGAACCATCATAACATCATTAACATAAAAAGAAAGCATAAGCCATGTGTGTCCCAAACCCAAACATAAATGCAGTGTATGTGTGTGTGTGTGTGTGTGTGTGTGTGTGTGTATACCTGATATTCCTCATGTTGTGAGGTTGTAAATCTGTTTACAGAGTAACAAACAAACAAACAAACAAACAAAAAGCTTCATATAGGCAACTCCTATTGAGCTTTCAAAGTGCTCTCTAAAACTACACCAGGGATGGCTTGTGTATGTGAAATGAGAAAATTAAAACTTTGTCATAGAGCTAAACCAATACATCGTTTGAAAGGTCTTGACCTAGAGAGTAACATATGTAAGTATTAAGATTCTGCATGACCCCTGTTTTGAAATACTGACCTTTGAAACATGACCTTGGTGCATGTTTGAATGCTTATAATTAAGCAATGAAAGGGGCTATCGACATGGGACCAACTGTTATAGAGAGCTCTTGTCCTTAGTTATCATGTGAATCTAGACAACAATTTGGAACAATTTCAATTATGGTTAAAAATAATTTTAACCTATTTAAAAACGTAAAAAATATTTTCATTTAAAATCTGATTACATAGATGTGTTTACAATCCCCCTAAACTCCTCACTGTACTCTCAACTAACTATTTACAACCTCCCATTCTAAGATAAACACTTATATTTTAAAAACTACAATTCCCTATAGCTACACAATGCAGCTTTATACAAATCGGCACTGCAGTTGTAGTTCTTCTGGTTTGCAAAGTAGGGTTGTAAATTAGGGTTGTAAAAACATATATCTACTGCATATATCAAATATAGCCAAACGATCAATTACACTGCATCTAGATGATCTACATTAAGAAAATGTAAATATGTTGGTTTATTTAAGAGATATTAGCCGAAACAGGAGAACCCGTAAAGCCCGCCCACAACACAATGCACTTCCGTGTCGGATGCACTTCTCAGAATCGAAGGATTATTTGTTAAAACTGTTAACCTTAACATGAACATATCGTATTTGTTGAGTTATCAAGTTGTGTTTTCTCTGTGGACAAATGTTGAATTATTATTTTTTTAATTGTCTGTTAATAAAATAATTTTAAATTTTAAATTGCGGAAGTACGTCATGCAAGCTGCGTGGTTTCAGCATAGAGAGTAGGCTTGTTTGAGATGAGCAAAATCTGCGCAGAACCGATCACCGGTGATCAGCGCGAGATGCATGCCGGTTAGAAATGTGTCCGAGTGCGGTCCGCCTTGCTCTGATGTCATGCCGAAGTATGTCAAAAAACTCTCGCGACCGCTAGGCGCACGTGTCGGATTCTGCAGTCGCGCGCAGTTGCTCTCCACCGACTGCGCTGATCAAAAGCATGATGGGAAACAACTTGCTGACGACACAGCTTAATGCTCGTTGGTTTAAACAACCGTGATGTATTGTTCTTCTTTAAAATGTTTGATTTTAAAACTCTGATATCATGTTTTATGTGTAGCAATAAATTATGTGTGGACATTCCCAAACTCTCTGACAGTGCGATCTATGATGTAATTTTATTTTTATTTTTTTTAATAAAAACACATGTCTGTATTAAAGAAAAAATGATTGATAAACACGTAGGCCTATTTAAAATGGAATTAAATAAGTACTTTGGGTGTCTTGTTCATTATATTTATTTTCATATAAAAGCAAAAAAACTTAAATTACATCCAGTTTATTAGCAACACCATGCACGAGCGTGAATCCCGCGATATCCACCTTTGATCTCACAGGTGTCAGATCCACTGCGAGAAGAGAGATCTGTCCGGCTTGCCTGCGCTTTTTTCACTCCTCCTCTCACTGCAGCCGCCTACTCTCGACTACATTTCAGGCGAGGCAAGGCGCATCTCAAACAAGCCTAGTTTCAGCTAATTAGCGGCGTCAATAGCAACCACCATAGCAACTAAATGCAAGATAAAACTAAATGTAATGTAGGCCTACATTCACTGAACAAAGAATGTGAAAATAATATTAAAGCAGTCCATTGTAAGAAGAAAAGAACCTACTGTACCGTTATGTTAGAAGATTATGTTGATTATGACTGTAAAATCATTCTATGTCATTTTATTAAGTAAATTACTTTTTATTTAATTTATGTGTGCTGTGAATAAGTGCTATGACAATGGTTGAAAACATGGCTAACTCATTATGGGAAAGGTGTATTGTAGAGTCAATACTTTTGTATGTTCCCTTTTATTTTTGACAAACTTAAAGTTGATTCAGAGGATTCAAGATTCAATACTTTATTGTCATTTCAACTCAGTATGAATTTATTGTCATTTCAACTCATTTCAACACAAGAAAACAAACTCTCACACATGACCACATTTGTACATTACAATGAATAAGTCATATCACAAGTGGTAAACACACAATTTTGTACTCACATACTAGTGTCGATATGTGCTTAATACAGTACCTAAGCTTTAGAATAGATCAGACCTAGTAAAACACATCTTTGTGAGCTTTGTAAATACAGGCCCTGTCCTGTCATACCAGTACCATTCCTAGTTATCATGGTCATCCTCAGTGTCATCATCACCATCATCATTGTACACTAGTGTCTGTATGCTTGACACTAGTGTCTGTATGCCCTCCGCCTGACACAAGTCGGGGTTGTCTACAGGGACAATGTCTCGTACATGTGTATGAAACATCCCAGTGGCTTGATAACGTTTTCTTTCCAGCTGATGGAGTCGCTGGGTGAGAGCAGCTTTTGCACCAGGCTGATCTGTGTCTTTAATGGCAGAGCACAGAAAGGCATATGCTGCTGATGGAGGTGTTCAGTTATTGTTCTCATTTCCTGGTAAAGCATGCGCTTTTCCTCAGCTGCCCGAGTCTTCATATGTATGGCATCAATCCCTCGCCTTTTAAGACTCCTCGAAACATTATCTTCTTCAATCTGAAAGATAAAATAAATTTAAAAAAGCTGTCATGTTACCAGGTGGTTTCAAAACTGATTTGCAGGTAGTGGTTGTCAGATTGTTTCTAGAGTGACTACTGCTGTGTGGTTACTAGGGTTAGGTAATTATACTTACAGTGTCATCAAAGCAGAAGTAGACTTGCCAAGAGGGATCGCATGCTTCCTGAAAATCAATTATGGTAGGGAAGATACTCATCTGCGGTGGCCACTGAATCCGGTTGTATTCATTTATTGCCTGCCTCAGTCTCTTGTTGGAACTGGCAATCTGCTTGGAAAGTCTAATGGCAATGCCCTGCCCGTCTGTAGCAAAGTTAGGAAACACACATGCAGAGAAATTCATTTATTAGTTTGTATTATTGTCCTTTTCAAAGTTGAACTTAATATCTGAATGTATCTACGTATCCACAGCACTTTACCTGGGTATTTTCTTTTCAGATGGAGGAGGACTGCTCTCTCCCTTGATTCGGTTCTAGCTTTGAAGATTAGTTGCCCTCTGAGCTCACAGTCAACATCTTTCAGGGTAGACTGGAAGTCTGAATCGGATTCTTGCCATCTTCTCCCAATCCGGTGTTTTTTCTCTATGTTCAGCAGAGAGTCCTCAATTCTACAACGGTCAGAAAATAAATGTTATTATTTGTTATTTACACACTTGCTTAGAGAACATTGACCGATTACGGCTTGCTTACTCTGTTTCACACTCCATGGATGACTCATGAGTCCCAGATCTATACATAAAAATAAAAACACAGCACAAAAATGCATTAGGGACAAGGTAGAAAGCATTACTGTGGTACACCCCTGACCAAAGAGTGTATACGTTATAAGGGAGGCCTTGGTGATAATTGATTACTAATCCCACCATATTCAATTACTGCAGTATTATAGCAACTCTTAATTTATAACCATTGTAACAGTTTCCTTCAAAACTATGCCGTTACTGTAATCACACCTAGGCTTCCATATTGAAGCACATCAGCAGGGCACTTATTAAGACAGCTGTAATTACCATATAGTCTTACATAAACACATTAAACTCTTACTTGAACTTGTAGAACTGAATCAGCTTGATTATGTAGTCCCTTTTCCATCTACAGACAGTGTCTGAAGAACAGATAAAGACATTACTACTGCTTTAATTAATTGTTTAATTTCATGTAACTTCACATAGCTTACAGGATTGTATTTCATTACCGTACACGGAAAGGTAAGTATAACATATTTGCAATATTCTTTGCTAATAATATGCATGACCTTCACCGTATTCAAGACATTCACCCATTCACTTCAGTTGCTTACTTATTGATTTCTGTTTCTGCTGGGCTAGCTCCATCTCCCTTTTTTTCCATTTCTCCATGTCTCCCTCAGAAACCAACACTAGACAACAAAAATAACAGAAAACAAGACAACATCAATACTACATACTCCATGCAAAATGCGCTTGTAAACAGAATCTAAAATTCTCAAGTTTACAACTATTGTTACCTGCTTCTTATGTGCATTGTTTACCTGGTGCCTCTCTGATGACAGATGAGATGTCTTCTTGAGCGAGAATTGATATTTTCTCTGCTCTGTCTAGTCTTTGCAGGAGCTGCATCTCTGCAAAGACAGTTACATTTACTTATGCTGAACAATTTGTGAGTGATCAGCTTCACTCCAGAAGACATAAAATGTATAAACAGTGAACCACCAGCACAGAATTTTGACAGGTTATGCAGCAGTGGACAAACCTAGGTCAGTTGATTTCCTCCGTCCATAATGCAAAAGGGCATCAGTCAACAGGTCAAGGCGGTGAGATGGAGTCATTTCCTTTGTGACTCTGGCAAATCTTCGGAGAAAAGACCACAGCCTTTCCATTCCTTCCCCGTCTGTGAGCCCAAACCCATCAAGTCGCCTAGTGCTGTACATGATCTGTGATTAAAGCAAAGTGGTAGAATATCACAGATGCTGACACTGAGCATGATCCTACTTAAACTGTAAACTGCTTATAGTGATAACGGTTACAGTGATCAACCACTTATATGGATTCAAAAGCTTGGGACAGAATCATTCCTGTAGAAATGCTGTGTAAATAATTTGTTAATAATTTTAATAATCAAGTAGTCCACATAGTATCTTCATATTGTGTGTGAGTACATACGCTTGCTGTGCGCAGTTGCGCGCCATGTGATGTTTGAGTGGAGTGTAATGCTTTCACCTTGACCATTCAGACAGGGCTTGGAGCAGGAGAGGGCCTAGGTGTAGCTTAGATTATTTATCTTTAAAAGAACACTCCACCATTTGTTCATATTAAACTGTTATTTCTTTAACTAAGACTAGTTGATACATAGCTCTCTCGTCTCAGTGCGTGCGCTCAATCTGTCTGGCGTGTGGCGACACTTTGAGTCCAGTTCATTCATTAGGGCCAAACAGAGATGAGGTTAGAAGCGACCAAACACCGCCACATTTTCCCTATTTAAATACAGTTACACGAGTAGTTACACAACCAAGTATGGTGACACAAAATAAAACGTGGCGTGGAGTTTGGTCACTTCTAACTTCATCTCTGTTAGGATCCTAATGAATGAACTGGACTCAAAGTGTCTCGCACGCCAGAGTGATTGAGCGCACGCACTGAGACGAGAGAGGTATGTATCAACTCGTCTTGGTTAAGGAAATAACAGTTTAATATGAAAAAAAGGTGGAGTATCCCTTTAAGTCAGAAAAAATAGAGAAGCTGTTCATGTTATAAATTTATATGAATGTAATAATTATAAAAAATTAGATAGAAATCTGCATAAAACACAAAGAAAACAAATTTGGTTATAATAATCATCCGCTTCTAGTGATTTGGCCCAGACAGATGTGAGAAGCAGTTTCCACTGTATTGTCCAACAATGCATCTCTGAAACAAGTTTAGACAATCACCAGTTGGGAAAAATGCCAGAATAAAGATTACTTTTAGGCACGTCTACTTAATTTCAGCTGTGCAGTTGATAGATGTGTGACAAGTCCTGATGTCTCTATAAAGTCAATAAGTTACCTGGCAGGGCAATTTGTGTCCATAAACGTGAAATGCTGGTACGGCCAAAGAGATGTTGTGTGGTATGCCCTCCCCTGATTTCTGTTTGAACACAGTATGGAACAATTTTAAGTAAATGTGTCAAGGTCTTTTCTCAAAACAACAATTCAGTTTTACACAAAAAAGTACTTACATGCAAATGTGAGGCAACAACACAGGCAATGTCATAGACTACTCGCAGGTGTATGTTCTTGTCCTCACATCTTCGAAGTAGCTCATCAATGACATACAGGGGATAGGCTAATCTATTTCAACACAAATTTGAATAAGGACACTTTATACTGAGAAAGTGTCAAAATTAATTATACAATCTCCAGCATAGTGAACATTATAGGATGGTGGTAAAGTTCAAATTTTGTAATGTTTTGGAATATACATTTCATAAGGTTTATATTTGGTGACTTAAATTTTTTTTTAATTAAAATATGGCTTATTATATTTTAATAGGTAGATTCAAACAGGGGAATTATCATTCTGGAACACTGGGTTAATAGTCAGAGATGTCACAAATGTGGAATATACTTACCGTTCTCCTTGGCTCATGTTGACAAACATTAGGGGCATTTCATGACGACAAGAGGCTCCAAACACTCCTGTAACATCAAGTTTCTTCGCTTGTTTTTGTGACCTCAGCACGTTGCCAGCCTTGAAGTTACTGCAGTCCTAAAGATTTAAGGAAAACATAGATTCATGGGAGGAATAATGATTAATTAAAAATTGCATTAATTTTTCATGGAATGAAATTCTCCATGAAATTCTGCAACTAAGACTAACCTCGCGAGGCTTTGAGCTGTCAAGATGTGATAGCAGGTATTCCTCTACATCCTTTTCATTAACAAACATGCGGGTTCCGTGTAATGGCTCAACCGCACTTGTACCTGAGCTTTGCTTCCTCACAAGGCCAAAGTTGGCATCCAATGTCACAATCATATCCCCATCCGCCTGTAAAACAAACACTTACAGTAATCCTGGTTTGTATCTGCACCAGGTTTATACATTTATACTAATACTATTTTATTACATTTTTTTTATACTTTATACTAAAATTAACTAAAATTTCAGATATCAATTCAATGCCATTAGGTCATGGAAAATGCAATCAGGTTAATCAAACAAGAACCACGCTGGAACTAGAACCAACCTTTGGGCATGTTGGGCATTTGGTCCCATCATCTAATTGTGGGCAAATATCTACCAAACTTCTTTGTCGGAAGTGGTGATGCCTAAAATGGGATATGGATTCTCCCACCAGGGCTCTGTAGAGTGTGTTAACCTAGGGTATAAGCAGCAGTCAGTGAAAACATTACTGTTTCGTATACTTACATCTGGTGATGGTGGTTCACTCAGAAGTTGTTATTTGATAGAAAACTTGTAAGAACACTTTTGCATGCAAATGTACAATGGTTGCATAAATGTTGGATGGTTCCATAAAAGTTTACTTTAAGTTGAGATAATTAATGATGCAGTTCAATCAAGGAAGAATGTGTAATTTTCACAACAATATGGAATCAGTCTTCCGTGAAAGTACAGTAACTGAAATGTTCAATTCACAGGCAAGACTTTAAACTGACCTCTGCAAGTGTGAGGTTATTTTTCCAGCGCAGGGTGTTGCAAAAACCCTCAACAGAAACCTGACACTCCAGTGACAGACAAACAAAAAGCTCTAGCAGAGGTATGGAGAAGGCTGTCTGGGGCTTGTCGGCTGTTGCCGGCCAGAGACCATACCTGAGCAGAGTGCAGGTTTCTGGCTCACATGCACACATATTGACTGTGACGGTGCAGAGCCGTCGTGCCAAATAAAAAGAGGGATATATATATATATATATATATATAAACATAACCAAGTACTACTATAGAGACTACCATATCAGCATTAACTAAATCACTTGAGTGTGTCACCTATAACACCATATATCAGCAAACAACTTTTTTTTTTTTTTTACAAAATTGTAAAACAAATTTGATTCATGCCTTATAGGACCTCATTAGCACACATGTACATAGGACCGAATTCCCTAACTTGTCAAGAAAATCAAATACATTAAAATTCTTTATCATATAAAATGACAAACCTGTGCTGACAATGACCTTCATGTCCTTTGTGTACACCGCATGGGTGCTATGGCTTCAGGTAAATATAGGAATAACCCCAGGGAGGATGGCTCATAGTAGACATTCTGTAAGAAAGATTGATAGCTCTAACAATCTTTTTAAAACTACAAACTCATGACACTAACAGTTGATACTACATAATGCTAGAACAATTCTTCAATAAGAACAATTATCTAATAAATCTGATCTAAATTACTGTGAGTTTGTTGTCTGTATGTATGACTGCATGGTATTGTTCTTACATTCCACTTATCAGAAAGATGCAGTGAATTTCTGTGAGTCCTCTTCAGACAACCCTCACAAAACACTGCAGTGGTGCTGCACTCAATGCACCTGTAATCAGCATGTTCTAGGCAGACAACACACTGGGTAGCGATTGGTGCTGAACATTCAAACGACACCTTAAGCATGTCATCCTTGACTGCATCCCAGGCATGAAGCTCTCTCTTCTTTGCCTTACTGTATGCACTCTCAGAACATGAACTACAGTTCGGTGCCACATCATCAGGTTCAGCCGGTTGAGATGTAATAGTCGGGTTGGTCTGTTTGGAGTTGGGCTGGGGAAGACCTTGACTAAGGTAAGAAACCTTTGCTGGGCCAACGATACCCCTCCTCACCACCTTAATCTTAACGCTCCTGGAACGTGTGGTCTTCACTGTTTTTCCCATTTCTGAAATCAAAATATTTGGCAATTATTACATAAGTAAAGTGCAAACTGTACTTATCACAGCCTAAAAGATAGAAACACATCAGTGAACATGAGATGCAGATAAGGGATATGTATTTTGTACCATAGATAGATATGTCAATAAGAGTAAGGTTAGGCCTATTATGGTTTCAGTGAAGCATCAACGAGCATACAATATTAAGCAATAGGCTAAGGCTGCTTTACAATGTGGAAAAAGTAATTTTTCAGGCTAACTTTACGTTTAACTACAAACTAAATTTCCCCAGTAGCTTCATGCGTAAAAACATGCGTATTTAGCAACTTTAATGCTCAATTAAAGCAAGTAAGTTAACGTAATGATAGGCTAATAACGTAATAGGGCCTAAGTTAGCCTGTTTCACATTTACAAAATAATCGTAATACGCTTAGCTCATGTCAACACTCATGTCACGCAACATTAAAACACATTTTATGTAGTGTTTTCCATTATTGACTAATTAATTACAGTATAAATGATCGGTTTTATCATTTAAACGTTCTTACCTGAAAATATCAAGCGCGAAATATCACAATACAGTTATCTCATAACGTTATTCATGTAACGCAACATTAAAACACATTTTATGTATTGTTTTCCCTTATTGATTAATTAATTACCGTTTAAATGCTCGTTTTTTATCATTTAAATGTTCTTACCTTATCAAAGATCAAGCGCGAAATATTGCAACGTCGTCAAATATCGCAACTGCGTCATTCAGTAGACTTCCGATTACCGGCGAGCTGGATTCCTCTGAGATTGGAGCTGGAGTCTTCTCCTGTATTTGTCGGTGATTAACCATGTGGATGGATGATAACAGCCTTCTGAGCCTACCAGTAGGCGCAGCAGGCCCCTACCGGCCCATATATATGAGCTGATAACCACTGATAACGCCCATTCAATCGAGTGATAACATTCGAAGCGGGTGCATTATCAACAATAACAGAAAAATGCCCTTTCTTCTCTCCTTTGGTAGCCTCTCCAGACATACTTGGAAAACTTGTGCAGTTCTGGGTGGGCTGGAATGTGCTTCCCAAACAGTTAGATGTTGAAGTGGTGGACAGCAGCTTCCCAAAGTCTTCCACCTGCTTAAACTCCCAGGACATTACAAAGAGTATAGTGTCTTTGAAAGAGAAGTCCATGCTTCTATTTTGAGTGTTGATAATGGTTTTGAAATGGTCTAAGGACATTCATCATATATAATGTGTGCACCATAACATAATTTTGTTATATTGTTGCCGTTGATTTTCTTCAAAAATGAGTACAGTAAAACTGTACTGAACAATGAATGAGTTCAGAGTTGAAGAATAAAGCATTTGCATGTAGCACCTAGTTCTGTGTGTAAAACTGTGCAGGTAAAGGCTGCAAGCTTGTCATGTGTTGAGGCATAATAAGTACTTTATGTAAAGCATTTCTGTTTGGATCAATAACACTAGTCAATTGGTATAATTAATTTAATACATTAAAGAGTGCTACATTACGTTTATTAAAGAGAGTTCATGTTAATGCTGTCTCAATGACATTGCATGTTGGGACACTTAAATGCAGCTATTCTTAGCATTATTATTTACAGCTGTGCTTTCCCTGCTTTAAGTTGTTCAGTCAAAAGATCTGCATACATTGTTAAAAAGGAGACAAATTGGACAAGTTCTCTTTTTCTTTATATGTTTTTCTGAAACTACCAGTACTTTATTATTGTGATTTACATTGTCTTTCTTTCTTTTCAATTATGCTAAATGCTTCAAAACAACAAATATTAACCACAATGGGACAGTTATGTCCAAGGATGTCCAACAGGCTTGAATTGTGTACAGGACGAATTTGTTCATAAGTATGTTGTAAAATGCAGTAAGTATTTTTTATGAAGACTGCTGTCAAATAAAGACAATGATTTCTCTCAGAATTGTCTTTCATTGTGATTTTAACAAGAAAATTGCGATCTTACAGAAAATCACCATTAGTATCACAGCTGTTGTAAAGTACAGCATTAACTACTACTTGCTTCTTATTTAGGTTAAACCTTCTGCATCTTACAGCTTTTGAATCTGGAATTTACAGGAGCATTTCCGATAACTGGCTCACAGTTTATATGTAGACATCCAACACATTGGACAGAGGGCCATCAGGTTTTGGTATTTCCTGCTCTGTCAGCGAGCGCTGTAGCTGAACTTCAGGGACCACAACATCAGGCTGACGATAACCATTTGGTCCAGTCCAGTCAACTCCATACTCCATGTCAACCTTTTAATGCAGAAACAGATGAGTCATTATGGTAATTATCAAATTAGTTTGTGGATGAAAGAGCTATAATGTTTATTTACCACAAATTACTGGTACTTTTGAATGGTCTGTACCTGGATTAACAATTGAAACACTGTAGTTGTACAATATCAGATGAGGTGGTTAGAATGTAGACTTGTAGGACATAGTATGTAGGACATAGAAATAATAAATTCAAACCTGCATGGGGTCCTGCTGTGCCTCATGTTCATGGCGAGACCACAGCTGAAGTGGGGACTGATTTCCCTCAGTGCTCAGTCGGTGGCAGTTCCAGCCACGCTGGAAAACTGCATTTCATTATGTAATTTGGTGCAGATTTCTGTATTACACTTTCTGTATGTAATTGTGTGGCATAGAACTTTCAACTTTGCAACTTGAAAATGAACCACCAGAAGAGATATAGGCTGTTATGCAAAAAAGAGGATTTTGTTTTTTGGTTCGTCCTACATTTGTGAATCACAAGTGATGATTGAGAGGGATTGTGTTTGTGTGAGTCTATACATTGTCTTTGTTTTTTTAATGCTTGCATAGTAAGCTATGCCTTTAAGATACTTTTGGGAAATGAAGCCCAGAAATGTAAGTGTTTATTTTGTGTTCTGTATGACTGTTAACAATGTGCACATTATTGGGTAAATCATAATAATTAGTCACCAATTGTTTCTCCTTTACATACTAGGTGTTTAGACATCCAAAGTAATTAAAAGTGATTCCAATTTATGTATTTGTAGGTAAGTGATCTGTTGGATGTTTGAGCTCAGAACAATAACCTATCCATATAAAATGTGGTACCTGGTATGCCTACCTGCTACAGCCCCACTTTACTATCACTTTAGGGTTAAAGTGATAATTTACTTCATGTAATGTAAGGCAAATAACAGTAATTTGCAGGTTATAACTTAAAGGAGAACTCCGGCGCAAAATGAACCTTTGGTCTAATAAAACATTGGTACCTAGTCAACCGTTCTCTGAGATTTGTTTTCATGATAATCGAATGTAAAGAGTTTTATCTCTTAAAACTGTTTAGCGTATAACGCTAGTAATGGGGGCATCTATTAAGTAAAAATAAATCGCTAGTTTATACCACTAACAAGACTCAAAATAGCCCCACACTAACACAGTAACATAATGAGGGTCCCTACATGCAAAACGAAGCATTGAGAACTTTGTAAGTGTACAGACCGTTTAATAAGAAGATATTTTATGAAGACAGTCCACTTCGTGTATACAGATAGGAGCCATCTTTGGAAAACAGTCTCGACTAATCAAACCACAAACGACGTGCTAAGTGAGCTGAACTGTATGAAGTTCAGTGAACTTCTGAACTGTATGAATGGCGTTCGTGGTTTGATTAGTCGAGACTGTTTTCCAAAGATGGCTCCTGTCTGTATACACGAAGTGGACCGTCTTTATCTTTATCTTCTTATTAAACGGTCTGTACACTTTTATAAAAAGTACAATGTTAACTTTGATTATGGACACTCCTGCCAGCAATGTGCGAATTCCTGTCAAGTCCTCTGTTTGCCACCATGTAGCGTGCAACTTCAACATTTTCCCCTCCTTTATCCGACCTCACACGAGTTGGCACACCATAGACATCAACGGCTTCCAGAAAGCTTCTCAGGACTCTGTTGCTGCACGATTGTTGGTGGCAACCTCTACAATGAGACGACTAAAGCCGTCAATTCCACCATGCACAACAATTCGCCACCTTAAACATATGGAGATATTAAGAGCAATTACACCACCTGTATCATGCACCTCTGTGTGTAAGCTAAGGCAAGTGTTACACAGAGGTCTAACTTAATCAAGCGTTTAATATTGTATTTATAATAGCCTATCTTAAATAGACACAAAAAACATGAATGACGAATAATCTTCTGGGTCCCAACTTTTGCTCTTTAATTCCAGGTCACAACATCTAGTTCATAATTTATGTTTTAATATACACTCACAACTAAACAAGTGGATGTATTTAATGTATGGTTCTGTGGAGTAGTTTGATTTAAAGTAGTCCTTTAATCCATCCACCATGGACCAATCAAAATCTCGGTATACATAAAAAGTATGTTCGAGTTTTCAAGACTAGGATAATTCACTGTATGGAGGTTGCTATGAAATTATGTAAAAGTAGTTGATATTATTAATGTTTTTCTGATACCTAATTAACTTGTGATTTCCGTCGATGTGCCACAAACTGTTTGGTGCTGGTACAGAGTACCTCCTGCGCCTTCGTGGGTTTAGCTGAAGGGTGCACATCAATACTCCCTGAGAATCCACACGCCGCATGGAGTCCTGTACACGTTGTCCTATAATATGCAACAAAAAGAGGACAGAGAATTAGGTGTACTCAAAAAACAGGTTGACCCTTTCCTAATCTCACAGTTCATTAACAAGTAGCCCAAAATCCAGCCTGACAGTAAATAAAATAACTTATTTTCCACCTGAGCAAGTAGCCCAAATCCCAAATTGTTAGTAAACTACCCACAGAGCCAGTGAATGGTAATACAGTCACTAACTCTGTATGCGGATGCCTTGTGCACTGAGGTGCCCCAACATCATTTTGTAACCACAGTTGGGATGATGCTGCAGAATTTGGATCACAGTTTCATCCAGATCGTTGTCGTTCAGTGGAGTTAATAGATTGTGGACTCTGATCATCAAAAACATACAGTTGACATACAATATGACCACATTAGGCTACACGCATAACAGTGATCAGTAATTCAGTTCAGATCAGTATCATTTCCTTAGCTGTCAGTTATCTGCAAAAGCACTTAGTCTTTTAAGCCTCATTGCAAATGTGGTCTAAGAGAGACTTAAATCAAGTAAAGTTAGTTTGATTTGTATATTCCAATATCTGTGCCTCAAAGCGAAAGTGGCATTTTTTTTCACTTGTTTTCTATAGACAGTAAACGTTTTGCGGGCTGCTAATGCGCCCTGCGCGCCTTGGGTTTTGGCACGAGATCTTAACAGCTGCCATCATCCAGGCAAGGCTGCTGGGCCATCTGGCGGTAACTAACGTTTCTCCTTTTTCTGAAGGTCTAATGTGTATCTGTGTGTTTCCTGTGTCAGAAGTCTATCAGAGATCAGCCTCTCACCCTCAATAACAGCCAGAGCAAGTGTCCCTTGTTATAAAAGGTGTAAAAGCGTAAAATGACCTTATACCATATTGTGTCATCCTTCGACGAACTGTTCTCTCGCACACTTCGAACAACTGCGCAATTTCTCCAGCAGTGTGCCCCAAAAGGAGGTGAGCTGCAATTATATCAGGTGGTAAAAGGTACAAAGGCCGTCCAGTTGTCGCTTCCTCTGTCTCAGAGAGAATGTGAAGTTGGCGGAGGATTTCTTGAAGACTCTCTAGCACTGCTACCTCAACTTCGACATCCATATCAGCACTGATCTGAACTAAATCCTCCATTACTCTGCACAAACGAAACTGGAGATAGTCATTGTTCTCACAATCCAATTTTTACATGTAAAAATACAGAAACAGCCATTTATATTACCAAAATGTATTTATTTTTTACTATATTTCTGCATTTATTTATTTATTTATTTCTACTTTTATTTATTTTTCCTTATGTCATTTTTAGTCCTTCATAAGAAAGGAAGACAGTAGTTAGAAAGAAAAAAGAAAGATAAGTTAGAAAGAAAGATTAGTTAGAAAGAAAAAAGAAAGATAAGTTAGAAAGAAAGATTAGTTAGAAAGACAGATTAGTTAGAAAGAAATATTAGTTAGAAAGAAAGAGATAAATCATAGTTAGATGGAAAAAAGAAAGATTAGTTAGAAAGAAAGATTAGTTAGATAGAAAGATTAGTTAGAAAAGAAGAAAGATTAGTTAGAAAG
This sequence comes from Tiaroga cobitis, assembly GCA_030578255.1. Classification (NCBI taxonomy): domain Eukaryota; kingdom Metazoa; phylum Chordata; class Actinopteri; order Cypriniformes; family Leuciscidae; genus Tiaroga; species Tiaroga cobitis. The sequence continues at coordinate 51,523 of JAROOI010000048.1, read as the reverse complement.
AAAAAAGAAAGATAAGTTAGAAAGAAAGATTAGTTAGAAAGATAGATTAGTTAGAAAGAAATATTAGTTAGAAAAAAGAGATAAATCATAGTTAGTTAGAAAGAAAGAAAGATTAGTTAGAAAGAAAGATTAGCTAGAAAGATAGAAAGATTAGTTAGAAAGAAAGATTAGTTAGATAGAAAGATTAGTTAATCAATGTCTCTTTTATTTTCAGATATAACAAACAAAGGAAATACAATTCACACATGAAATAGTCAAATCTAGTTCCTGTAGAACAAACCACCCAACTCCCCAGTGCCCCCCACCCACAAGTACTGGACCCCCAGCAGATTTCCATACATCCCGGCAGACTCATACATGTATAATTAACATATCTAGGTAAATAAAAGAAAAAGACAACATTAAATAATAACAAACGCACACACCAACCGCCAAGAGAAGAGAAAAAAGAAAAGAAAAAAGGGGGTATGCGCACACACAATTGAGTTACATAGATACGTTAGTAGCTGCCATGCCTTCCACAAAGGAAATAAATGGCTGCCAAATGACATAAAATTTTCTAGTGGACCCTCTTACAGTGTATCTAATTTTTTCTAAGTGAACATAACTCATGACCTCCCTATCCATTGGCCATATGTTGGGGGGAAAGCATCTTTCCATTTAAACAGGATAAGCCTCCTAGCTAACAAAGAGCAGAAGGCCATCATGTTCAGTTGACACCCAGAGAAGGTAGCATCCACCGGAGCCACACCAAACAGTGAAATCAGAGGAGATGGGTGTATTGTTCTTCCGCATATCCCAGAGAGTGCCTCAAAGATGGACTGCCAAAAATTGATTGATTTGATTTTATTTTATTTGTCCTCGAGAGGAAATTTGTTTCCACCATCGATGCGTATAATACAAAACACACATAACATACTGAAAAAACATAACATATAACCTCTACAAAACAAAACAAAACAAAAACAAACACAAAAAGAGAGCATACCTGACGTATCACTGATTCCCTATGTATTTAGGGCTCGTATGGATACAGGAATAAAACTTTTACTGAACTTGGCTTTTCTACACATCGGTAGCCTATACCTACGGCCAGAAGGCAGGAGAATAAAATATTTATACAGAGGATGTTCTGGGTCATTTATGATTTTTTGTGCCTTGCGCAACGTTAATGTCGAAACGCTCTCCGATAGATTAGGGGTAGGGATACCAATAATTTTACTTGCTAATTTAGTTATCTTTAAAAATTTGTTCTTATTGGTAACTGTAAGCATATAAAAAAAACCAAATGGCCCCATACGTAAGGACTGGCTCAATAATACTGCGATACAGAATCAGAAGAAGTCGTGGCTGAACAGACAAATGCCTAAGTTTACGAATAGCTGTCAGTCTTTGTTGACAGCGTTTGTAAACTCCTAGAGTGTGCTGATTAAAATTGAGATTTTGGTCCAAAATAACGCCAAGATATTTGAAATAATCTACTCTCTCAACTATCTCTCCATCAATGCAAATGCTGGAAGAATGGATCTGTGCTTTTGAGGTGCTAAAGATCAATTCCTTAGTCTTTAAAATATTGAGGTGCAGAAAGTTATCCTCACACCACGTTCTAAAATGTGCTGTAGAACGTTGATAGTCCAAGAAAGAGTCATTGTCCTCATTAAGCAGAGCAAGAAACATATGCAACAGTGTGGCAGGAGCCTGCCTACACCGATCACACGTGGGGTCAATACCCGTCTTAATCTTAGACAATCTATCCTTGGTCCAATGAAGACGGTGCACTATTTTAAACAGAACCACAGCGTGTCTCAGGCATATAGAGGAAGAGTAGATTCGCTGTATAATTTTTTGCCACATTTCTTCTGGAATCGTTTCGTCTAGGTCTGTTTCCCATTTGATTCTAAGGCTATCGAGACTATTCATGTTATGTGTATTGAGCAATGTGTAAATTCTGCCTATTACTTGTTTTATATTAACTTTACATTTTAAAATAGTTTCAAGCAGAGTTTCAGAAGGACTCAATGGGAAACAGTCAGAATTAGAAGCCACAAAACCTCTAAGCTGGAAATACCTGAAGAAATGTGATTTCTGAAGACCATATTTCTGTTGCAATTGTATAAAAGTGGCAAATCTATTATGAATGTAGAGGTCAGATAATGTACCTATTCCGTTTCTTGCCCAAACATTAAAAGCTTCATCCATCATTGATGGGACAAACATATGATTATTTATCAATGGTGTAACAAGTGAAAGATCAGTGAGATTAAAAGTCCTTCTAAACTGGTTCCAGGTTTTAATTGAATGGATAACAACTGGATTGGTGGTGAAGGCTGAGATAGGCTGTTTGAAAGGTAATTTGGAACATAATAAAGCTGCAGGAGAGGTAGATCCAATGGATGCCCTCTCCAACACCATCCATTCAGTACTATTGACATCCGTGTAATCGTTTCTCAACCAATACAGCAGTGCTCTTATATTAGCAGCCCAATGGTAATACATAAAATTTGTAAGTGCCATACCTCCCATTGCACGGGGCCTTTGTAATATATTTTTATTAATCCTGGGCTGCCTTTTATGCCATATAAAGGATGAAATCTGACTGTTTAATTTGGAAAAAAAAGATTTTGTTAGATAGATAGGAAGACATTGAAATAAATATAAAAATTTAGGGAGAATATTCATCTTAATTGTATTGATCCTCCCTCCCAAGGAGAGAGGCAGAGGGTCCCAGCGCTCCAGGTCTTGTTTAAGGTTACTTGAGAGGGGATGATAATTAGCCTTAAAAAGATCCTTGTGGTTACGTGACCCATATACCTAGATATTTAATTTTTTTAGGACTAAATTTAAAGGGGATTGACCCAAAATATAATCTGTCTACAGAAGAGATAGGCATAAGTTCACTTTTCTGAAAGTTAACTTTATAACCAGATATTCTTCCAAACTTTGTGAGTAGAATCGATAATTCAGGAAGACTTGAGAGAGGGTCAGATATAAATAATAACATGTCATCCGCATAAAGTGACACTTTATGCTCCGAACCCGCCCGGTGTATCCCTTTAATGGAGGGGCACTGCTTCAGGGCTAATGCTAGTGGCTCAAGTGCAACAGCAAACAAAAGTGGTGAAAGAGGACACCCCTGCCTCGTGCCCCGCCTCAGCTCAAAGTAGGAGGATAAGTTATTATTGGTGCGTACCGCAGCCACTGGGAGCGTGCATAGTAGTCTGATCCAGGAGATGAATTTAGGGGCGAAATTAAACGCTTCTAATGTCTTGAAAAGATAGTCCCACTCCACCCTATCAAACGCTTTTTCAGCGTCGAGTGACAGCATCACCTCGATATTCCCAGGATCGGGCGGAGTGGAACAGTAAAGGATATTAAATAGACGCCTGATATTGAAAAATGAATAACGATTTTTTATAAATCCTGTCTGGTCAGACGAAATACAGTTTTTTTCAATCGCTAACAAGCGCTTACCCATACTTCAGATACTTTTTCTAAACTCTTAACACAGACTCACACCTACAAAACACAATTGGCCAAATGGATAATTTTCTTCTCAAAAACACATTTTGTTAAATATATACTAACTCTTCATTTAAAAATAGAACACATCTTTCTCTGCACACACTAACTTTACCAAAACACTGGAAATCTGACTCAAAATTAAATTATTCTCTCAAAGAATGACACTTGTTTTCACTTCACAAGGTACATGCAGTCAATCAAAGTACACCAGGTTTCAAAATACTGGCTATTGTTGACATTACAAAAACTGAATAGACTTTGATGTTTCAGTTTTGCAGGTATTTGCATGCAAAACATGCAATCCATCGTTTTTACACTAAATTTACTAAATTTTACACTAACTAAACTGTATGTCCACATGTACAGTAATGTTCACATTCAAAACCATATCAGGGTTTTTTTCACCTCTCACTGCATCTCTCACTGCATCTCTCACTGCACCTCTCACTGCACCTCTCACTGCACATCTCACTGCACCTCTCACTGCACCTCTCACTGCACCTCTCACTGCATCTCTCACTGCATATCTCACTGCACCTCTCACTGCACCTCTCACTGCATCTCTCACTGCATATCTCACTGCACCTCTCACTGCACCTCTCACTGCTCCTCTCACTGCATCTCTCACTGCACCTCTCACTGCACATCTCACTGCACCTCTCACTGCATCTCTCACTGCTCCTCTCACTGCATCTCTCACTGCTCCTCTCACTGCTCCTCTCACTGCATATCTCACTGCACCTCTCACTGAATATCTCACTGCTCCTCTCACTGCACCTCTCACTGCACCTCTCACTGCACCTCTCACTGCTCCTCTCACTGCACCTCTCACTGCATCTCTCACTGCACCTCTCACTGCACATCTCACTGCACCTCTCACTGCACCTCTCACTGCATCTCTCACTGCTCCTCTCACTGCATCTCTCACTGCTCCTCTCACTGCTCCTCTCACTGCATATCTCACTGCACCTCTCACTGAATATCTCACTGCTCCTCTCACTGCACCTCTCACTGCACCTCTCACTGCACCTCTCACTGCTCCTCTCACTGCACCTCTCACTGCACCTCTCACTGCACCTCTCACTGCATATCTCACTGCACCTCTCACTGCACCTCTCACTGCTCCTCTCACTGCACCTCTCACTGCACCTCTCACTGCATCTCTCACTGCATATCTCACTGCTCCTCTCACTGCACCTCTCACTGCACCTCTCACTGCACCTCTCACTGCTCCTCTCACTGCACCTCTCACTGCACCTCTCACTGCACCTCTCACTGCTCCTCTCACTGCACCTCTCACTGCACCTCTCACTGCACCTCTCACTGCTCCTCTCACTGCTCCTCTCACTGCATCTCTCACTGCACCTCTCACTGCACCTCTCACTGCACCTCTCACTGCTCCTCTCACTGCACCTCTCACTGCTCCTCTCACTGCACCTCTCACTGCACCTCTCACTGCACCTCTCACTGCATCTCTCACTGCACCTCTCACTGCACCTCTCACTGCACCTCTCACTGCATCTCTCACTGCATATCTCACTGCACCTCTCACTGCATATCTCACTGCTCCTCTCACTGCATCTCTCACTGCACCTCTCACTGCATATCTCACTGCTCCTCTCACTGCATCTCTCACTGCTCCTCTCACTGCATCTCTCACTGCTCCTCTCACTGCATATCTCACTGCACCTCTCACTGCTCCTCTCACTGCATCTCTCACTGCACCTCTCACTGCATATCTCACTGCACCTCTCACTGCTCCTCTCACTGCATATCTCACTGCACCTCTCACTGCATATCTCACTGCATCTCTCACTGCTCCTCTCACTGCTCCTCTCACTGCACCTCTCACTGCTCCTCTCACTGCACCTCTCACTGCACCTCTCACTGCACCTCTCACTGCTCCTCTCACTGCACCTCTCACTGCTCCTCTCACTGCTCCTCTCACTGCTCCTCTCACTGCACCTCTCACTGCACCTCTCACTGCACCTCTCACTGCTCCTCTTACTGCACCTCTCACTGCTCCTCTCACTGCTCCTCTCACTGCACCTCTCACTGCACCTCTCACTGCACCTCTCACTGCACCTCTCACTGTACCTCTCACTGCATCTCTCACTGCATATCTCACTGCACCTCTCACTGCACCTCTCACTGCTCCTCTCACTGCATCTCTCACTGCATCTCTCACTGCACCTCTCACTGCACCTCTCACTGCTCCTCTCACTGCACCTCTCACTGCTCCTCTCACTGCACCTCTCACTGCATCTCTCACTGCACCTCTCACTGCACCTCTCACTGCATCTCTCACTGCACCTCTCACTGCACCTCTCACTGCATCTCTCACTGCACATCTCACTACTCCTCTCACTGCACCTCTCACTGCACCTCTCACTGCACCTCTCACTGCATCTCTCACTGCACCTCTCACTGCACCTCTCACTGCAGCTCTCACTGCACCTCTCACTGCATATCTCACTGCACCTCTCACTGCTCCTCTCACTGCAGCTCTCACTGCACCTCTCACTGCATATCTCACTGCACCTCTCACTGCTCCTCTCACTGCATCTCTCACTGCACCTCTCACTGCATATCTCACTGCACCTGCACTTCTCACTGCATCTCCCACTGCATCTCCCACTGCATCTCTCACTGCACCTGCACTTCTCACTGCATCTCTCACTGCATCTCTCACTGCATCTCTCACTGCATCTCTCACTGCATCTCCCACTGCACCTCTCACTGCATCTCTCACTGCATCTCTCACTGCACCTCTCACTGCACCTCTCACTGCACCTCTCACTGCATCTCTCACTGCACCTCTCACTGCATCTCTCACTGCACCTCTCACTGCACCTCTCACTGCACCTCTCACTGCACCTCTCACTGCATCTCTCACTGCACCTCTCACTGCACCTCTCACTGCATCTCTCACTGCACCTCTCACTGCATCTCTCACTGCACCTCTCACTGCACCTGCACTTCTCACTGCACCTCTCACTGCACCTCTCACTGCACCTGCACTTCTCACTGCATCTCCCACTGCATCTCTCACTGCACCTGCACTTCTCACTGCATCTCTCACTGCATCTCTCACTGCATCTCTCACTGCATCTCTCACTGCATCTCTCACTGCAGCTCTCACTGCATCTCTCACTGCATCTCTCACTGCATCTCTCACTGCATCTCCCACTGCACCTCTCACTGCATCTCTCACTGCACCTGCACTTCTCACTGCATCTCTCACTGCACCTGCACTTCTCACTGCATCTCCCACTGCATCTCTCACTGCACCTCTCACTGCATCTCCCACTGCATCTCTCACTGCACCTCTCACTGCATCTCTCACTGCACCTGCACTTCTCACTGCATCTCTCACTTCACCTGCAGATCTCACTGCATCTCTAACTGGGCCTGCTCTTCTCCCTGGGCCTCTTCCTCGTCCAGACATTACAGTGTTTGTCTTTTTCTGTTTCTGTTTCCAAAAAACATCACTCCTCAAAGTCCTCCTTTTACTGTATAAGTGTCAATGTAATAGAAAAAAATAACCCCGGCCACTGAGTGTAAGCCAGACTGGAATCAGCTGTGGTTGGCCCAATTTACCCAACATAAATAAGCTGTGGGTCAATTATTCAATTGTTTGTTTATTATAAGCTGTGATATATTGTTTTTGAACTGATATCATTGCAGAATCAGAGGTTTTTATACTGTATCTAAGGTTTGGAATATTGTTTTTGCTATCGTGGGATTGTGTGTGTTAACATTTGTAAATACTACAAAAATAATCCATAATTTTGTCGGGAGGTATAGCTTGTCTGTTAAGAAAATGTAAGCATTGTGGAAATGTGTTCACTGACTGCATATTGTGTGATAACGGCATGAAATGTGTGAATGGTATGGCCACAAAAGACCGATGCTGTGCTAATTGTGTTTAGAGTTTTGAAAATGTGACAACTGGTTGGACAAACGCTTGTTAGCGCCTGAAAAAAACTGTAATAGAGGGGATAATATTTTCAAGGCGACGCGCCAAAATCTTGGCAAGAATCTTTGCATCTGTATTCAGCAACGAAGTAGGGCGGTATGAACTGCAATTAAGGGGATTTTTATCCTTTTTAAGTAATAAAGAGACGACTGCTTGACGCATGGTTGGGGGCAAAGAATTGGTGACTAAAGATTCTTCAAATACTAACAATAACAAAGGAGATAACCAGTGGTGTAAAGTAACGGATTACAAATACTCTCGTTACTGTAATTGAGTAGTTTTTTTTAGGAATTGTACTTTTTTAAGTAGTTTAAAAACAGTGTACTTTTACTTGAGTACATTTTAAGTGCTGTATCGGTACTTTTACTGCGCTATTTTCCCTGACCCTGCCGTCGCTACATTTATATTAATATTTATTTTTATAATAAGTCATCATGTGACTCCATGCGTGATTCCCGTCCCGTCAAATCAAATCGCGCGCGGAAAACTTTGCATCAAACCAGCATCAACAGACTTCGAGACACCTGGCGCCAATTTATTTTGTTCACGAAGTGACTTTCGGAGTGGATCTTGAGCCTGGAGGAAGTTCATGCATTTGTGTCTTCATATAGGCAAAAAAACAGCGCAAGCGTCACACCTCACACGTGCTTCAGTGTGTGTGTGTGTGTGCGTGTGGTGTGTGTGGTAAATGAAACTGCGCGTCGGCTGCACCATTCATTCACACAGAACATGCAGGATTCGTATTTAAATTGTCTTTGTGGTTTAATATTCACACTATATCGCGATTTGATTTCAAGTGTACTGAACTGCTTTCTATTTTTCCTCAAAAAATTTACAAATTCCGTGAAATTCCGAGTTATAAATTCCTTTTTTATGACTGATTTTGTCAGCATTTTAGGGGGGGCGGGGGTCGTCCAAAACAATGGGAGGGGAAACGCTGCATTTTTAGTGCTAGCAGTCAAAAATAAAACTGTTGGAGAAATATTGAAATACTGTTTCTTTTTTTGAATCTGTGATAAAAGAGTAAGCTACATTTTCAATTTGCAGGGTATAAGGTGGACTAACATTCATAGCATAATACTCACTACTCACTACTCTTGAGTACTTTTAAAAGGGCTACTTTTTACTCCTACTTTGAGTAGTTTTTAGGACCGGTACTTTTACTCTACTCTCACTACATTTTTTGACAAGTAACAGTACTTTTACTTGAGTATGCTTTTTCAGTACTCTTTCCACCACTGGAGATAACTGATCAGAAAACTTTTTGAAAAATTCAGTTGAGAAGCCGTCAGGCCCTGGAGATTTGCCACTTTGCATGGCACCGATTGCTGACACTATTTCCTTAACTGAGAAAACCCTTTCCAGTTCAGCTGAGAATTCTACACCTACAGAAGGCATTTTCAGGGATTTAAAAAAGTCATCTAGGACAGCAGGGTTGGTGGGCCCATCTGAAGTATATAATACCTGGTAGAATTTCCTGAAACAAGAATTGATTGTCTCATTGTCAGTGCATTTTAAACCACATTCATCGTTAATTTCAGGAATGGTTTGATTAGCAGTTCTTTGGCGCAGCTGGTGAGCAAGTGCACGGCCGGACTTTTCCCCATGTTCATAATAACCATGTCTTGACTTGGAAATAAGGTATTCAGCATGTCGGGTGGACAGGAGATCAAACTCTGTCTGTAATGACAAGCGTTTCTTAACTACATCTGCTGATGGGAAATGGCTATGCAGCCTGTCTAACTCTAATACCTCATCTGCTAATTTTTTAATACGCTCAGTGTTATCCCTTTTTTTATTTGCGCAGTATGAAATAATTTGACCCCTTAGATATGCCTTTAGCGACTCCCAAACAGTAGATGGCGACATCCCTGGGGTTTGATTGATGTCGAGAAACATTTTAATTTCAGACGATATGAACTTAGTAAACTCATCTTCTGACTGAAGTAGAGGGTTGAACCGCCATGAACGATATGTAGATTGTGTATTAGGAATGTACATTTTCATGATTAAGGGACCATGATCCGAGATGACCATAGCCCCGTAATCACATTCTTTCGTGAGATGCAGAATTCTTTTATCCAGGAAAAAGTAATCAATACGTGAATACGTCTTATGCACCGGGGAAAAGTAGGAGTACGCCCTAGAGGTGGGGTTACGAAACCGCCACACATCCGCTACACCATAGGTCTTCAGGAAGAGCTGAATAGAGTAAGCTGACTTCGTCAGGGATGCCCTCTTAGAAACGTTCCTATCTAAAAGAGGAGAAAGTACACAGTTAATGTCACCGCCAAGTATAAGATGATGTGTTGACAAGTCTGGTAACTGAGAAAAAAAATTGGTGAAGAATGTAGAGTCATCCCAGTTCGGGGCATAAACACAGGCTAAAATAACTGGGAGCGAGTATAATTTCCCTACCACAATGACATATCGCCCTGTAGAGTCAGTTTGCACATGAGATGGCGTGAACTGTACATTTTTGCTTATCATAATAGCGACACCCCTAGCCTTTGAGCAGAAATTGGATTGATACACCTGGCCAGCCCATCCCCTGACCAGGCGAGAACTATCACAAGAACGTATATGGGTCTCTTGTAAGAATGCAATATCTGCACTGAGCTGTTTTAGGTGTGAGAATACTTTTTTAAATTTCACTGGATGATTAAGTGATTTAACATTCCAACTTATCAAGTTAACAGGGCAACCATCATAACCTCTTGTATTATTTATATTGGCCATATTGTGTATACAGAGAGGTGAGCACCATATATGAAACACAAAAACAAACATAAATAAAAATAAAATAAAAGTCTGGCGGAGTAGTAGCAGATCGTAGATAGGTCCAGATGTTACCCACCCCCTATCACCCACATGAACAAGGTGATAATAACAACCCTCAGAAAAAAATCCAAACATTAAGTGTTTGTGGTTGGGGACTATAAAGCCAAGCACTCAGGCTCCCGTCGAGCCTCCAACAAAAAAGAAAATAAGGATTAGTAAAGTATAAAGTTATAATTCTTGGGAGAGAATTATGAATCATGCTGAGTATCAAGACTATGCAGCATTGGCTTCCTTAAATAACATTGTATCAAGTGTAATGACTAAAAATAGCCAACTATTGCTGACCCAATTAACCCATAATAATAATAATCAGGAACTGAAACGGCGTTTCTTTCATTTTAACTCGGGATATCCTTTAAGCAAAAACAGCAAACCAATTGTAAGGGGTATACAGTCAAAGACCCAGAACCAGATATGAAGAATGAAGACCCGGAGTCAGGATTATAAAAAATTTAAGAAAAGTTTTACTGAAGATAGTATGCAGTTTCATCAGCAGAAGTCAGCTTCAAGACTCACACAGGAGTTCGTAGGCCGCCTCCCTTACAGTTACAAAGATCACAGCAGTTATACCATTTCCAAGGTCTAAGCTACGTCATTGCTTACAGGTTGAATGATTCTCATTGGCTAAGAAACATGAGAGCCTAAACAATTTAACACATGTGAGGAGATAGGGGTGCCTATCGCCATTAGTCAAGATAGTTGTCGTCCACTCATTAGATTTAGGTCTGTGGTGGCCTCGCAGGTTAGAGAAGGGCGCCGAGGTGTCTGGTCCGAACGTCCAGAACCTACATAGAATGTCATACGCACACACACAAATAACAGACACTAGCAAATAACAGCTCCCATCAAGGCTGAAGAGAGTCTGAGCTCCTTATTATCAGTTAAGTATAGTCAAGTCAAGTCATCTTCATTTATATAGCGCTTTTAACAATGGATTGTTTCAAAGCAGCTTTACAGAGATAAACATATAATTTAAGGTAACAGAGATTGTTTTGGCATTATAGCGGTTCTTGAATAATGTTATTTCCAGCTAAAGTTAACTTTGATTGATTCACCTCCGTCGAAATGATCAGACTTTTAAACGCGAACCTGTGATTAACGCTGACGGCGTTCACATGCTCATTCAGAATTGATTCTATAGTTATGTGCTTTTTAAAATATGTGCGCAGGTTTATAATTCATACAACCCAGCCTAAACAAACTACTTTTCTTGCCTATAAATTTTGATACAGAATTTGTTTTATTTTATCACTTCGGGGTACGCGAGCCGGAATTCAACGCTTCATCTGTAGAGTGGGAAAGGGATCCTCCATAGGGAGAGGATAGTGGACACTTCAGCACTGCATTGTCATCGGGTCCAGGCGGATCTCCTTCGTCAGATCTGGATACGGCCTAGATCCGGCAGGCTGCGGGAAAACCTCGGGATAAACAAAGACACTAATATTAGCGTAGATGCCATTCTTCTTATGATGTAGCGAGTACATCAAGATTTAAGGGAAGTGTTCCCAGTTCCGGCTGACCTAATCTATGCAGCCTAACATTGAATTTATAGAAGTCTATAATGTATTATGTGTATGCTAGGTCAAAGAGATGTGTTTTTAGTCTAGCTTTGAACTGACAGAGTGTGTCTGCTTCCCGGACAATGGTAGGAAGACTGTTCCAAAGTTTTGGTGCTAAATAGGAAAAGGATCTACCGCCTGCAGTCGATTTAGATATTCTAGGTATTATCAACTGGCCGGAATTTTGAGATCGCAATAGACGTGAAGGACTATAATGCGTCAAGAGCTCGCTCAAGTACTGCGGAGCTAAACCATTTAGTGCTTTGTAGGTAATCAACAATATTTTAAAATTTATACGATGTTTAATAGGGAGCCAATGCAGTGTTGACAGAACCGGGCTAATATGGTCATTTTTCCTGGTTCTGGTAAGAACTCGAGCTGCTGCGTTTTGAACTAGCTGTAGTTTATTTATTAAGCGTGCAGGGCAACCACCCAGTAGAGCATTACAATAATCTAGCCTTGAGGTCATGAACGCATGGACTAATTGTTCTGCATTTGTTAATGAGAGCATATGGCGTATTTTAGATATATTTTTAAGATGGAAAAATGCAGTTTTACAGATACTAGACACGTGGCTTTCAAAAGAAAGGTTGGTATCAAAGAGCACACCCAGGTTCCTAACCGACGACGAAGACTTAACAGAGCAGCCATCAAGTGTTATACAGTATACCAAAACATAATGCTAAAACATTCACTCGTTTGGGAGAAAAACAGATAACTGGCATTTACTCCCAAGGAAGGAAATATACTGGAAAGAATACATTTTAATACAACAATTAAAGTTCGATAGTAACGCTCAATATAGCTTGACCATCTATCCAGCGAAGGATCATATGTGTCCACGCTGCCTTTAGGACCCTATATCAACCTTTCTACTGATCCCAGAGAAAGAGACAAACGGCCTTGTGGGTTACATGGCCTTCGTGTCCTGCGTGTACTACGTGCAATCTCAAAGTAAGATTGGAATGCACCTAAAAGAAACTGGTTACTTCCATCATATGCATTTAAGAAAATATAATTTCACAAGCACAAAGAATATAAAAATGAGTATGTGATAATGAATATATTTGATTATTGATTTTTATAAAGGAAATATATAAGCATTCAAAAGGATTTATGATTATAGATGTATTTGAAGAGGCAAGGGATTTTGACCAACCCTTCACAATACTAGTAGTAACACAAGGCTGAACATGAAATAGTATGTCCTGTATGCATGCACACAGTTCAAGCTGGTCATCCTGACCAATAAGAAAGTGGAACAGTTATAGTGTATAGAAAATGTTAACATTTTGCTATGAATTTGTACCTGATGTCAACTGGCACAATGAAATACACATGTTCACCATACCTGTAGGTCGACAGAGGTATTATGTTCAGTTGAAATGATCAGTCTCATGTACATTCTGCGGCCTCCGTGGTTTTGGGAATATTGTTCTTGACATAGGTCATAGCTTTGCCGGGCGGAAAACCTCGCGCCATCGTTGCTAAGCTTCATTATTACCAAGATTGTGTCCAGATACTGCGACGCGCTCGCACTCGGGGTCCGCTCCGTTTCAACGGGGAACCAATTACCATCTTCCCGGACTACACGGCAACTGTGGCTAAAGCTCGGGCTGCATTCACAGAGGTGAGGAAGCTGCTTCGCGACCGACAGGGAGTCCGGTACGGGATTCTGTTTCCAGCGCGTTTTCGGGTCACGTACAGAGGGGAGGACAGGGAGTTCACTGACCCGGAGGTATCTGGACACAATCTTGGAAATAATGAAGCTTAGCAACGATGGCGCAAGGTTTTCCGCCCGGCTTCTTTGGTCCTAAGCTCCGGTGCGAGCGGTCGATCAACGGCTCTTTATCCAACCCTAGCACCTCAGTTAGCAACTTTGATACAAAGGTTGTGGTGCTGGAGTCGGGAGTTTCGGATACTCCAATGATTCTTATGTTACATCTCCTCATCCGCCCTTCCATATCCTCACATTTCGTTTTCAGTTCTGCCACTTCTGCCTTCATCTCACTAACAGTTTTTTGTAAAGTAGCCACTTCATCTGACCATGCTGATAGCCCCCCCTCAACCTCTTTGATGTTAACTTTCACCTGGTCGATCTCGGACTTCAGCGCCGCGGTGTTGTTTATTATCTCCGTTTTCACCGCCTTCAGCTCGTTCTTGAGCATTTCGAAGTCATCAGCGAGGGCATTTTTCAGCTCTGACTTTATCACCGTTGAGATGTCCACTTTCAAAGAAAGAAGGATTTCTGATTTCAGGCCTTCAACGTCCATCTCTCCCGAGGCAGGTGAGGGCGGGGTCACTTTAGCTGGGCTCTTGGCAGTACTCTGGTCCGAGGAGGTCTTGGGCCTTGTTTTGGAGGATCCAGTATACTTAAATTTCTTCAGCCTCGTGTCCATCGGGACACCGACGTGGATTTGTTCCACTATCCGATGAAGTTTAGTAATAGTTAATTGTTGTATGAGAAGTATTACACTTTACGTTTTTCGGTTGAAAGAGAGGCTTAACGGGAGCACATGTCGAACACAGCTTACTCCATTGCGGTCAAGCCACGCCCCCCATAGAAAGATTAGTTAGAAAGAAAGAAAGATTAGTTAGAAAGATTAGAAAGAAAGAAAGATTAGGTAGAAAGAAAGACAGATTAGGTAGAAAGAAAGAAAGAAAGAAAGAAAGAAAGAAAGAAAGAAAGAAAGAAAGAAAGAAAGAAAGAAAGAAAAGATTAGTAAGAAAGAAAGAAAGAAAGAAAAGATTAGTAAGAAAGAAAGAATAGTTAGAAAGAAAGAAAGAAAAAAAGATTAGGTAGAAAGAAAGAAAGAAAGATTAGTTAGAAAGAAAAAAAGAATAGTTAGAAAGAAAGAAAGATTAGGTTGAAAGAAAGAAAGATTAGTTAGAAAGAAAGAAAGAATATCTAGAAAGAAAGAAAGATTAGTTAGAAAGAAAGAAAGAAAGAAAGAAAGAAGAAAGAATAGCTAGAAAGAAAGAAAGATTAGTTAGAAAGAAAGAGATAAATAATAGTTAGATGGAAAGAAAGAAAGATTAGTTAGAAAGAAAGAAAGATTAGTTAGAAATAAATAAATAAAGATTAGTTAGAAAGAAAGATTAGAAAGAAAGAAAGAAAAGATTAGTAAGAAAGAATAGTTAGAAAGAAAGAAAGAAAGGTTAGTTAGAAAAAAAAAGAAAGAAAGAATAGTTAGATGGAAAGAAAGAAAGATCAGTTAGAAAGATTAGAAAGAAAGAAAGAAAGAAAGAAACAAAAGAAAGAAAGAAAGATTTGTTATTAAGAAAGTAAGATTAGTTAACGGGAGCACATGTCGAACACAGCTTACTCCATTGCGGTCAAGCCACGCCCCCCATAGAAAGATTAGTTAGAAAGAAAGAAAGATTAGTTAGAAAGAAAGAAAGATTAGTTAGAAAGAAAGAAAGATTAGGTAGAAAGAAAGACAGATTATGTAGAAAGAAAGAAAGATTAGGAAGAAAGAAAGAAAGATTAGGTAGGTAGAAAGAAAGAAAGAAAGAAAGAAAGAAAGAAAGAAAGAAAGAAAGAAAGAAAAGATTAGTAAGAAAGAAAGAATAGTTAGAAAGAAAGAAAGAAAGAAAAAAAGATTAGGTAGAAAGAAAGAAAGAAAGATTAGTTAGAAAGAAAAAAAGAATAGTTAGAAAGAAAGAAAGATTAGTTAGAAAGAAAAAAAGAATAGTTAGAAAGAAAGAAAGATTAGGTTGAAAGAAAAAAAGAATAGTTAGAAAGAAAGAAAGATTAGTTAGAAAGAAAAAAAGAATAGTTAGAAAGAAAGAAAGATTAGGTTGAAAGAAAGAAAGATTAGTTAGAAAGAAAGAAAGAATAGCTAGAAAGAAAGAAAGATTAGTTAGAAAGAAAGAAAGAAAGAAAGAAAGAAAGAAAGAAAGAAAGAAAGAAAGAAAGAAAAAAGAAAGAATAGCTAGAAAGAAAGAAAAGTTAGAAAGAAAGAGATAAATAATAGTTAGATGGAAATAAAGAAAGAAAGATTAGTTAGAAAGAAAGAGAGATTAGTTAGAAATAAAGAAAGAAAGATTAGTTAGAAAGAAAGAAAGATTAGAAAGAAAGAAAGAAAGAAAAGATTAGTAAGTGAGAAAGAATAGCTAGAAAGAAAGAAAGAAAGGTTAGTTAGAAAAAAAAAGAAAGAAAGAATAGTTAGATGGAAAGAAAGAAAGATCAGTTAGAAAGAAAGAAAGAAAGAAACAAAAGAAAGAAAGAAAGATTAGTTATTAAGAAAGTAAGATTAGTTAGAAAGAAAGAAAGATTAGTTAGTTAGAAAGAAAGAAAGATTAGTTAGAAAGAAAGAAAGATTAGAAAGAAAGAAAGAAAGAAAGAAAGAAAGAAAAGATTAGTAAGAAAGAATAGTTAGAAAGAAAGAAAGAAAGGTTAGTTAGAAAAAAAAGAAAAAGAATAGTTAGATGGAAAGAAAGATCAGTTAGAAAGATTAGAAAGAAAGAAAGAAAGAAAGAAACAAAAGAAAGAAAGAAAGATTAGTTATTAAGAAAGTAAGATTAGTTAGAAAGAAAGATTAGTTAGAAAGATAGATTAGTTAGAAAGAAAGATTAGTTAGAAAGAAAGATTAGTTAGAAAGAAAGATTAGTTAGAAAGAAAGAATAGTTAGATGGAAAGAAAGAAAGATCAGTTAGAAAGATTAGAAAGAAAGAAAGAAACGAAAGAAAGAAAAAAAGAAAGAAAGATTAGTTATAAAGAAAGTAAGATTATTTAGAAAGAAATATTAGTTAGAAAGATAGATTAGTTAGAAAGAAAGATTACTTAAAAAGAAAGATTAGTTAGAAAGATTAGTTAGAAAGAAAGATTAGTTAGAAAGAAAGATAGATTAGTTAGAAAGAAAGATAGATTAGTTAGAAAGAAAGATAGATTAGTTAGAAAGAAAGATAGATTAGTTAGAAAGAAAGATTAGTTAGAAAGAAAGATTACTTAAAAAGAAAGATTAGTTAGAAAGAAAGATTACTTAAAAAGAAAGATTAGTTAGAAAGAAAGATAGATTAGTTAGAAAGAAAGATTAGTTAGAAAGAAAGATTACTTAAAAAGAAAGATTAGTTAGAAAGAAAGATTACTTAAAAAGAAAGATTAGTTAGAAAGAAAGAATAGCTTGAAAGAAAGAATATTAGAAAGAAAGAAAGATTAGTTAGAAAGAAAGATTACTTAAAAAGAAAGATTAGTTAGAAAGAAAGATTAGTTAGAAAGAAAGATAGATTAGTTAGAAAGAAAGAAAGATTAGTTAGAAAGAAAGAAAAGTTAGAAAGAAAGATTAGTTAGAAAGAAAGATTACTTAGAAAGAAAGAAAGATTACTTAAAAAGAAAGATTAGTTAGAAAGAAAGAAAGATTAGTTAGAAAGAAAGATTAGTTAGAAAGAAAGATTAGTTAGAAAGATAGATTAGTTAGAAAGATAGATTAGTTAGAAAGATAGATTAGTTAGAAAGAAAAAAGAAAGAGATTATTTAGAAAGACAGAAAGAAAGATTAGGGCACCCAGCCGGCAACTTATCGGCATACGACTGTCACCCAAGAGGTCTGGAGTGGTTTTCCTGGAGGAAAGCTCTTGCTGTAACCCTCTGTTTTCTTGATTTCTTAATATATTTTTGAAGAAGGGTTTTTAAACCAGTCATGATCTAAAATGGCATCTAAGGTGATCAGTGATTCTGAGTTTATGTTATGAAGATCCCAACGAAGATCCAAGAATTCTGTAAAAGTTTTCAGAAGAGAGATGATTAGTCATGTTTGTCCGGTAACACTTTACTTTATTCATTGCTAAACATTAATTGTCAATCCACTGTGTTTTAAACTTTACTCATCAAGGCTTGACAGTAATAATTGTAGTGTTACTTGTGTCAAGTCACCTTTATTTATATACTGTAGCGCTTTTTACAATACAGATTGTTTCAAAGCAGCTTTACAGAGATAACAGGAAAATAATGTTGTAAATTTAAAATTAAATGTCCCCAACTAAGCAAGCCAAAAGCAGATGGGGACAACGGTGAAGAAAGATGAAAAAGGCGTGTCAGAGCTTTACATACTTTTCAAGCAATATTAATTATATTTGGTCCTTGTTATGGGTCTCACCTTTGGACAGACGTGTTCTTTTCTTAAAATAATAACTTCTTCCTATGACCAGATGATTCAGCACTTTGGATATGCCATCAGTCAATGTCCACTCAGCGTACTCTCTGACCGCTGTGATTAAAACGTAAGCAATACATTTTCAATGTTTAGTAAAACATTATCAAACATCAAAACCATCAACAGTGAACAGTGTTCAAAAAGCCAGCTCACGTCTTCCTTTGATGAGCAGTGCATCTTCAAAGTCCAACAGCATGACTTGCAGGGTTTTTGGTTGGATGAGAATGTTGTTCATATTTGTGTTGTGATAAACACCACGAGCCCTGCAGTGCTGCAGCGCAACAATGAGTTGCTGAAAGATGCATTTCATTATATCTTCAGTCAGGCGACCTCTGTTTTCATTGATGTACTCAAATAAAGTCGGGTATTTATCTATACATTCAAATATTATGACGTCTTTATCTTCCATGATAAAAATGTCATATAAATATCTAAAATGTTTGCAGGTTGGAGGCTTGTGTAGCAGCATCAGTGAAGCTGTTTCTCGCCACAAAGGTATGGAAAACCCAGGCTAAAGAAAAGAGATTGACAAAAGGTTAGGTGACTCCAAACTAATCTAACATATCCTAATTAAAGTCCAGAGTAGTCAAATCATACAAGCCATTAGTCATATTAATCTAATTATTAAATATACTGGGGGGGGGGGGGGGGGGGGGGGGGGGGGGGGTGATAGAGATACACTTGGGGTGTTTAGCCATTCAATTATATCTTATATTGTCTAAATACAGATTTATCAATTACCAAATTAGAATTTAATAAAACAGTTCTAAGCGAATTTCATGAAAAATAAAGTTGTCAATTTACTATTTCCACCAGATTCACAGAGCAGGTCTTCTTTAAAATGTAGATTACAACCTAAAAAAAATAGAAATTGTTTTACAAACACAAGAAACTGAACCAATGGTGTTTGTGTACATGGAAATCTACATTTCTTTACATTTCTGATTAAAACTGTAAATACTGTTGTTTTTGTCAGGACTGAAAGACTTAAGACAGAAGGAAAAGAAGCAAAACAAGAAGCAAAAAGTTTGGTGTATACAGAAAGTGCAACATACCAATTTACTAGGATTACGTCTAAATCCATGATAAATACGGCAATTGGGAACCCTTGAACTCAAAAGGTGAACTTTTTCATAAACAGCTTCAAAGGATCCTGAAAAACAAAGAACAGCATGTTAATATACAACATTAGAAGGAAGAAGCTGCTTCTGACTAAACACACCTGATTATCTATACTACTGTACACACTAGATTATCTACGGCAGAGGGATCAAACAGCGACGCTTTGTTTCCACCAAAGAAAACACCTGAAGTCGGGATTCTATTTTAGCTGAACCCCCAGCGTGAGTTTAAGGCGACTGTTATTTTAGAACGTATTATTTCCATGCCGATGTGTCATGCAACCATACTACATATAGGTCTATGTACAGCATTTATTTCCTTTTTTTATTCAAAATATTCACAAACTAGTTAACTAGCCTATATCATGAATTATATGATGTATTGTCAAATATGTTGAAGTGAATATATTTTGTAGTTAAACACCTTTATAATGTTAGTTGATATAATGCACAATGAGTTTGGAGGATCAGAGGATCTGTTAGTTCCTTTTCAGTCGCTCACATTCGACGTAATTGGGATCACTTCACAGATATATACATTTAATGAGGTACTCTGAAAATGATAAGCTGATGGTTCTTTTCATAGTTAAATGGATCTTTCCCATAGTTCCATTTCCTGCTTCCGGATCCATTCTGTCACCCTTTTACCCATGTATGTATGTATGTGTTTAGATTAGTTTAGTTATGTTTGTGATTTAGTTGTTAAAACTTGTGCACAATACGTATTTGGTTCTGATTCTCTGCTTGCAACAAAGTTTACTTTACGATTTAGATTTTGACTACAGGCTCTTAGTACTGTACAGTAAGAAAGACATTTCTACGGTGGCCGAGACAGCTCAACGCGCTGCAACTGAAGCAAACACATGCAAATAGAAAAAACGCGTGCAAATAGAAAAAAACACGTGCAAATAGAAAAAAACACATGCAAATAGAAAAAAACACGTGCAAATAGAAAAAAACACATGCAAATAGAAAAAAACACATGCAAATAGAAAAAAAACACGTGCAAATAGAAAAAAACACATGCAATTAAAGCTGCAAGCAGTGATGAAAGGGCTCTCGCACCCGTTCCACCGCCACCTGGTGGCTTTAGGAAGACAGAGCACGGTAGGCAATGTGCATTTATGTAGGTAAATATAGGAGGAGTATGTCAATGTCAGTTACAAAAATGTCCTTTATTATGGGGATTATACAATGTGTTTTCACTCAGATAAGTGTTGCTAGCATGTTTTAGCATGTTTCTAGCATGCTTGGAACTCAATGGTATATCTAAATTTGTTGCTAGTACTGCATCACATTGTAAAACATGTCACTTCCTGATGACAGTAGGTAGCGCTATTACTTTAAGTAAAAACTGTCATGTGTTTAGGGCAGGCCTTTTATCAAACATGTGAAGTTTGGGGCAGATTGGACATTGCCTTCTTGAGTAACAACAACTTCCTTTTTCATTGCATTAGCATGCTTTAGCACTTAGCTAAGAATCGCTAGCATGTTTTAACATGTTTCTAACATGTTTATAACTCAATGGCATATTTACTATGTTGCTAGTGCATCACACTGTTAAACATGTCACTTCCTGTTGCCAGTAGGTGGCGCTATTACTATAACTGAAAATTGTCGTGTAGATTTGTTTAGGGCAGGACTCTTATCAGACGTGTTAAATTTGGGGCAGATTGGACATTGCCTTCTTCAGTAACAACAACGTCCTGTTTCATTGCATTAGCATGCTTTAGCACTTAGCTAAGAATTGCTAGCATGTTTTAACATGTTTCTAACATGTGTATAACTCAATGGCATATTCACTATGTTGCTAGTACTGCATCACACTGTTAACCTGTTAAGCTTCAACCCCACTTTTGAAAAATCCCCAGAAATGGCATACCCAAACTGAAACAGATACAGTTCATGAACCCTTTGTACTAAAAGCACAAGTAAGATCTCATTTGAAAGCTGACACCTGGCAGTTTATTGTAAATGTGGAATTAATTAGTGATACTGAAAAAAAAATTATGAAAAATGTCTTCAAAGTTTTGTAAAGTTATTAGAAATGTATTTTTATGAAACATCTTCATGAAAATAAAATTGAAGTTGGCATTGTAGCAATCTAGAAATGCACTGCAGCTAAAGCCACATGTCTGACCATGTTATATTTAAAATTTGAAGAAGATAAGTTTAAAACTCTGCATTTAGTTAAATGTTTTTCAAGATCATGTCATATGAATTTATTTTGATTAGACTCTAAAATGCAAACTGGTGTTTATTGTCATCTTCTAGCATCTATTTAGACTATTTTCTCTATTGTTTTGTGGTGCAAACGAGCCCCATTCAGTGTCAGTCTCCCCTGTACACATTCACACCTCTCCAGCCTGGTTATGGGTCTAAATATGCTTTTCTTTTGTCTGCATTATAATCACTAACGACTGGCTATTCACACTGTTTCAATCCCTTTTTCTTTTATCAAAGTTCTCACTTCACATTTGAAACTGTATCAAATGCCCTTTTTGAAATACGAAAAATTTCAGTAAGCATTCCTATTTAGAAAAATTCATAAAAATAACAGCTAATGTGCTGGCAGGTGCACAGAGTTAGCTAGCATGTTAGCTTAGCACACCATCAATACACGACAATTTATGTGATTAAAACCATGTTTGTGCTCCAAACTTACTTTATAACGCAAGTCGAGTGTTTTAAATAACCTTCTGTGATCTGATTTGGCTTCAGATGAAAAAATAAGACAGAAAATATATTATAGTATTCTGCAATGATAAACTCTATATCGATTAGCATTACATTATAAATATAATCTATTATTATGAAAATACCTGATATGGCTCGAAGAACACAGGTAAATCGAATATCATTGCAATCATGTTTATTGTCTTCAAAACATCTTTATCTGCATGTTACAGCGATCTCTGGAAGCTTTGTTTGTGTCAGGGACTTCCTGGAATGTCACATGGTTATGCCACTTCTTCGTGTGTTCCATATATGGACTATTACTGTGCATAGAGCGCTCTCAGGCGGCCAGTATGAATTGAAAACACAGTACATCAGAGTATCCAGTGCTCATGATTACATCGACGCATTTGGGTATAAATTCAATAAATATTATTCCTGTCTATAGATATCTGATGTAAACCTATGAGAATATATCAATATTTCTCCAAATCTGCACATGTTTGAGCTAAAAGCCCTGAGGGACGTTGTTTTGTCAAGCTCTGTCATGACGATCGCACAGGAGTTTTTTTCTGAATGGAAGCGGCTGACGCTCATAATTCATATTAAAGGTAACGACTCATTTTTTAATTACATAACTCCTGACACAAATTAAGACATAACTGTCACTATAAGTTTATCAGAATACAATAGTGGTCAAATACTGAAACTTGAGTCTTATATCTTTTTAATGATGTATAGTTTTTCAAGGTAATAACATTAAATCTGATAGTAACTTTGAACTATTTAAAAAAAAAAAACGCTTCAGTGCGCCCGCGCTCTGGTGAAGCTTAACAGGTTAAACGTCACTTCCTATTGCCAGTAGGTGGCGCTATTACTATAACTGAAAATTGTCACGTAGATGTTTTCAGGCCATGACTCTTATCAAACGTGTGAAGTTTGGGGCAGATTGGACATTGCCTTCTTGAGTAACAACAACTTCCTCTTTCATTGCATTAGCATGCTTTAGCACTTAGCTAAGAATTGTTAGTATGTTTTAACATGTTTCTAACATGTTTAACACTCAATGGCATATTTTACTATGTTGCTAGTACTGCCTCACACTGTTAACCATGTCACTTCCTGTTGCCAGTAGGTGGCGCTATTACTATAACTGAAAATTGTCATGTAGATTTGTTTAGGGCAGGACTCTTACCAGACGTGTGAAGTTTGGGGCAGATTGGACATTGCCTTCTTGAGTAACAAGAACTTCTTGTTTTATTGCATTAGCATGCTTTAGCACTTAGATAAGAGTTGCTAGCATGTTTTACCATGTTTATAACATGTTTATAACTCAATGGCATATTTAATATGTTGCTAGTATTGCATCACAGTGTTAAACATGAAACTTCCTGTTGCTAGTAGGTGGCGCTATTACTATAACTGAAAATCGTCATGTAGATGTGTTCAGGCCATGACTCTTATCAAACGTGTGAAGTTTGGGGCAGATTTGATATTCCATGCTTGAGTTACAGCAAATTCCTATTTAATTGCAGTAATATCATGCTTTAGCACTTAGCTAAGTGTTTGCTAGCATGTTTTAACATGTTTCTAGTATGTTGCTAGCATGTTTAACACTGTTGTGGACTCCTAATAATATATAAAAAAGTGCCAGCAAGTGTTAAACATGCCACTTCCTGTTGCCAGCAGGTGGCGCTATGACTGTAACTGAATATGAGCATGGACATGTGTTCAGGACAGAACTCTTATCAAACGTGTGAAGTTTGGGGCAGATTAGACATTGTTTGCCTGAGTTACAGCAACTTCCTGTTTCATGGCGAAACATCGAAATATGTCAGGCCGCTGAGGACACGCCCTTCGACGAAAACTCAAGATCTTCGCAATTTAACGTCGCAAAGGCCTTAAGATTACACTCACCAAATTTGAAGATGATCAGATTAAAACTGTAGGAGGAGTTCGTTAAAGTACGAGGCCTGAAAATGGCAAAAACTGCACAAAAATCAGAGAGGAAGTTCAAAATGGCTGACTTCCTGTTGTGTTTAGGGCTATGCTCCAAGAGACTTTTTTGTAGGTATTGGGCCATTACATGTATGTACCGAATTTCGTACACGTACGTGAAACGTAGCGGGAGGCGCACTCCGTTGAACCTTTATAGGTGGCGCTATCGAGCCATTTTGCCCCGCCCAATTCTGAAACGCATATCAGATGTAAATTTTCGCCAGTTCTGACGCGTGTGCAAATTTTCGTGAGTTTTCGTGCATGTTTAGGCCCTCAAAAATGCGATTCATTGCAGAGAATAATAATAATAAATATAGCTGCGAGCAGCGATTGCAGGCCCAAGCCGGTGGCACCGCAACCCCGGTTGCTTTAGTTACCTAAAGGCACCGGAGTGGCGGTGCCGCCGGCTTTGCCCCTTCATCGCTGCTCGCAGCTATATATATATATATATATATATATATATATATATATATATAAACAAGTGTGTGGCACTGCCACCCCGGTGCCTTTAGGGTTACTGCAAAAACGTAGCAGCGCTTTCAACGTGCAAAAAAAACGTAACCCCGCTTTCACTGTCGCCCTACGGTCCCATGGATTTAACGGACACATGAAATAAGTACACAAGACCGAAAATTCATGTGAAGTGTACAAACGGACATATCACAATGTATGCATGAGCAACATTCTGAAACCTAAAATGAAAATTGAGACACCCTACAGACGGTCTCATGGATTTAACGGACACATGAAATAAGCACACAAGACTGAAAATCTGCCGAACGGCTCTGGTAGTTCCGCTTCAGCACTGATGATGTTGTAGGAATAGTGCGCTCTGGTTGGTCTGGATTGTTCGGGATTTTTAATTTATACAGAAATAAGTTATTTATAATTTAGATGAGAATAAAGTTAGTGTTGATAAAAATTAAGGAAAACAAATATATTGATCTGAAATATAGCACATACATTTTTAATTAATTTAGGTTAAATTACCAAACATACAATCTTAATTTAATTTAAAGCAAACAATACATTTAAATACATTTAAATTATGACTAGTCAGAATGGCGTTGTAGATATCTCAAACTGGAGTTAGGGATAGTCATAATTTAATTGTAGATATCTATTATCAAGTGAAAGATATCTTGAAATTAATTTTGATTAGAGATATCTGAAATTTGATATCTGTAATTTTCATTTTATTGGGTTAGCTATGCGCACTGTGATTGGCTCATCGCGTTTGGGGGCGTGGCTTAGCCATAGGCCAATTACGTTACAGATATCTTAAATGATAATACAAACTATCCAAAATATAATTACGACTTGTTAGAAAGACGTTGTTGATATCAACAATGTTAATTCCGGATAGTAAAACTTAGCTTTTAAATGTTAAAAGGGCTTGCCATACAGAGCTCAGAGAGAGGCTCACCATATTCAAACCAAAATATCTGACTTCCTGTTGGTCGTTGCTAATTACGGTAAATTAGAAAGTTGTTCGGCTCGAAGAGTACAATATACATATCAAGTTTTGTTACTGTAGATAAAACTAACCCCCCCACTTTTGTCAAAAGCATTTAGAAAGTGACACACTTCCTGCTGCCAGTTGGTGGCGCTATAACTTTGACTCACAATAGTCACATCCATGTGATCGGCCTCTTACAGCGAACACACTGCTGAAGTTTCATCAAGATCGGTTAATGTATGTAGAAGTTATAACACACTTCCTGTTTCCATTATTCGCCATAAATTCGTTTCCTCGCCACGCCCAAATATCTTAAATGATAATACAAACTATCCAAAAATATAATTACGACTTGTCAGAAAGACGTTGTTGATATCAACAATGTTAATTCAGGATAGTCAAACTTAGCTTTTAAATGTTAAAAGGGCTTGCCATACAGAGCTCAGATAGAGGCTCACCATATTCAAACCAAAATATCTGACTTCTTGTTGGTCGTTGCTAATTACGGTAAATTAGAAAGTTGTCCGGCTCGAAGAGTACAATATACATATCAAGTTTTGTTACTGTAGATAAAACTAACCCCCCCCCCCCCCCACACTTTTGTCAAAAGCATTTAGAAAGTGACACACTTCCTGCTGCCAGTTGGTGGCGCTATAACTTTGACTCACAATAGTCACATCCATGTGATCGGCCTCTTACAGCGAACACACTGCTGAAGTTTCATCAAGATCAGTTAATGTATGTAGAAGTTATAACACACTTCCTGTTTCCATTATTCGCCATAAATTCGTTTCCTCGCCACGGCCAAATATCTTAAATGATAATACAAACTATCCAAAATATAATTACGACTTGTCAGAAAGACGTTGTTGATATCAACAATGTTAATTCCGGATAGTCAAACTTAGCTTTTAAATGTTAAAAGGGCTTGCCATACAGAGCTCAGAGAGAGGCTCGCCATATTCAAACCAAAATATCTGACTTCCTTTTGGTCGTTGCTAATTACGGTAAATTAGAAAGTTGTCCGGCTCGAAGAGTACAATATACATATCGAGTTTTGTTACTGTAGATAAAACTAACCCCCCCACTTTTGTCAAAAGCATTTAGAAAGTGACACATTTCCTGCTGCCAGTTGGTGGCGCTATAACTTTGACTCACAATAGTCACATCCATGTGATCGGCCTCTTACAGCGAAAACACTGCTGAAGTTTCATCAAGATCAGTTAATGTATGTAGAAGTTATAACACACTTCCTATTTCCATTATTCACCAAAAATTCGTTTCCTCGCCACGGCCAAACCGTTCGAGATATCAAAAATCCCCTGGCAATTTTTCATCCTCAATGTCTTGACTTCATGCACACAGAGTTTGGAGACGAACGGGGGAATTCCCTAGGAGAAGTGTTTCAAATTCCTGAGCATGCGTTTCCAAACAACCCTAAATAGCCGACTTCCTGTTGGGATGGCGTAAAACTTAGAGCACGAAAGTTGTTCGGCCCGATGAGATATATAAGTGTAGCGAGTTTCAGATTATTACATGCAAGCGTGTTTGATATATGGACAAGTGTTCAAATCCCGTTCCAGGTGGCGCTGTCGAGCCCCCCTGCCACGCCCGGGTACCAGCTTCAGCCCGGCCCTGATGGCCGCGGGTTCTGACCCGTGTGCAAAGTTTCAAGAGTTTTTGAGCACGTTAAGGGCCCCAAAAGTGCCCAAAAGGTAGTAAAATAATAATAATAATAATAAATATAGCTGCGAGCAGCGATTACGGGCCCAAGCCGGTGGCACCGCAACCCCGGTGCCTTTAGTTACCTAAAGGCACCGGAGTGGCGGTGCCGCCGGCTTTGGCCCTTCATCGCTGCTCGCAGCTATATTCATATATATATATATATATATATATATATATATATATATATATATATATATATATATATATATATATAAACAAGCCGGTGGCACCGCCACCCCGGTGCCTTTATATATATATATATATATATGTCTACATTGTTCAATCACGCCTCACACACACACACACACTTTTGCAGAGCCCACACCAATGCAAGCTCTATAGCACACATCTTCTCAAAGGTCAAAGCGGAGTTACGATATTGCCCGTCATGCACAGTAACCGTAAAGGCACCGGGGTGGCGGTGCCACCGGCTTGTTTATATATATATATATATATCGTATTATTCTAACTTGTAAAAAACTATTAACTTTTGTTAATATTCAACCATTTCACAACTAACTTTTTTCCATAGATCAAACACAACATAATTATATGGTGGACTGAAACAAAAATTATTAATTAAATAAAATTATTGTTTTCCTCTGAAATAGCAAAAGCATCACACACTAGCTGTACCTGCTCTAAATAAAAAAGAGTAATTCAATAAAAATACAAAATCGAACTAAATAAAATAAATTATTACAAAAACAAAATCAAACCAAAGATAATATATCTTCGAAAAAAAAAGCGAGTGTCATGAGGAAAGGCGCCTCAGGAATCGTCAGGATTAACTCCATGTGTAAGGAATTTTGATTGATTTTATTTGTCACTTGAAAATTATTGTTAAATGTGTGCCTGCATAACTTTAATAAGATTTATTTTCTTTGATTTGATTTTGTTTTATATAATTTATTTATTTCGATTTTGTATTTTTATTTAAATACTATTATTTATTTAGAGCAGGTACAGCTAAGTGTGCGATGCTTTTGCTATTTCAGAGGGAAAAAAACACATTTTATTTCAAAAAGGCTTTTCAATTAAATAAAATGTTCAAGCTTTGTTTTCGTTTTATTATTTTGTTTGTTTTAAGCTTTGTTTAATTTATATTGTTAATCATCTGACACAAAACAAATGCATAAAGTATCATTTTAACTTTTAAAAAACTATTAACATTTGTTAATAGTACATTGCCTGTCTTTTGTTAATAGGACAAAACATAGTTATTATATTTTATAATATTTTATAAATATATAAAATAAACATTTGTAATGAAATCGTTCAAAAAAATGATATTAGCATTGTTTTAAACTTTGAAACAGAAGTAGCGCAATGCCTGGCCACTCCCGCGCCGCCTCCTTTTCACAATCCGAGGGAACCATCTCCGGAATATTAACCTCACTCCTAGAAGTCCAATTCTCATTATTCATGCCTCTTACCTGGGATGGATTGCACACACACACACACACACACACACACACGCACGCACGCACTCACACGCACACACACACACACACACACACACACACACACACACACACACGTGTCAAGTCACTTACATTTTAGATGCAATATTGACTGTTCTTCTGTTTCAGCAGCGAAAATAGTTAAACAAAGATCACAGCAGAACCATTGCATCTCACAGCAACGTGTTTTCTCATTACTGAATGATTCAGCATTTTGAACAAATTGGTTGACTCAAAGATTCAATGACCAATCCATAAACATCTGTCTCATTCATGAATGACTCAGTCGTTCAAACGAATCGTTTGAACGAATGAATCAATGACCCGCTCATTAAGACGGTCGCCTGGCGACACCTAGTGACGGTTTAGTGTTATTTGATTATACACTCAAAATATTCCACAACAAATCCTTTAAATTTAATGATATTCAGAACAGAACACAAATAAAAAAATAACTATAATAAAGCCAAAACGAAATAATTTAAAACAAAAGTAAAAGTAAGTGGTGTTAGGCTCACGTAAATCTCTCTTTAGAATCTAAATGTTGCAACATTTGCGATGTATTTGGATGCTAAACTATTCTTTATTACAGGCTTTGTACTTCACTCACGTTCCAATATCGACGGAAAAAATCATCCTCTTCACTTGTGCAAAAATGTGCTTGGAAAAATCACAGTGGAGCGGTGCTTACTGTGAATGATACAAATTGTACTACTGACTATTTCAACATAGCAGTGTAATTTGTATATGTTAGGTTGAATGTTTTATTATTGTGTGTGTGTGTGTGTGTGTGTTTGTGTGTGTGTGTGTGTGTGTGTGTGTGTGTGTGTGTGTGTGTGTGTGTGTGTGTGTGTGTGTGTCAGTGTGTGTGTGGGGGTCTGGGTGGCTCAGCGCGATTGAACAGTGAAACATACTCCGTCATTTTCTTCATACAGGACATCATTCAAACGTCAAAGTGTTTACTTATATTTGTGTACACTCGCAATTAAACACAACATTGTGTTTTTGTTAAATAAATTAAAGTAATACGTCCCCCGAAATGGCGCTAATTTTAAAATGAAACTAAAATGCTCACGGCTGCACGGGCATTCATAACTCTGCGCGCCCACGGTGAGGGACGAGCAGAACAGAGCGAACGTTGTTTAGTTCATTCCTACTTCCATAGGAATTAATTGAAAAAGCTCACTCTACTCTGCACCATTATTAATGAATTGTGCAGACGTCCTTATTTTACTTTCGCTTTTTACCTGATTTTGAACACAAGAGGGCAGTATAACACTATGTATGATTTGGAAAAAAATTTTTTTTGACTAAACAACCATTCTGGCTGTTTTTAAACTTAAACATTATTCTCTAATTGCTCTCACCATGCCCGTTTCTGAAACTCTGCACATGTCTACTGTCTAATAAATGTGATGTGTCTGTCGGGTTTCATGCAATTTCAAGTATGTTAAGAGTCTCAAAAGCATCAACAAAGAATAATAAAGTTTGATGCGTTGCCACGGCAACAGTATCTAAGATATCAATAATCCTTTCTCAGGTCTACATCTGCCGTGTGTCTACATTATACACATAAAGTTTGAAGCAAATTGGGTAAAAATAAGAGGGTGATTTCAAAGCCTTTAGGAAGTGACACACTTCCTGCTGCCAGTTGGTGGCGCTATAACTTTGACTCACAATAGTCACATCCATGTGATCGGACTCTTACAGCGAACACACTGCTGAAGTTTCATCAAGATCAGTTAATGTATGCAGAAGTTATAACACACTTCCTGTTTCCTTTATTCGCCATAAATTCGTTTCCTCGCCACAGCCAAACCGTTCGAGATATCAAAAATCCCCTGGCAACTTTTCATCCTCAATGTCTTGACTTCATGCTGACCGAGTTTCGTGGCGATTGGTTGAATTCTCTAGGAGGAGTATATCGAATTCCAGGGGCATACGCTTCCAAACAAACCATAATAGCCGACTTCCTGTTGGGCTGGGGTAAAAAGTAAAAGTACAAAGGATATATGAATCGATGAGATCTATATGTGTACCGAGTTTCATATTATTACATTCAAGCGTGTTTGATTTATGGACCAAGTTTTCGGACCCCGTTCCAGGGGGCACTGTCGAGCCCCCCTGCCACGCCCGGGTACCAGCTTCAGCCCGGCCCTGATGGCCACGGGTTCTGACCCGTGTGCAAAGTTTCAAGAGTTTTTGAGCACGTTAAGGGCCCCCAAAGTGCGCTGAGAGTCTCAAAAGTATCCAAAAAGAATATTAAAGTTTGATGCGTTGTCACGGCAACAGCATCTAAGATATCAACAATCCTTTCACAGGTCTAAATCTGGCGTGTGTCTACATTATACACATCAAGTTTGAAGCAAATCGGGTAAAGCCTGTTTGATTTATGGACCAAGTTTTCGGACCCCATTCCAGGGGGCGCTGTCGAGCCCCCCTGCCACGCCCGGGTACCAGCTTCAGCCCGGCCCTGATGGCCGCGGTTTCTGACCCGTGTGCAAAGTTTCAAGAGTTTTTGAGCACGTTAAGGGCCCCAAAAGTGCGCTAAGAATCTCAAAAGTATCCAAAAAGAATATTAAAGTTTGATGCGTTGTCACGGCAACAGCATCTAAGATATCAACAATCCTTTCACAGGTCTACATCTGGCTTGTGTCTACATTATACACATCAAGTTTGAAGCAAATAGGGTAAAGCGTGTTGGATATATGGACCAAATTGTCTGACCCGTTCAAGGGGGCGCTGTCGAGCCCCCCTGCCACGCCCGGGTACCAGCTTCAGCCTGGCCCTGATGGCCGCGGGTTTTGTCCCGTGTGCAAAGTTTCAAGAGTTTTCGAGCACGTTAAGAACCCCAAAAGTGCCCGAAAGCATAAAAAAGCATGAAAAAGCTTAAAAAAAGGAATATTAATGTTTGATGCATTGCCATGGCAACAGTATCTAAGATATCAATAATCCTTTCACAGGTCTACATCTGGCGTGTGTCTACATTATGCACATGAAGTTTGAAGCAAATCGGGTAAAAATAAGAGGGTGATTTAAAAGCATTTTGAAAGTGACACACTTCCTGCTTCCAGTTGGTGGCGCTATAACTTTGACTCACAATAGTCACATCCATGTGATCGGGCTCTTACAACGAACACACTGCTGAAGTTTCATCAAGATTAGTTAATGTATGCAGTAGTTATAACACACTTCCTGTTTCACGTTTCTCGCCATAATTTCGTTTACTCGCCACGGCCAAACCGTTCGAGATATCAAAAATCCCCTGGCAATTTTTCATCCTCAGTGTCTTGACTTCATGCTGACCGAGTTTCGTGCCGTGTGTTTGAATTCTCTAGGAGGAGTATTTCACATTCCATTGCATGTGTTTTCCAAACAACCCTTAATAGCCGACTTCCTGTTGGGCTGGGGTAAAAAGTAAGAGCATGAAGTATATATGAACCGATGAGATCTATATGTGTACTGAGTTTCATATTATTACATGCAAGCGTGTTTGATTTATGGACCAAGTGTTCAAACCCCGTTCCAGGGGGCGCTGTCGAGCCCCCCTGCCACGCCCGGGTACCAGCTTCAGCCCGGCCCTGATGGCCGCGGGTTCTGAGATGTGTGCAAAGTTTCAAGAGTTTTCGAGCACGTTAAGGCCCCCAAAAGTGCCCAAAAGGTAGTAAAATAATAATAATAATAAATATAGCTGCGAGCAGCGATTACGGGCCCAAGCCGGTGGCACCGCAACCCTGGTTCCTTTAGTTACCTAAAGGCACCGGGGTGGCGGTGCCGCCGGCTTTGGCCCTTCATCGCTGCTCGCAGCTATATTTATATATATATATATATATATATATATATATATATATATATATATATATATATATATTATATATATATATATAAAAAATACATATATATATATATATATATATATATATATATATATATATATCTCACTTGCCTTACCTGAGAACAATGAAAACAATAAAAAAAACTAGGGAATCACTAAACCGAGAGAATTATTCTGTTTTGATGATACACTCAAAATATTACACAAGCAATTCTTTAAATTTAATGATATTCAGAACAGAACAAGAATTCAAAAAAACTATAATTAAGAATTAACCGAAATAATTGAAAGCGAAAGTGAAAGTAAGTGGTGTTTGGCTCACGTAACTCTCTCATTAGAATCAAACTGTTTCAACATTTGCGATGTATTTGGATGCTAAACTATTCTTTATTATGGGCTTTGTACTTCACTCAGGTTTCAATATGTGTGTGTGTGTGTGTGTGTGTGTGTGTGTGAGGTGCGGGTGCGATTGAACTGTTACACATAAAAACATACTCCGTCCAATAAAACACAACAAAGTGCTTTTTTCAAACTATAAACTCTTGTCAAACTGTAACCTACAACTGTCACCAAACTAAAATCACACGCACACACTGTCTAAAAGCAAAAAATATTTATCCAACCCCATTTAAAACAGTCTGTGGGTGCCATCTTTTGGACATTCACCACATCGCATTGATTTTCATTTATTGTCCTCAGAGCCCTAATCTGTTTATTTTTCAATTACACATTCTACATTGATTAAAAAAGAAAAATTCAAATGTGTTTTTATTTTATACAGGAATAAATTATTTATAATTCAGATGAGAATAAAGTTAGTGTTTTACAATTTAAAGGAAAACAAATATATTGTTCTGAAATATAGCACATTCATTTTAAATTCATTCAGCTTCAATTACCAATACAATCTTAATTTTATTTAAAGCAAACTATACATTTAAAAGATCTTGGTTCTGTGCATATTTTGTAATTTAAAAAAAATACAAAATTGTTATGCAAAAAGACAAGGCCTTAGAGATTTCTTTATCCTTTAATGCAGGAAAAATCACACAGCAATGAAAGGCTTAATATCATGTCACTGTAACAGCCAGCCAGCCACACACACACATATAAACACAGACACCAGCCCTCCCTCCCCCTCCCTCCCCACACAGACAGCCACACACACACACACACATAGAATGGGAGGGGGCCCTCTCTCTGTCAAAGAGTGACAGAGAGAGATACCATTTCATGAAATCCACATTCAAACCACAATATCTGACTTTCTGAGGGTTGGAGCTATTGACTGTAAATTAGAAAGTTGTTTGGCTTGAGGAGAAGAATATACAAGCTGAGTTTTGTAACTGTAGGTAAATCTAACTAAGTTATAACACACTTTATATGTCCTTTTTTAGTCATGAAAATTCATTTCCTCGCCACGGCCAAACCGTTCGAGATATAAAAAATCCGTCAGCAATTTAGCATCCTCAATGTCTTGACTTCATGCACGCCTAGTTTGGCGATGATTGAATGAATTGCCTAGGAGTAGTACTTCAAATTCCACAGCAAGCGTTTTCCAAACAACCCATAATAGCCGACTTCCTGTTGGGCTGGCGTAAAACTTGACCAGGGGTAAAATGTTTGGCCCGATGAGATCTATATGTGTACTGAGTTTCATATTAATTCATGCAAGCGTGTTGAATATATGGACCAAATTGTCGGACCCCGTTCAAGGGGGCGCTGTTGAGCCCCCCTGCCACGCCCGGGTACCAGCTTCAGCCCGGCCCTGATGGCCGTGGGTTCTGACCTGTGTGCAAAATTTCAAAAGTTTTTGAGCACGTTAAGAGTCCCAAAATCCCCTGAAACCTTGAAATGCATTAAAATCAATAGACAAATCCCTCACACACAGAGACGGAAAGAGAGGGAGAGAAAATTCTCAGAAACATCCACATTCAAACTAAAATATCTGACTCCCTCTTGGTCTGAGCTAATGACAGTAAATTAGAAAGTTGTCCGGCTTGATCTGAACAATATGCGTACCGAGTTTTATGATTGTAGGTAAAACTATAGAACTAACACCCCCACTTTTGTCAAAAGGTGGCGCTACTGAGCCCCTGCACCACGCCCGTTTCTGAAACTTTGCACATGTCTACTGGCTAATAAATGTGATGTGTCTGTCGAGTTTCATGTTATTTCAAGTATGTTAAGAGTCTCAAAAGCATCAACAAAGAATATTAAAGTTTGATGCGTTGCCACGGCAACAGTATCTAATATATCAATAATCCTTTCACAGGTCTACATCTGCCGTGTATTTACATTATACAGATGAAGTTTGAAGCAAATCGGGTTAAAATAAGAGGGTGATTTCAAAGCATTTTGAAAGTGACACACTTCCTGCTGCCAGTTGGTGGCGCTATAACTTTGACTCACAATAGTCACATCCATGTGATCGGCCTCTTAAAGCGAACACACTGGTGAAGTTTCGTTAAGATCAGCTAATGTATGCTGAAGTTATAACACACTTCCTGTTTCACGTTTCTCGCCATAAATTCGTTTCCTCGCCACGGCCAAACCGTTCGAGATATCAAAAATCCCCTGGCAATTTTTCATCCTCAATGTCTTGACTTCATGCTGACCGAGTTTCGTGGCATTTCTTTGAATTCTCTAGGAGAAGTACTTTAAATTCCATTGCATGCGTTTAACAAACAACCCTAAATAGCCGACTTCCTGTTGGGATAGGGTAAAAAGTAAGAGCATGAAGTATATATGAACCGATGAGATCTATATGTGTACCGAGTTTCATATTATTACATGCAAGTGTGTTTGATTTATGGACCAAGTTTTCGGACCCCGTTCCAGGGGGCGCTGTCGAGCCCCCCTGCCACGCCCGGGTACCATCTTCAGCCCGGCCCTGATGGCCGCGGGTTCTGACCTGTGTGCAAAGTTTCAAGAGTTTTCGAGCACGTTAAGGGCCCCAAAAGTGCCCGAATAGTCGTAAGAAAAATATAGAAAATGAGTTTCCAAACAACCCATAATAACCGACTTCCTGTTGGGCTGACGTAAAACTTAGAGCACGAAAGTTGTTTGGCCCGATGAGATCTATAAGTGTACCGAGTTTCAGATTATTACATGCAAGCGTGTTTGATATATGGACAAGTGTTCAAACCCCGTTCCAGGGGGCGCTGTCGAGCCCCCCTGCCACGCCCGGGTACCAGCTTCAGCCCGGCCCTGATGGCCGCGGGTTCTGACCCGTGTGCAAAGTTTCAAGAGTTTTTGAGCACGTTAAGGCCCCCAAAAGTGCCCAAAAGGTAGTAAAATAATAATAATAATAATAATAATAATAATAATAAATAATAATCCTTAGGAAAACAATAGGGCCTTCGCCTTTTCAAGGCTTGGGCCCTAATAATAATCCTAAGGAAAACAATAGGGCCTTCGCCTTTTCAAGGCTTGGGCCCTAATAATAATAATAATAATAAATATAGCTGCGAGCAGCGATTACGGGCCCAAGCCGGTGGCACCGCAACCCTGGTTCCTTTAGTTACCTAAAGGCACCGGGGTGGCGGTGCCGCCGGCTTTGGCCCTTCATCGCTGCTCGCAGCTATATTTATATATATATATATATATATATATATATATATATATATTATATATATATATATAAAAAATACATATATATATATATATATATATTTTTTTTATATATATATATATATATATATATATATATCTCACTTGCCTTACCTGAGAACAATGAAAACAATAAAAAAAACTAGGGAATCACTAAACCGAGAGAATTATTCTGTTTTGATGATACACTCAAAATATTACACAAGCAATTCTTTAAATTTAATGATATTCAGAACAGAACAAGAATTCAAAAAAACTATAATTAAGAATTAACCGAAATAATTGAAAGCGAAAGTGAAAGTAAGTGGTGTTTGGCTCACGTAACTCTCTCATTAGAATCAAACTGTTTCAACATTTGCGATGTATTTGGATGCTAAACTATTCTTTATTATGGGCTTTGTACTTCACTCAGGTTTCAATATGTGTGTGTGTGTGTGTGTGTGTGTGTGTGTGAGGTGCGGGTGCGATTGAACTGTTACACATAAAAACATACTCCGTCCAATAAAACACAACAAAGTGCTTTTTTCAAACTATAAACTCTTGTCAAACTGTAACCTACAACTGTCACCAAACTAAAATCACACGCACACACTGTCTAAAAGCAAAAAATATTTATCCAACCCCATTTAAAACAGTCTGTGGGTGCCATCTTTTGGACATTCACCACATCGCATTGATTTTCATTTATTGTCCTCAGAGCCCTAATCTGTTTATTTTTCAATTACACATTCTACATTGATTAAAAAAGAAAAATTCAAATGTGTTTTTATTTTATACAGGAATAAATTATTTATAATTCAGATGAGAATAAAGTTAGTGTTTTACAATTTAAAGGAAAACAAATATATTGTTCTGAAATATAGCACATTCATTTTAAATTCATTCAGCTTCAATTACCAATACAATCTTAATTTTATTTAAAGCAAACTATACATTTAAAAGATCTTGGTTCTGTGCATATTTTGTAATTTAAAAAAAATACAAAATTGTTATGCAAAAAGACAAGGCCTTAGAGATTTCTTTATCCTTTAATGCAGGAAAAATCACACAGCAATGAAAGGCTTAATATCATGTCACTGTAACAGCCAGCCAGCCACACACACACATATAAACACAGACACCAGCCCTCCCTCCCCCTCCCTCCCCACACAGACAGCCACACACACACACACACATAGAATGGGAGGGGGCCCTCTCTCTGTCAAAGAGTGACAGAGAGAGATACCATTTCATGAAATCCACATTCAAACCACAATATCTGACTTTCTGAGGGTTGGAGCTATTGACTGTAAATTAGAAAGTTGTTTGGCTTGAGGAGAAGAATATACAAGCTGAGTTTTGTAACTGTAGGTAAATCTAACTAAGTTATAACACACTTTATATGTCCTTTTTTAGTCATGAAAATTCATTTCCTCGCCACGGCCAAACCGTTCGAGATATCAAAAATCCGTCAGCAATTTAGCATCCTCAATGTCTTGACTTCATGCACGCCTAGTTTGGCGATGATTGAATGAATTGCCTAGGAGTAGTACTTCAAATTCCACAGCAAGCGTTTTCCAAACAACCCATAATAGCCGACTTCCTGTTGGGCTGGCGTAAAACTTGACCAGGGGTAAAATGTTTGGCCCGATGAGATCTATATGTGTACTGAGTTTCATATTAATTCATGCAAGCGTGTTGAATATATGGACCAAATTGTCGGACCCCGTTCAAGGGGGCGCTGTTGAGCCCCCCTGCCACGCCCGGGTACCAGCTTCAGCCCGGCCCTGATGGCCGTGGGTTCTGACCTGTGTGCAAAATTTCAAAAGTTTTTGAGCACGTTAAGAGTCCCAAAATCCCCTGAAACCTTGAAATGCATTAAAATCAATAGACAAATCCCTCACACACAGAGACGGAAAGAGAGGGAGAGAAAATTCTCAGAAACATCCACATTCAAACTAAAATATCTGACTCCCTCTTGGTCTGAGCTAATGACAGTAAATTAGAAAGTTGTCCGGCTTGATCTGAACAATATGCGTACCGAGTTTTATGATTGTAGGTAAAACTATAGAACTAACACCCCCACTTTTGTCAAAAGGTGGCGCTACTGAGCCCCTGCACCACGCCCGTTTCTGAAACTTTGCACATGTCTACTGGCTAATAAATGTGATGTGTCTGTCGAGTTTCATGTTATTTCAA
Source organism: Tiaroga cobitis (assembly GCA_030578255.1). NCBI lineage: Eukaryota > Metazoa > Chordata > Actinopteri > Cypriniformes > Leuciscidae > Tiaroga > Tiaroga cobitis. Next base: position 13,401 of record JAROOI010000048.1, on the reverse strand, counting down.
GTATGTTAAGAGTCTCAAAAGCATCAACAAAGAATATTAAAGTTTGATGCGTTGCCACGGCAACAGTATCTAATATATCAATAATCCTTTCACAGGTCTACATCTGCCGTGTATTTACATTATACAGATGAAGTTTGAAGCAAATCGGGTTAAAATAAGAGGGTGATTTCAAAGCATTTTGAAAGTGACACACTTCCTGCTGCCAGTTGGTGGCGCTATAACTTTGACTCACAATAGTCACATCCATGTGATCGGCCTCTTAAAGCGAACACACTGGTGAAGTTTCGTTAAGATCAGCTAATGTATGCTGAAGTTATAACACACTTCCTGTTTCACGTTTCTCGCCATAAATTCGTTTCCTCGCCACGGCCAAACCGTTCGAGATATCAAAAATCCCCTGGCAATTTTTCATCCTCAATGTCTTGACTTCATGCTGACCGAGTTTCGTGGCATTTCTTTGAATTCTCTAGGAGAAGTACTTTAAATTCCATTGCATGCGTTTAACAAACAACCCTAAATAGCCGACTTCCTGTTGGGATGGGGTAAAAAGTAAGAGCATGAAGTATATATGAACCGATGAGATCTATATGTGTACCGAGTTTCATATTATTACATGCAAGTGTGTTTGATTTATGGACCAAGTTTTCGGACCCCGTTCCAGGGGGCGCTGTCGAGCCCCCCTGCCACGCCCGGGTACCATCTTCAGCCCGGCCCTGATGGCCGCGGGTTCTGACCTGTGTGCAAAGTTTCAAGAGTTTTCGAGCACGTTAAGGGCCCCAAAAGTGCCCGAATAGTCGTAAGAAAAATATAGAAAATGAGTTTCCAAACAACCCATAATAACCGACTTCCTGTTGGGCTGACGTAAAACTTAGAGCACGAAAGTTGTTTGGCCCGATGAGATCTATAAGTGTACCGAGTTTCAGATTATTACATGCAAGCGTGTTTGATATATGGACAAGTGTTCAAACCCCGTTCCAGGGGGCGCTGTCGAGCCCCCCTGCCACGCCCGGGTACCAGCTTCAGCCCGGCCCTGATGGCCGCGGGTTCTGACCCGTGTGCAAAGTTTCAAGAGTTTTTGAGCACGTTAAGGCCCCCAAAAGTGCCCAAAAGGTAGTAAAATAATAATAATAATAATAATAATAATAATAATAAATAATAATCCTTAGGAAAACAATAGGGCCTTCGCCTTTTCAAGGCTTGGGCCCTAATAATAATAAATAATAATCCTAAGGAAAACAATAGGGCCTTCGCCTTTTCAAGGCTTGGGCCCTAATAATAATCCTAAGGAAAACAATAGGGCCTTCGCCTTTTCAAGGCTTGGGCCCTAATAAATATAGCTGCGAGCAGCGATTGCGGGCCCAAGCCGGTGGCACCGCAACCCCGGTGCCTTTAGTTACCTAAAGGCTTCGGAGTGGCGGTTCCGCCGGCTTTGGCCCTTCATCGCTGCTCGCAGCTATATTTACATATATATATATATATATATATATATATATATATAAACAAGCCGGTGGCACTGCCACCCCGGTGCCTCTAGGGTTACTGTGCACGACGTGCAAAAACGTAACCCCGCTTTCACTGTCGCCCTACGGTCCCATGGATTTAACGGACACATGAAATAAGTACACAAGACCGAAAATTCATATGAAGTGTACCATTTTGGACAGGGCCTATGATCGTGAATCACAATAGCCACATATATGAGATCATTTAAATTTAGAATCATTTTTAATGTCATAGGACATACATGGGCAATATACGGCCGGGGGCCGGATCCGGCCCGCATAGTGCTTCAATCCGGCCCCCGCGATGCGATCGCAATTTGGATGAAACACATGCCGAAATAAACATGCGTGACATAAAACAATCTTTAAAGGGACACTAAGTAACTTTTTAGGTAATTTATAATCTAAAATCAATATTTTTATTCATAAATATGTCCTCAATGGTGCACAAATACCTCTGCCAATTATCTGATTTATCCTCGTAAACAAAGAATTTATTATATTTATATACATGGGACGGGTAAGTCCACGGAGGCTTCCATGTAGTTCCGCCATCTTGAAAAACTATAATAGCAGAGAGGGACAAAAAGTACTAGGCCAACGCGTTTCCACAACACGTTTTCATTCAGAGCCGGCGTGACGTGACTGAACGCAGCAGAAGCGGAGGAGCAGAGCAATGAGAGGCGCTTGTCACTGCCCCGGTAAGTTTAAAAGGCTGCGTTGCAAATCCTCGTCGCCAGAAAAGTCCAAAATAGATCGTAAAAGGAAACGTGACCGGAGATTACAAAAAACACAAGTTAATGTCGGGATAGCTTTTTCCAGGTGGATAGAGCTAATGCAGGAGAAATATTTCAAAAGAGACGCTGAAGTCCTGCTTTCTTCTCGACAGGCAAGTCAATGTTACAGTCTTAATTACAAGCTTTTTTCATTGTTTGGTTGTGTACTTTATTTTATAGACAGATGAACATGTATAGTTAAAAGTTGATGATGATATCTAACAATGCACGTAGGCTACTTCAGAAAATATAACGAATAAAGAAGGCATAACTACTAACTAATTACAATAGTTCATGTTTTTGACACTCATTATTTCATACTGTAACATTCGTTTGTTCGTTGTGTCAATTTGAAGTTTGTTTGAAATAACAAACCTGTTCACCCGAAGGAAAACTCGACGAAGTGCTATTAGAAGACATCCTGTCATAGCTTTTTGGTACATAACGGCTACCGTAGATGCAACACGCATTTGAAAACGCGAGGCGCTGGAGAGCACAATTCGTTTGAATGCAAAATACAATTTCACCACTAGATGGGAGTAATTCTTACTTAGTGTCCCTTTAACTTAGGTGGCAAATATGTTTTAGTAATTCTGTGAATTACACTGCGCAAACCAAAATTAATACTACCCACCGGATGAAGGGTTGTCTCTGTCTCCACATAACATAAATAAAATAAAATGAATATTTTTTCGTGTTCGCATTTATGAGGAAAAACAATGTTACGGACGTGTTCTCCGTTACGGACGTGAGCGCTCTGAAAGCGGCACTAAAAGATGCTTTAAAACTTTCACAAAGACATCAAACAGAAAGCACAAAACCTTTCTTTAAAGTGAATTTCGTTTTGTATTAATTGTATCTTAATTTTAATCAATGTTTCATCAACCAATTGCCTGTAATTAATAAATAAGAAGTAAATATAGCAGACAATATAGAGATAATCACGAAACATTAATAACGAGATAATCACGCCGGCGCGTGAACTGGAGCTCGTCTCATAAATGAACCGAAACTCAGCATATAAAGTAGCCTACTTGCCTCACATGTCTACTTTTAAACTGAACAATTCAAATCGAAAGAAAACAGACTACAGACTGCTCTCTGCTTATGTAATCCTTATGAAATGTGCATTTCTCTCTGGCGCGTTCACTAGGCTACTGAAGATCGCGAGTCAGCATCGTCAACTTCATCTTAGCCGACAATGACAAAGAAAACACTTATTTATTAATAAACAATTAAAATATCTCCTTGCTATATTTTACATATTCATAATCATTACTTTTGCTGGTTTTGCCAGTCATGTATTCTGCAACGAAATATGTTTTGAAAGTATCCTTCCCAACACTTGAAGTTTGTATGTTAATTAGGGATGGGCATTTTTCAAAAATATTGCATTCGAATATTTGGGCTCATAAAAATCGAATATTCGAATATTCGTTTATTTAAATGACATTTAACGAAAAAGATGTTTTTTTTTTTTTTACGTTTTTGTCACCATTTCTTTTAGTTGAAAACATTAAACATTAGGCCTATGTGTAAACAAAAAATATAAAAAACAAAAGCATTAATAAAAGAATGCTCAAGCAGCGCGAACGGGAAAAAAACGCCTAATAAAGCGGTTGCGCCAGATATCGTACAGAACGTACACACACTCGAGTCAGCATATGATTATCGTGTTTATATTGTTTCATGTTTATATAGAGAAAAACAATATCCACATGCAGGGGCGCCGCCAGCAATTTATGATCGAGTGAGAAAAGGCGCTGCGCTGACAGACGTTTCAGAGACACAAAGATAATGGTGTTCTAAGTTTCTAACAGCACTTTGCGTTTTCTGCTCTTAAACCGGTCTCCCTCAACGAAACTTAAAGGAAGTATATGTCTCAAAATAATTTTGCTATAAGATAAGTTATCATCTAAGCTCGGATCACGCGGGGTCCAGCTGCGCTTACCTGCAGTCGTGAATGCAGTGTTGGTCAGCTGTCTTTCCTCAGTCGACTGTTTGGATTTCATGTGATTTCTCATTGTGGTGATGATGATATTATAACTCAGATTAATTAATTAATTTGATCAAAAGTAATTCCATTTAGTAAGATCATTTTCAAGTAATTCCAAACTTCGCGAGGCAGACGACAACATTATGTGATCAAATACACACAACTTGTTAACACACTCCACAGCGCCACCCAGTGCATTTAATTATAATTGCGAGTTAGTGCTTGGGATTTATCATGGATTCACTGCATTTACGGCCAGCAAAGCAACGTAGTAAAATTCGAATAGTATTTTATTTTACTTATAATAATTACAGATCGAAAATTCGAATATTCGTGCACATCCCTAATGTTAATGTAACCTGCACACATACATTTGCAGTTTTGTTAATAGCTTTCCATCTTGAATAGTTACAGCTGGTATGAATGACATGAACAATGTGCAGGGTAGTGTAGGAAAGTAAATCAAGTTATTGTAACCTTAGAGTGGCCTAGGTCAGACTGGCCTATAGCAAAAATAAATATCAGCCCTTGAAATAGGCTGGCAAAGTCAAAGTAACTGTAGAGTAGCCTTATACATATTTGCATTGAATTAATTTGTACCATTTAATCATGTAACTGTTTAATTGCAATTGTCCAAAGTGTGGCCCTCCGTTTACTTTGCCAAAGTAACTGTGGCCCTCAGACTAAAACTGTTGCCCACCCCTGTCATAGGATGTCATAAGTCAATCTGTTTTGCAGCACTTAAATGTGTAAATCCAGAAGCCCAGTATTTATCTGGAGGTCTTTGCCCTTTGCCTGTCAACCTGGTTTGTCTCTGCCTTTTCTGTTCTGCCCTGTTTGCCATTGCTCACCCTGCCTGTCTTGACCTTTCTTAATAAAAAGCTGCAAATGGACCCCCCTGGCCTGACCCTGCCTCGTTACAACACATATGCTGCATCTGCTCGCTATCTGCCGAACGGCTCTGGTAGTTCCGCTTCAGCACTGATGATGTTGTAGGAATAGTGCGCTCTGGTTGGTCTGGATTATTCGGGATTTTTTATTTTATACAGAAATAAGTTATTTATAATTTAGATGAGAATAAAATGAGTGTTGATTAAAATGATGGAAAACAAATATATTGATCTGAAATATAGTGCATATATTTTAAATTAATTTAGATTAAATTACCAAACATACAATCTTAATTTAATTTAAAGCAAACAATACATTTAAATACATTTAAATTATGACTAGTCAGAACGGCATTGTAGATATCTCAAACTGGAGTTAGGGATAGTCATAATTTTGATAATAGATATTAGATATTAGATATCTATTATCAAGTGACAGATATCTTGAAATTCATTTTGATTAGAGATTCTGAAATTTGATATCTGTAACTTTCCTTTTATTGGGTTAGCTATGCGCACTGTGATTGGCTCATCGCGTTTGGGGGCGTGGCTTAGTCATAGGCCAATTACGTTACAGATATCTTAAATGATAATACAAACTATCCAAAATATAATTACGACTTGTCAGAAAGACGTTGTTGATATCAACAATGTTAATTCCGGATAGTCAAACTTAGCTTTTAAATGTTAAAAGGGCTTGCCATACAGAGCTCAGAGAGAGGCTCACCATATTCAAACCAAAATATCTGACTTCCTGTTGGTCGTTGCTAATTACGGTAAATTAGAAAGTTGTCCGGCTCGAAGAGTACAATATACATATCGAGTTTTGTTACTGTAGATAAAACTAACCCCCCCACTTTTGTCAAAAGCATTTAGAAAGTGACACACTTCCTGCTGCCAGTTGGTGGCGCTATAACTTTGACTCACAATAGTTACATCCATGTGATCGGCCTCTTACAGCGAACACACTGCTGAAGTTTCATCAAGATCAGTTAATGTATGTAGAAGTTATAACACACTTCCTGTTTCCATTATTCGCCATAAATTCGTTTCCTCACCACGGCCAAACCGTTCGAGATATCAAAAATCCCCTGGCAATTTTTCATCCTCAATGTCTTGACTTCATGCTGACCGAGTTTCGTGGCATTTCTTTGAATTCTCTAGGAGAAGTACTTTAAATTCCATTGCATGCGTTTAACAAACAACCCTAAATAGCCGACTTCCTGTTGGGCTGGGGTAAAAAGTAAGAGCATGAAGTATATATGAACCGATGAGATCTATATGTGTACCGAGTTTCATATTATTACATGCAAGCGTGTTTGATTTATGGACCAAGTTTTCGGACCCCGTTCCAGGGGGCGCTGTCGAGCCCCCCTGCCACGCCCGGGTACCATCTTCAGCCCGGCCCTGATGGCCGCGGGTTCTGACCTGTGTGCAAAGTTTCAAGAGTTTTCGAGCACGTTAAGGGCCCCAAAACCTTGAAAACCCATTTTAAAAGCATTTTCACTCAACAGACAATCCCCTCACCCCACACACACACACATAGATGCAGAGACAGAGAGAGAGGGAGGGAGAAAATCCTCCTGAAAATCACATTCAAACCAAAATATCTGACTTCCTGTCGATCCGAGCTAGTGAGTGTAAATTAGAAAGTTGTCCGGCTCGAGGAGAACAATATACGTGCCTATTTTTGTTACTGTAGGTAAAACTAATACCCCATTTTTGACTAAAGGTGGCGCTACTGAGCCCCTGCACCACGCCCGTTTCTGAAACTTTGCACATGTCTACTGGCTAATAAATGTGATGTGTCTGTCGAGTTTCATGCAATTTCAAGCATGTTAAGAGTCTCAAAAGCATCAACAAAGAATAATAAAGTTTGATGCGTTGCCACGGCAACAGTATCTAAGATATCAATAATCCTTTCACAGGTCTACATCTGCCGTGTGTTTACATTATACACATAAAGTTTGAAGAAAATCGGGTAAAAATAAGAGGGTGATTTCAAAGCATTTAGAAAGTGACACACTTCCTGCTGCCAGTTGGTGGCGCTATAACTTTGACTCACAATAGTCACATCCATGTGATTGGCCTCTTACAGCGAACACACTGCTGAAGTTTCATCAAGATTAGTTAATGTATGCAGAAGTTATAACACACTTCCTGTTTCCATTATTCGCCATAAATTCGTTTCCTCGTCACGGCCAAACTGTTCGAGATATCAAAAATCCCCTGGAAATTTTTCATCCTCAATGTCTTGACATCATGCACACCGAGTTTGGAGACGAACGGGGGAATTCCCTAGGAGAAGTGTTTCAAATTCCTGAGCATGCGTTTCCAAACAACCCTAAATAGCCGACTTCCTGTTGGGATGGCGTAAAACTTAGAGCACGAAAGTTGTTCGGCCCGATGAGATATATAAGTGTAGCGAGTTTCAGATTATTACATGCAAGCGTGTTTGATATATGGACAAGTGTTCAAACCCCGTTCCAGGTGGCGCTGTCGAGCCCCCCTGCCACGCCCGGGTACCAGCTTCAATAGAAAAAAACACATGCAAATAGAAAAAACACATGCAAATAGAAAAAACACGTGCAAATAGAAAAAAACGCGTGCAAATAGAAAAAAACACATGCAAATAGAAAAAAACACATGCAAATAGAAAAAACACGTGCAAATAGAAAAAAACGCGTGCAAATAGAAAAAAACACATGCAAATAGAAAAAAACGCGTGCAAATAGAAAAAAACACATGCAAATAGAAAAAAACACGTGCAAATAGAAAAAAACACATGCAAATAGAAAAAAAACACGTGCAAATAGAAAAAAACACATGCAAATAGAAAAAAACGCGTGCAAATAGAAAAAAACACATGCAAATAGAAAAAAACACGTGCAAATAGAAAAAAACACATGCAAATAGAAAAAAACATGCAAATAGAAAAAAACACATGCAAATAGAAAAAAACACATGCAAATAGAAAAAAACACATGCAAATAGAAAAAAAACACATGCAAATAGAAAAAAAACGCTTGCAAATAGAAAAAAAACGCTTGCAAATAGAAAAAAAAACACATGCAAATAGAAAAAAAACACGTGCAAATAGAAAAAAAACACATGCAAATAGAAAAAAACGCTTGCAAATAGAAAAAAACACATGCAAATAGAAAAAAAACACATGCAAATAGAAAAAAACACATGCAAATAGAGAAAAAACGCTTGCAAATAGAAAAAAACGCTTGCAAATAGAAAAAAAAACACATGCAAATAGAAAAAAAACACATGCAAATAGAAAAAAACACGTGCAAATAGAAAAAAACACATGCAAATAGAAAAAAAACACATGCAAATAGAAAAAAACACATGCAAATAGAGAAAAACGCTTGCAAATAGAAAAAAACGCTTGCAAATAGAAAAAAAACACATGCAAATAGAAAAAAACACATGCAAATAGAAAAAAACACGTGCAAATAGAAAAAAACACATGCAAATAGAAAAAAAACACATGCAAATAGAAAAAAACACGTGCAAATAGAAAAAAACACGTGCAAATAGAAAAAAAACACATGCAAATAGAAAAAAACGCTTGCAAATAGAAAAAAAACGCTTGCAAATAGAAAAAAAACATGCAAATAGAAAAAAACACGTGCAAATAGAAAAAAACACATGCAAATAGAAAAAAACGCGTGCAAATAGAAAAAAACGCGTGCAAATAGAAAAAAAACGCGTGCAAATAGAAAAAAAACACGTGCAAATAGAAAAAAAACACATGCAAATAGAAAAAAAACGCGTGCAAATAGAAAAAAACGCGTGCAAATAGAAAAAAAACGCTTGCAAATAGAAAAAAAACCACATGCAAATAGAAAAAAACACGTGCAAATAGAAAAAAACCCATGCAAATAGAAAAAAACGCGTGCAAATAGAAAAAAACGCGTGCAAATAGAAAAAAACATCTTGCATCAGTTTCACAACACACGTGTGCTCCAAATACATAAACGCGCTGCAAATAACACAGACCACAACGGAAATGTTTCCAGGGGAACCAAATAAGTGACGAACCCGGCTGGGACGTGCTTACTGCTCGTGAGCGTCTCTGTGCACTACTCCCTTCGAAGGGCAGACGGCAGAGCCCTTAAAGTGGGACTGTGGAGTGAGCAGGGCACTAGTGTGCTGTTATAGCCGTGTGGAACGCACTTGATGAAGGAGCAACTAAAGAAAACGTAATTCCTCATTATTTTCACCTGGGATGTTCCCATGACAACGCAGCACGGCGTCCATCAGCTGAAGAGCTGGTCTTACGACAGAAATATAATACTGTTAACATAACGGTTGCAAATACATTTGTATTTTTACTTTTTTTTATATATGCGTTATATATCTGTGTGTCTCAACTTTAACATTTTGGACCCTACATTACCTAACATTTCTTACGAAACTTTTCTTTATGAAAATGTAAACATAACATGAAACAATTTGTACAGTGTAACTGATGTATAGATAAATATCTTTCCTTCATGTTTTTCTTCTTTATCTTTTTTATTTATTCATTTTAGTTTCCAATTCATTGTTCTTTTCTCATTTGTATTCTGATGACATTGAACATATTGTTAATACATTTTGTACATTTTATACAAGTTGTATGTCATAAAAAAAATTAATCTCTGTATGTTTTGCACAAATAAATAAATAAAGTAGAATTTTAAGCTGTAAGCACTAGCACGCATAGATTTATGGATATCTATCTATGCCAGCACGTCCCAGCCGGGTTCGTCTCTTATTTGGTTCCCCTGGAAACATTTCCGTTGTGGTCCGTGTTATTTGCAGCGCGTTTCTGTATCTGTGTTGTGAGCTTTTGCAGCGGGTTTCTGTATTTGGTGGTGTTGTGAGTATTTGGAGCACACGTGTGTTGTGAAACTGATGAAGATGTTTTCTTAATTTGCGGGTGTTTTTTTTATTTGCATGTGTTTTTTTCTATTTGTATGTGTTTTCTTCTGTTGCAGCGTGTTGATCTCTCTCGGCCACCGTACATTTCCCTTCCCCGGAAATTAATATTTCTTAGAATGAATAAATAATTAACGCTGAGTGTTCACGGGATGAACTGGTGGGTTGATTGTAATATTAATTTTACTACATTAAGTTAATTATATTAACCGATCCAAATATTCATAATCAATTATAACCAGTTATTATTGATTAGTAATATTTCATAGAGTTAATTTGTTACACAATGCCGCACTGAACTGGTCCTAATCGCACCATTGTGATAGTACACATTTCAGGGGTGCATTTCACATGTAAAATTAAATGAATTATTAAAAAGATTATTAAAACGTTTTCAGCTCACCTTACTTTAAGGGAGAGATGGACTTCTGTCTCTATTATATTGTGTGCTGTATTATATGGTTACAGAATTATTTCTGTTTCCAAAGGCAGCAATAAATAACACTTTAAAATCTAAAGAGTGTTCATGTGATTTTATACATTGTTGTGAATGTGAAAAAAATGTATTCATTCATTTCACAACAATGAATAAAATCACATTATATGTAAATTGTATATTATATGTATAAAATTTGAAACCAACACCAAAAACATCTGACTGAAATGGACAAATAACTGGAGACTCACTGTCTGCTCGCCGAAGCCCCCGGCCAGGCACAAAACGAAACCCTTCGGGTGCAGGGGTTAGGATGAAACTTTTCACAGCATCCCAGCCTCTCTGAAGTAGGTTTTTACATTTTGTGTATTCTGCAACAAATATTGATAAGAAACATGTTTTATTAGCACAGATTACAGCTGTATAAATTCACTTATAAAACTATCCTAAAGTAGAGCTACTTTATGTTGCTAATTCATGTGAATAATTAGCAGGTTTTCCATTGAACTTTATTTTTCTGGAAGAGGCTCAGACCATTTCAAAGAACACTAGAGAAATGGGCTAGTTGCATATGGCCGCCATGTTGGATCCAGTAGCGCATTACCATAAAGTTGACCTGATTTCAACTATCCTCGCCGCTCTCACCCATAGACATCATATAGAATTTATTTATTTCGTTTGCAAAGTAAATATAATTGTTAAGCTCTTTTCATCTGTAATTTTCTTACTTTCACATTAAAAATATATTATTAGGTTAACTTATACCCTACGTGTGGCCAGTCTGCACAAATACTGATCAATATCATTATTTGCTTGTGGCCGCTTTAAATGAAGTTTAAAAAAAGATCAAGCATTCGATCTACGTCAGAGCATCAGAGCGTCCACGAATCTTGCACGGCGTCGTTAGCAGGGAGGCGAGAGCGAATTTTGTCGTTCTCGCCGGCGGCGGTGTCAACGTACAGTTATACTGTTTCCTCAGCTCTTACTGTGATTTTCTGGAGTAAAACTAATGCTTCATCTTTTGTGTGATGTACAATAAACTTCATTGAACTCATCAGTATATTTTTGGCCATCATTCGGACAGGGTCCGCTACAGCAGGCTTGAACTAACAGTGGATAAAAGCAGATGACAAATACGTTATAACCTTAATTAAACTAAACCTGTTCTATCTCTATACTGCATATATTCTCTGGCTCTGTAGGCATTATTGTCCGACTCCGGGATGAACACCACGACTGAGAGTTTCTGTTCTGATATCATTCCATGAGATGAGATTGTTCTGACACTGACTGAAGCGCGCGCTCGTGAGGCTTTTTTTTTTTTTTTTTTGCATTTAAAAGGGATATTTATTTTAACATGCTGTAAAAAATTATCTGTTGGCTATTTTGAGCTAAAACTTCACATCCACACTCTGGGGACATTATGAGACTTATTTTACATCTTGTGAAGAGAGGCATAATAGGTGCCCTATATTAGTTGTTTAAAGACTTAAAGGACAACTCCGGCGCAAAATGAACCTTTGGTCTAATTACACCATTGGTACATAGTCAACCGTTTCTCTGAGATTTGTTTTCATGATTATCGAATGTAAAGAGTTTTCATCTCTAAAAACTGTTTAGCTTATAACGGTAGTATATTGGGCATAGAGTAATGAAAATAAACATCGCTAGTTTAATACCACTAACAAGGCTCAAAAAAGCCCAACACTAAACACGGTAGCATAATGAGGGGTCCCTACCTGCAAACTGAAGCATTGAGAACGTTACAACGATGACGATCGCTCTGATTGGTTTTAGGTAGGGGTGGGAACGGTACACAGAAGTCACGGTTCGGTTCATACCTCGGTTCAGACATTATGGTTCGGTACGAGTTCGGTACAATGGAGGGGAAAAGCAAAAACATGTTTTTTTTTGTGCATGTCTCAGGCTGTAGGCTACCTCTTAGTGTATTACTACATTTGAGGTAATTCATGTATATAAAGGAATATAAATGTCTTAAGTCTTGTATTTTTTAAATAAGTTTTTTTAATAAAGTAAAGGGATAGAACCAGTTTATTTGTAGTGCATTTGACAATAGTTTTATATAATTAGTTTATTAATTAAATTAATAAAAAGACCTTGAGATATGTTTGGTAATTGTAACTGAATTAATTTAAAATTTATTTGCTATATTTTCAGATTTGTTTTTTTTATTCTCATCTGAATTAGAATTTATTTTTTTCTGTATAAAATAATACTACTACCATTAAAAAACACATTTGATTTTCTTTTTTAATCAATGTAGAATGTGTCACTTTAAAATAAACAGATTAGTGCTCTGTTTGAGGACAAGAAATTAAAACCTATGCAATATGATAAATGTCCAAAAGATGGCACCGACAGACTGTTTTTAAATGGGTTGGAAAAATAGATAAGATAACAGCTGTCATCATGACTCACGAAGGTTTTGCTGGTCAAACAAAAAATATGTATAGTTCTGATTTTTTCCCCTCCCGTTTATCTACAGCTCATATCTAGAATTCTGAAGTGAAATAAAGTAGCGTAATTTTTTTTTTTATGAATTAACCAGAACAAGAGAGAAAGAGACACAGAGAGAGAGAGGAGAGAGAGAGAGAGAAGAGAGAGAGAGAGAGAGGAGAGAGAGAAGAGAGAGAGAGAAGAGGAGAGAGAGGAGAAGAGAGAGAGAGAGAGAGAGAGAGAGACGAGAGAGAGAGAGAGTGAGAGAGAGAGAGAAGAGAGAGACAAGAGAGAGAGAGAGATGAGAGAGAGAGAGAGAGAAGATGAGAGAAGAGAGAGAGAGAGAGAGAGAAGATGAGAGAAGCCATGATCTCCATGAGCTCTTAGATTTTCTATTTTGTTCGCTATT